>OU343220.1:227072287-227148450 GCA_910596185.1 Chrysanthemum makinoi
GATGGCCTTAGATTTGTAGGAATTAAAGCATTCATCTTTAATGCTTAGGCGTGAACGGTAGTATAATTGATTCTAGAACTTGTTTTGTGATGTATTCGAGATAAGCTAGTATTAGACTACACTTGTGTAGTTAGGAATAACTAAATGATAAGAGGCATTAGGATAACCCTTGTTTGATACATGTAATATAATTACTTCTTCCACATCGGTTGAGTAATTCCCCACACCCTGCGTTGTACTCATCTTTAGTACCACGATACCCTAGTTAACCCCTCGAGCCTATCCTTTTCGCGGTTCGTGATGTTTGATTTTCAGAATATCAATGAAAAGAGCATTGTTTACCCCGAATGTACACCCAAATCGCCTTAGCCTACCTTGTATGCACTCACTTTTAGTGCATTATTGTTATCACACTAAACCCGTAGTTCAATTATCTAGTTTCTTGCATAAGTTGCTAAGTCGAGTCATATCCTTTGTACACAGTTTTGGGACGATTGGGACTCATGGGAAAAGTTAAATTTTTTGAAATGACAGGAAGGGAACGTTAAATTCTAATTCCCTTTATTTAAGTAATAATGTACTCCAAGTGTTTTGATCTTTTCAATTCGGGTCAAATTAGTGTTAGAGTAATAAAAACTCCAGTGTAGAGATGTGCCTATAAATACCTATCATTTTTATGTTATTGTAGAGGATGGTAGAGTAAAAGTGTATGAAAAAAAATGATGAAAAAAACATACGGGCTACCATCCTACATCTATCTTTAAATTTACGTTTGTTTATTTCAATTTATCTAGAGTTTAGAGTGTGAGTCTTGGCTTATTAGCGCCATTCTTAGCATGCTTGTAACATAAAGATTTTTGACTTGCCACCACTAAATCGCCTATCCCACCAAACCCTTTGTTTCCCTACAGTAAGCCTTCGTTACAACCCTTTAAAAGACCTCTTGGATAGTTTTCCTAGGTGCTTCGCCGATAGAGGTTTGATCTAGTCTCAAGCCTATGGTAATCTATGTACTAGGACCGGTTAATGAGTGTTTATCTTCCATTTCCAACTTGTTACATTTCATATACACCCGAGAGATGTGAGTATCCAAACAGCCCTTGTGAGGTGCTAGTATGTAATTTCCATGCTTGTTATGACTTTTGCGGGACTTATATGTGTTGTGAATCGTTCTAAACTAATGCTTCATGACTTCTAACTTATAAATCAATTGGCTACATTAGCTAGGACAAGCAAATAACAAGTGTAGGGATATTTGATAAGGATTCAAAAGGTACATTTTTTAGGGGTCATTTAAGCCCTTAATTGATCACTTTTGTATCTGTTATTACTTAATTTACCTTTTTTTCACTTTTAGGTCTCTTGAAGGCAATTCTTTGGAATGACACTTACTTATTGGACGAAAAGCAAATATCTGAAAATGGCCAAAGTCAAGAATCGAGACACTCAATCTCTGAATTGAAGGGGATGGCGTCAGGTCTTATTTGTTACGCCGTCGTGACACATCTTATGGCGACTCGAGAGAGCAAATTGACATTTTATGGGCGGCATCGGTTTTAAAGAGTAAGGCATCGCAGCTCGAACGGCCTAGATTTGATCCAGAAGGCTTGAAGGCTGGCGACATCGTCATGGGCATAAGGTGGCCCCGACACGAGTTGGCGTGGCCAAGGCGAAACCTAATGGCGGCGACCGGCGGCGTCACAATTAAGAGTGAGCGCCGTCATATTCTTAACACTATATATAATCAATTTTAGTTTAAAGAGGTAGTTTTGTGGAGAAAAAACCTAAACCGAACCAAGGCTGTCTTGTAAAGTATTTTAGGTTTCGATACCCTATTTTACATCAAGATAAATGTTTTACTTCATTGATTCAATTATGTCTTCAATTGATTGTGTGTATGCTTGCATGTTCTCCATGTCCGGTTAATTTACTTGTGTGTTTGCTTAGGTAATATGAAACCAAGTTATTGAATATTGATTGGATATCTCTTATCTTAATTGTGATTGACCTAGTATTGTGATAGGTCATTCGTTGTGTTATTAATGCTTGATTAATCTTTGTTGAACCTTAGCATATAGTTACTAGTGGAATTGTAGGCTAAACATCCAAAAAATACCTTAGTGTTAAGTTTATGAATCCTAGAGATTTAAGTAGTCATTAACCTTTGGTAGCTTCAAATAGTTAGGGATAAACACATACCCTAAAACCTTAGAAACACAGCAGCGTTAAGAATAAGGACGTGACAATTCAACCATCAATAGGAGATAACTAGGGAGTAATAACATTTAAGTAAACACATTTTAATATCATCATCTGAGCACACAATAATAGACATAGACTACCCTAGCTTAGTTAATTAGATTATATAATAGTAGAGTAATCGGTAGAAATACCAACCCCAAATCAAACCCGAAGATTAGGTACCTTTCCATTTTCTAAAAAACATAAAAAGATAAAAAATAATCTTCCTCAACCCAACCTTAGCGTAGTAACTTCTTACTAGCATTCCTATTCCCCTAGAGAGCGATATCAATACCCGTGGCTTACCCTAATACTACACTACAGCGATTAGGTTCAGCTTGCCTAGGGTGTTGAAAAACTTGCTTCGATGAAAGGAAGTTCCTTTAACCCCGACGCTTGTAGCGTTGTCGGAGGCTCATTAATGTGGCGGAGTTGAGGAAGTGAAGTGGTAAAAAGTCAATGAGTTCACGAGGCCCAATCACGAAGTTTAATATATTTTTATTACTAGTATAATTTAGTTCGTATTTTTACAAATTTTTACATTATTAGATTCGATTATTTTAAGGTTATCAAGATGGTAGTGGGGAATTTTGTTACGATCACAGCGGTATATTTTATGAACGCTCAATTTCGTTGATCATGCATATGCCAAATGATATGCAAATGTGATGTTTAGAAAATTTCATGATAAAATAAATCGAGCTTAGTTTCTGATTAGAGCTTTAAGTACATTGAAATTTTTCCGAGAGCTTACACCTGGGCTGTAATTGGGTGTCTTCATTGGACTTTATGGCAAAGTTTACGAACATCAAGGTCAAAGGTAAAATGAGTGACACCACATTTAACGAAACCATAAAATTTATCCAAGAATGTTGTTCGCCCATTCTAGGATACAAAATCCCATCGTCATACTATTAAATAAAGAAGACATATAAAACGATCGGGTTAGGAAAGACAAGAACACACTAGGGAAGAAAGTTTCTGGGATGCTAGTAGATAGAAAGAAAAGAACACACTAGGGAAGAAAGTTTCTAACAAGGTGTTGCGTTACTTTCCTATCATTCCTAGACTACAACATTTGTACAAGTCTAAACATACTACAAAGCATATGACTTGGCATGCTTTTGGGCAGTCTACGGAGAACGGTAAGATGCAACACCCGGTTGATGGTCAAGCATGGAAGAAATTTGACTTCAAGTATTTGAAAGAATTTGCTTATGAAAAAGAAACGTTCGATTAGGGTTGGTACACGATGGCTTCAATCCGTGCGGCAACCTTAGTGATCTACGACATGTGGTAGGCCATATTAACAACATATGCGCCTCCACGGATATGTATGAGAGAGCTTCTCTTATGTTGCGTTGTTAATTCGGACCTTAAATCACCCGTAAGGACATAGATATTTACTTGAGGCCTTTGATTGAAGACCTAAAGATTTTATGGAAAGATGGAGTCATGACTACGGATGTTGTTACAGGCACTGAAGTATGTATGAAAGCAGCACTTTTATGGACTATCGATGACTTTACCGCTCGAAGTAGTTTATCTGGGTGGATTGGGCAAGGTTACAGGGCATGTCCGACCTGTAATGTAGACACTCCAACTATTCGCGTAGTAAGCAAAACTGCTTATGTTGGTCATAAAAGATTCTTAAACGTGACCAATAAATGGTGGAAGAACAAAAGGGCATTCTATACTCCGGTCGATGATAGAGAACCTCCTCAAAAATTTACCAGTGATGACATCTTGACTCAACTTAGGAGATAGCCTAAACATATCCCGGGGAAACATCCATGTTTTGGGGGTGCGAAGAAAAACGTGATCCTGATCGCGAATTGAATTGGACCAAAGTATCTATTTTCTACGAGCTAGATTATTGGTCTTTTCTTACACTAAAACATAATTTAGATGTCATGCATATTGAAAAGAATATGTGTGAGACTGTGTTGGGTTCTTTGTTAATGAATGACAAATCAAAAGACACCAAAAAGGCAAAACAAGAGTAACAAAATTTGAAAATTCATGATGAGTTGTGGCTCGTCAACAAAGGAAACCGGAAGTGCTCTAAGCCTCATCCTATGTACTCTTTCACAACTGAAGAAATACAACTTTTTTCTCAATTCATCAAAGGTATGCGTTTTATTTCAAAATTTATTTGTTCCAATTCAATTCACGTATTCATTTCAAGAATTATTCTTAGATCATGGTTTTTTTGTCAATTCATCAAAGGTGTTAAACTACCTAATGGGTTCAGATCTAACTTCAAGCATAAAGTGACCGACAATGATCGCAACATAAGAGGCTTGAAGGCTCATGGCTATCATATAATGATCACGTGGTTGCTTCTGCTAGACTTCAAAAATACTTGAAGGACGAAACCACGCAACACCAATAATCAATCTTTGTTCATTCTTCAAAAAAATATGAGCTCGAACTTTGATGGTGGATGACATGTTGAAAGCTAAAGAACAACTAATCCATATTTTGTGAAGTTTTGAGCAAATATATCCTCACCTTTTTGACATTAGGATTCACTTGTTTATTCATCTACCGAATAGGCTCTTGAAAGGCGGCCTTAACACATACATGAGGTGGATGTATCCATTTGAAATATACATGAAAAAGCTTAAAATTATGTAGAAATAAAGCTAGCATGAAGGTTCAATAGGCTGAGGTTATATTCTTTGATGAAGCATTAACTTCTGATGCATTATTTTGAGGTGTTGAGGCGAGTTAATCGTCGACGGAATGAGGGGCCGGTAAAGCCCAACAAGTCGATTTCAAGTGTTTCGATCACTCTATAAAAAGAATGGTAAACAATAATTAATTCGGCTTCAACCAGACACAATGCAGAAAGTAGTATGGTATGTACTACACAATAGTCATGAAATCGACCCGTACATGAGCAGTCCAAAGTGCGCATTTTTATTTCAAAATTTGTTTTTCGTAAGTTATTATTTGGCGACTTATTCTAATATCATGAACATTTCTGGGGAATTTCACGGTAATGACATACAAGAAGGATTTCCTAAGCTGGTTTGGGAAGAAGGTAAACTTATTGTATGTATTACCCTATAAAAATAACGACTATTACTCATCTATATATTCGTGAATTAAAAGTAAAGAAGGACCCAAGTTGTACTTCCGAGTTATTCGCCTTGGCTTGTGGACCATCATATAGTCTGATCTCGATCGACTCTTGCGTAGTCAGCGGTGTGAAGTTTATAGTACCGCGGCCATGATTTCGTCGTTCAACTCAAAACAGAATTTCAACTCCTAATCCCTAGCGGAATGCATTATGGCCATCTTGAAGAAATTCTGGAGTTTTCGTATATTCTGTTCAAGGTTGTGTTGTTCAAATTAAAATGGTTCGCCACTAATAACGAGGGTCGCATAAAACGTTGTACTTATCGAAACAACATTAAACAAATTATGACAGATCGTGTATCGTTTCAAAATGAACCATACATTCTTCCAACACAAGCAACACAAGTCTTTTACCTTGATTTTCCGGGGTAAACGTGGCAATTACAAGGCCGTCCAAGATTATTATCATCGAAAGATTTGGAACCCGATATCATCGTGCTAGAAGACAATCAGGATGTTCTACATGACAACAACTCATCACATGTCACACTCTGCGCTGAGTTAGATATGTTGAATTATAACACCACAAATATAGATGTTCAACAAGCGGAAGTTGAGGCACCACCACCACCAATTATCACTAATGTCGACGAAAACGATGATATTGAATATGATGACCACGTTCCTCATGATTTAGCATCTGATGGTGAAGACCACATCGATCATAAAGATGAAGCTGACACTAATAATGAGGGTTTTTATCTTAGTGATGTGGGAGATTTTGTTGGATCGATATACTTTAATCAAACTAACTTAACTAGCTTGTTAAGGTTTAACAACCTTGGATAAATCCTAAGTTATTAACAAAGAAACAGCGAGCAATCTTTATCAAGTGCAGATTTACTTAACAAAGCTAAGAAGAATAACTTTTATTGTAACTCTAAATCAGCATTATGCGGATACACTAAACAACTCTTAAGATTATCGAACTTCTCTCTAAAACTCTAAACAACTTGTGAATTAAGTAAACTCTAAAACTCATAAACTTATAGACTTCATTGTGCGGTGCTGACTTTATCTTTAGCGATACTTTGACTCTTTGACTTTTCGGTGCTGAAACTACGGTACTTTCATATCTTGATACTTTATATCTTGACACTTTCATACCGACAATCCTCCCCCTAACTTGAATTCTACTTGCTTGACTTCAAGTTCCTTTATGAATGTATCTTTAATAGCTTCATCTTTAAGGACAGATTGTTTCATAGTCTTTGGATTGTATCTCTGTGGTTTACGTTGCTTTGTCAAAGTATCTCTAGAATTATTCTTTCCTGGCTGACATCAATGAAGCTCCATCTTTTGACAACACATCAACATATGACAATTTGTACATTAATTGGTTTAAGTTGCATGCTATTCTCATCACTTCGGTGTGTTAACTCACGTGAGGTGAATCATTGAAAATTTAATGGATTTAGATCTCTTTGCCAAAGCCATTATCTTTGGAGTAGCAAATGTTTTGGTGTTTAAGACCATGGTACATTGATAACCATATGATTTTAAACAAATCATCGGTATCAGCAATTTGATTTGTCTTTACCAAAAGTTGTACCCATACGGACTAGTTAGTTCTTCTATCTAATGGTGAACTAATTACCAATAATGGATTTTCTCTTGCCTTTACCACAAGCCATTTTCTTGTGGGCTAGCCAACTTTCACATTAAGCGATATGGTGAGTTGGTTACCATACAACTTATTAGCAAAGTTGTCAACTAAAAGCGGTTTGAAATATCTTTACAGGCCGTTTGCAATGGATTAGTCAATCCTTTTGTAACCATGGTGGATTGATGACCTAATGATATGCCATCTCAAAACCATTTATTTCACTTAACCTTTGTTTTCAAAATATTTGATATTTTAACAATAGATTTCTTTCAAAAATCACTTAGCGGTTTTAAGCGCAAGCGGTATTACTTTGATGAAATCTTGTTTGATCAATGATACTTTGAATAGTCTTGATTTATCAAAAATAAGTTATTCAATAAAACTCATACCGGTTTACTCATCTTCTTGACAATAGTAGTCGGTTGATAAATAGATTGATAACCATGCAAAGCGGTTTCATTATCTCTTCTACTTCCAATCCATGCTCTAGCATTCTTCTCATGAGCTCAACTGTGAGAGGATATCTTCTATTTACAAACATGTATATCATTTTACCATTCTCGGCTCTAAAACATGAACTCCGGACTCTTGAAAGAATCTCCGACAAACAATTTCCCAATTTTCTTGATTCTTCCAAATATCATCGGTCTTTCCTCTTACATTTCCCCATGGTTATTAGAGATCTCCAAGCAAAACTAGACCAATTCCTTCTGATGGAATATCTCCAAAATAAGCTTTCACCACATTATAAAGATAGAATAGATCCACTCTATCTATAATATGTAATAAATCCCACAGCCTATTGAAAACTTTGAAGCTTTCATCTTCTTTATGAAAAATCATATAATCTCTTTCTTTGGATTTCACAACTTCAAAAGCACTAATCTGAGATCTGTTCATCTTCATGTCTTTATCTTCTTTTGAATAATCAAAATCTACCACTCTGAGATAATTTCTTAATGCATCTCTAGTTTGGATCTTAATTCAACTCTTTCTTTCTTTGAGAACTGTCTATCTGTAACTGAGTTTTCCTTTTCTTTTTAAACTCTTCTTCCTTTAGGCTTAGTCCAATTAGCTTCTTCTCTAAATCTTTGATATCTAACTTACTCTTCTTATAAGCTTTGTCTCAAGCATCATAGGTCTTTTCATATCAACATAATTCAAACCGCAATCCTTTATACCCTCGACCTTTCAAATAAGCCATCATAGCATTCATGTCCTTAGCTAAATTAGGTCTTCTAGGCATATATCTAACGAGGGTAGGTGATCAGAATGGTTCATCGCCTTTCATTTAATTGCTCTTGCAACTTTTTGCCGCTTCTCACTTTGAGCTTCTCACACTTCCGAGCTTCTTTATCTTTAGCATTTAAATCTTCTTGAAACTTTCTAGGCTGACTTCATTCCTAGCAACTTCAATTTCTCTAAGTTCTTCCAAAGTTAGCTTTTTCTTCTTAGTTTCAACCAGAACACCCTTTCCTTTATCTTTAGGATCAATTGTAGGTTGAGAAGCTCTTGTTTGTTCCCCTTGAACTTCAGAAATAGTAACACCACCTCTTGGTTGTGATAAATCTTGCAAAAGTACAGCAATGAACTCATCATCACTTGCAGAATGGATGGGTTTGAGTGTAGCTTCCTCCTCTTGTATAACAGTTGAGGGACCAACAACTCTTTCATAATGTTGAAAAGAAGTACTTTGTTGTTCAGTATCTTGATCTTCAGTACCTTGAACTTGCTCTTCAGTATCTTGAATGATCTGTTCTTCAGACTTTTCATGTTCTTCAGTACCTTCAGGTTCTTTCTCCTTCTCAACATCTTCTTTCAAATTTTTTTCTTCTAAATTCCTCCCCAATTGGAAAGAAGATTGTTGGTGAACCTTTTGGCGTTTATGTTCTCAATATTACCATTGGAACAGTACTTTAATAAGACAAACAGTACTTTCCACGTATGCAGTACTTTCCCAAACGATTACTCCAAGCAGTACTTTCGGGAAAAGCATTACTTTGCCAAATTCTTCGTAAAACTAAGTATACATAAATATCCTCCCCTCAAGCAATACACAAGACTATACTAATACTAAATAGTCCTCCCCTTAAAGGTAGCTTACCAACTAATATACTCCAAAACATCATGAAACTCCTTGTCTCTATCATGCTATCAGAACAACCACCATCAACAATAATATGATCTTTAAGTTCCTCTGCCGGGTTGCCCTGTCTAATAAGATGAAAAGGTTAGTTGCTTTGAGGAACCCAAGCCATTACTGACTTGTGTTCCCCTTGTGGAGTGACATACTCACATTCTTTGAGTATATAATCTCCACTGTTTTCTAAAGCATGATCCAGTATTATCTTGTTATTCAAAACATGTGGATTTTCAACAAAGCATTCTGGTTTTTCAACACAACTCTCTTTCACAAGTGAATTTGCTTTTTCTTGTATTACAAAAACATCAGATTCACTTTTTGTTGAAAGTACTGTTTGTCCCTCTGCAATACTTTCCCTCTTAACCCATTCTGGTTTAACACGTGGTTCCTGTGATCTAGATCCCCTATGTGAATTGTAATACCTTCTAGGTTGATAGTGAGATCTCTTAGGACTCCTATTCCAAATAGTGTGATCGATTACCTTGTTTTGGTGAGCAGTACTTTGAGAAAGTTGGTCCAATGCTGATACTTTGGAAAGTCTTGTGAGATCTTGAAGTTTTGAAAAAGGTTTTCTCCGGTGTGGTATCTATGATCCGGTGAGAAATTTCGTGATTGACCCTATTTGAATTATTCCGCTGGTTTGTGCTCTCTAGGTTTCGGTTGGCAGAACTGTGCTTTGAAAATTTTGAAGGTATTACGAGTGATGTTCACAATCCTTAATTATATGAGTAGGACTAAAACACACAAAACCGCAGTTTTGACCCATACTTCCAAAGTGACATCTTCTATGTATATGCCCAAAATTATTTTGCCTTCTTGGTGAATGATTAAACCTGTTTTGACCAAAGTTATCCCAAAAGGTTTAGCAGTACTGTTTTGAAAAGGTTTTGAAGAAGGTACTGCTTGTGGAGCTGTACTTTGATTTGAAGGTACTGCTTGATTTTGAACATCGTTTTCAACGGTTCTTTGGGTTTTCGGACCTAGATTGAGCAACTAGCTTTTTCTAAACTCTAGACTGTCTACTCCAAAACGAGAAACATCAGGCCTAAGGGGTTGATGAATGCCAATGGGATGGGGAACAGCATGATAATCATTAGCTTTCTTATATTCAGGAGGTGAGTCACTTATTGAACCCTCATTACTAGATGTATCTACATAATTAATGAGTTCTTCATCACTAGTGAGTATATCCTCAAAATCACCTTCATCCTGATCGCTAGATTGGTTTTCTTCTAGTTTACTAAAATCCATTCCAAAACCTAATCCAGATTTAAGGTAGGCTCTTTCTTTGTTTTGAACATAAGAAACATGTGGCAGAGACTCTCCCCATGCAGCAAACTTGTCTAATAAATCATCTCTTTCCTTAGTTAATTTCTCAATTTCAGCAATTTTATAGTTTAATTTGCATTCACTAAGTTTTAAGCGGTAATCCTATTGTTTATATTTTTCAGCAAGCTACTTCATTAGTTTCATGTGCTAAGATTTTGGCTTCCATAGATTCTAAGGTTATTTGGTAACCAGCTACCTCAGACCTAGCCTTAACACAATTATCTCTTTCATAAACGTAAGCATTAAGTACTTTCGATAAAAATGCAGACATAGAACACACCAGAGATAGGGGTTGATGCAAGCAGTTGACATCTTTAGGTTTTCTTCTTAGTAGGTTTCCACACAAGCTCGATACCACTTGTTGGATCGATATACTTTAATCAAACTAACTTAACTAGCTTGTTAAGGTTTAACAACCTCGGATAAATCCTAAGTTATTAACAAAGAAACTCTGAGCAATCTTTATCAAGTACGCGGAATTTACTTAAAAAGCTAAGAAGAATAACTTTTATTATTAACTCTAAATCACTTATATGCAGATACACTAAACAACTCTAAGATTATTGAACTTCTCTCTAAAACTCTAAACAACTTGTGAATTAAGAAACTCTAAAACTCATAAACTCATAGACTTCGTTGTGCAGTACTTTGACTTTATCTTTAGCAGTACTTTGACTCTTTGACTTTTTCCAGTACTTTGCAGCTTACAGTACTTTCATATCTTCAGTACTTTCATATCTTCAGCACTTTCATATCCCAACATATTTATCTCAAATTTTAATTTTTTAAATGGCACTTATTTGAATGAAATTGTTATCGAGTGGTTAAATGTGTTTATTTATTTATTTATTTTATTTTATTTTTTTGTATATATTATTATTTATTTGAATGTGTGTATTTGTGTTTCTTCACTAATTTCTATGTTCTTGTACTAGTACATCTACAGATGGTAGATGTTTTTGATAAGATCCATGGTGGCGATGGAGGTAATGAGCCACCCCGTGGTCCCTCGAGCAGGCTAGGCACTAATTTTCAGCGTAAGAATTTCTTGGTTATTTTAATTAAACTTGATCATTATTTGAAATTGAAATTTTGTTATTTTATGTCATCATCACTTGAATTTGATTACTTGTAGGCTTTAAATCCAAAGCTCCCAAGCCCATGCCAAAATTAAAGGCGGGGAAGGTGGTGCGTGGTCCCACAAAGAAAACGAAACTCAAGAATACGGTGTATGATACAGGTCGTTTGGTATTGATCAGATTCCAGCTCAACGCCAAAGGGTTGTATGAGCATGTGGGCCCTCACGCTTCGTGGTTCTCCAATATGGTCGGGGAGTTGTTACGGGAATCAATTCCCCTGCATTATGATTCGTGGGAAGAGGTTCCCGACACCGCCAAGGCCCACATCCATGACCAGCTACATGTCAGTTTTTTTATCTTTTATTTTTTAATTATTATGTTTATTTATTTAAAATTTGTTTATTTATTTAAATTTTTCTGTTTATTTAAACTTGTATATTTATTTTAATTAAATTTTATTACAGCATTACTTTTATCTCGACGAACACCTTGCCGGTCATCATGGAGAACAGATTGTCGACAGTATCAAAGCTTATCTTAGAAAGCGATACGATGACAACAAATACAAATTCAAATTGACGAATTTTACACAGCAAGGTAGGGTTGAGAAAGTAGACGAGATCAAGAATAAGCGTCCGGCGAACAAGACGCCTGAGGATTGGGAAGAATAGGTAAATTTCTGTTGACACTTTATTATTATTATTATTATTATTATTATTATTTTATTATAAACTTCACTTTATTAGAAAATTATAGGATTTACAAGAAATTAGTGGAAAGCCGAGATACTAACTGGGCCCCCACTCCTCTAGCTATAGCAAAAATTCTACTAAAAATATGAGTAGCAGCACGCGCCCCAATGTCTTGAGTAACCGAGAACTTCGGATCCTTCAATAATGTCACCTGCCTTTCTCAAGTTCCCCAAAAGAAGAGAATGAGAAGGGCATACTTGACGCGTTTACGTTGTGCGACTTCAATCACCGCACGACCAGGCATAAAATCCACCATACCAGTTTGTGTCAAGGGTGATGATCCTGTCAAGTCGACACATACATCAAGCCCTCCATCCCACGAGTAGAGCAATAATAATGATGATGATGATGATGATGATGATGATGATGATGATGATGATGATGATGATGATGATGATAATAATAATAATAATAATAAAAAGTTGTCATCTCCATGTGTGGGCGATTTATGGAGATCGTCTTCTCCATGAAGTCGTCTTCTTCATGAGAGTGGATTGATCTCTCCGGGGTCCCGTTGCCATTACATCAACACACTCAGTTGATTATTGGACTGTCGTCTTTATTTTTTTTAGTTTTCTTGGGGTTTTTGCATCCTCTCGTTCCCTTTTCAGTTGTGTAATCCCATTTCAGTTATGTGTTACTGAGTTGAAGGGCGCATGTTCAACTTTGCTCATCCTGTGGGGTTCTGTTTTTGAATGGTTTCATTGGATTTGCTTGAAAGAGACGTGAATGGTTTCATAGGGATTGCATGCGATTTGTCCAAGTCTATTTCTTGCATGCTTGGTATGCGGTTTGTCTATGGCCCCTATACAATCTAACCTTTTTAGGGGGTTGCGTTTTGTCTTTGTTCTAGATATGGGCCCCACGTTTGTTTTGTACATATTTTTTCACTAGGAAGCGGTTTGTGTTATTCTTATTTGTAGGTTGATGCGGTTTGTATAAAAAAAACAAAAAAAACAAACATTTTTTTTTTCTTGTTATGCGGTTTAGATCCCTTTTTCCCAGTGGTTTTTTTTTTTAAATGGGGGGGGGGAGGATATTTACCTCGGCTTGTGGTTCAACCCGTGGCATTCTGATTTTGGTTTTATGGCTATTGTGCGTTTTCACTGCCCTTTTAGCGGGTTTAGTAGTTGCTAGATGGTAGTGGCAACGGACTCACCAAAACTTCATTGATCACTCATCTTCGTGATTGTCATTTCAATAAGGACGCGGTTGCTACCACTGATAAGGATTTAAAAAGTACACTTTTGAGGGGTCATTTAAGCCCTTAATTGATCACTTTTGTATCCGTTATTACTTAATTTCGTTCCTTTTCACTTTTTAGGTCTCTTGAAGGCAAAATGCTGGTATGACACTTATTCGGACTGGCGAATATACGAAAAATGAAAGTCAAGAATCGAGACACTCAAGTTGCTGGGCTGTAGGGGACGGCGTCACAACCAAAGGGGACGTCATTGCCAAAATGGCGACGCCGTCGTGGATGTTTTGTGACAGTCCAGTAGCCAAATTGCTAATATCAAGTGCTGCATCGAGTTTTAAAAGAGTAGGCGCGCGCAGCTCGGACGGCCTAGATTTGATCGAGCGGTCGAGACGGCAACGGCCACAGGCATAAGTGACACCGTCACAATGCTAACGTGGCCAAGACGAAACCCTAATGACGGCGACCTGACGGCGTCACAATTAAAGAGTGACGTCGTCGCAGTTTGTAACACTATATATAGAATCCAAATTTTTCAGTTTTCAGTGAGTAGTTTTGTGTAGTTTTGTGGAGTAAAAACCTAAACAGAACCAAGGCTGTCTTGTACAGTATTTTAGGGTTCCATACCCTATCTTACATCAATATAAGTGTTTTACTTCATTAATTCAATTATGTCTTCAAGTGATTGTGTGTATGCTTGCATGTTTTCCATGTCCGGCTAATTTACTTGTGTGTTTGCTTGGGTAATATGAAACCTAGTTATTGAATATTGATTGGTTGTCTCTTATCTTAATTGTTATTGATCTAGTATTGCGATAGGTCATCCGTTGTGTCATTAATGCTTGATTAATCTTTGTGAACCTTAGCTTATAGTCACTAGTGAAATCTTAGGCTAAACATCCAAAGAGTACCTTAGTGTTAAGTTTATGAATCCTAGAGATTTTGTAGTCATTAACCTTTGGTAGCTTCAAATAGTTAGGGATAAACGCATACCCTACGACCTTAGACACACAACGCGATTAAGAATAAGGACGTGACAATTCAACCATCAATAGGAGATAACTAGGGAGTAATAAAACCTAAGTAAACACATTTTTAAATCATCATACGAGCACACAACAATAGACATAAACTACCCCTAGCTTAGTTAATTAGATAATTAGATAGTAGAGTAATCGGTAGAAATACCAACCACCCAAATCCAAACCCCGAGATTCGTACCTTTCAATTTTCTAAAAAATATAAAAAAGATAAAAAAATAATCTTCCTCAACCCCAACCTTAGCGTAGTAACTTCTCACTAGCATTCCTATTCCCCTAGAGAACGATATCAATTTACGTGGCTTACCCTAATACTACACTACAACGATTAGGTTCACTGCCTAGGGTGTTGAAAAACTTGCTCGACGAAAAGGAAGTTCATTTGACCCCGAACGCACTGTGTAAGCGTATCAAGTTTTGGCGGCTTGCGGGGAATAGAATAGCTAGTTAGGAGTTCACCTGCCTAGTTTCCTTGCTTGATTCCTATCAAGTAAGCTTTTTTCCCATTTTTAGCTTCCTCGTAGTCTATCCCCCTTCTTCGTGACCTTTGTTCATAAACCCCATCACTTTTCATCATGGAAGGTGATAACCCACCACCATTCATCAAGCTACCACCAAATGACCCGGCAAGAGCCCGTACTCTTGGTGAATACTCGAGACCATGCCACCTAGGCTATAGGAACACCATTGAGCTTCCCGACCAAGACCAAACTATGGCCCTACGATCCGACACCATCCGGTTGGTGCAAAACGGATGTGCATTCCATGGACTTCGTTCCGAAGATCCTAATCGGCATCTTAAGGATTTCCTTAAAATCGTCGATTCCATCGACCTCGATGATATATCGAGACCCGCAGCGCTGCGTCTCTTCATTCTCTCTACGGACCAAGCTAGTAATTGGCTTGAGCGACTTCCCGCCGGCTCCATCTCGAGTTGGGGTGATCTCACCTCGTTCCTTGCTCAATTTTTCCCCTGGGAGAACCACTAAGCTTAGGAATGAAATCTTGATGTTCCAACAACATCAAGGTGAATCTCTCTACGAAGCATGGACTCGATTCTAGGAATTACTCCATAAAGTCCCTCATCACGACATTGATCTTTGGCTTCAAGTCCAAATCTTCTATGATCACGTCAGTCCCTCCCTCCGACAAACCATTGATTATGCTGCCGGTGGAAGGCTAAGTAACCTCAATGCTGAAGCATGTTGGGAGGTCATCGAAGACCTAGCTCAATATGAAGAAGAAGGTTGGGAAATTCCAGTAGTCCAGGAAAATGGACCAACTTCCCAAGCACAAGCAACTATGAGTATGGAGGCGCAAGTGAATGCGTTAATAGAAGTAACCACCCATGCTTTGATAATGTGAATGCGGTCAAGGAATTTTGCTCCCAAGAAAATCCCGGCAAGATGAATTCGAGGACATAATGTTGACATTTATCCACAAGCAAGAAATAAAAGCGCCTTGAAGCTCAAATCACGAAAACTCGACACTTTCTTGGGACTAGCTGACAACTCCATGCTAAAAATCCGTGAAGAAATCGCAAAGAACAATATACCTAAAAAGATAGAAAAGGTATACGCGATACTGGAACACGTTGGGATGACTCCCAAACCCTCTCCAATTCCATTAGGCAGGGTAAACCCTCTCAAGGAATCACATCCGTGTTTGAACTCTTGCCTCGACACTCCCCTTTTATTCTCTAGGAACATATTTATTGGAAAGGTGCACGTGCCACTTCCCGACTTTCCAAATGTTAGGAAAATTTCTTTTGGTTTTAAACCAGGATCAAAGAATCCTCATCCCCTATACTTCGGTATTTTTAGAATCACAATTGAAATACAATTTGACATATGCGTTGCTTACCTTCGTGGAGATTATGGGTGGATTGACAAAATAAATCTTAAAATAAAAACCAAAATCTTTGTCAAAAAGCGATGTCAGTTTTTGATCGGGCGGATTAACAAAACCATTTTCTTTTGCAAAATTTGGGCGTGAGCCGTCCACCATAAAAGAGTAGCGCGTCACAAAGCGAATCGAGATGGATAAAACACCAACCATCCCTTTCATTCTTTACCCTACACATTCTATCCGCCCCACACCACACCACTACGTTTTCTCCACATCAAATTCACTGTTTTGTCACGTCAATCTCCACAAGGTAAGTAGTATACATTGATCTTTGTCTAGTCAATTGCTCGATTTCATGCTCAATTTTGATTTTCCCTTTTCAATCCGAAAACCCCCAATGGTTTGATTTATGCTAAATGTCGCCCATAAATCTTGTTAATTAGGCTTAAGATTAGGTGTAGTGTTGTCATGTGGGGTTAACTTTGCCTTGGCTTAGGAACTAAAACCACCAAGCCAATATACCATTGTTGCTGCAACAAGGTTGTTTGGGTCAAGGGTTGTGGTTAAAAACGGATTTTTCCTAAATGTCGGATTCAAAATTTTGTCGGGGTGACGTCCCGGGTTTATGTTCGCGGCGCGTCCGAACTTCGACATTGTCCTTTGCATCACGAATGTTACTTATTTGTTCCCCCTCTATTTGATTTCCTGTTTTAGATGAGTAGAAGAACGAAGAGGACTAGGGGACAGTCTTTTGGTACCCAGGAGAACATGGCTGACACGATTGCTGGGTGGGGAGTATTTGTTGAGGAAGGGTGCCAAACCCGTTACAATGATTTGCTTCATCAAACTATTGACACAGGGGCTGTTGTGGACTGGGGGTTTCTTGAGGAGCATGATCTGGCTAGAGAGTTCTCGAACAGTTTTAGGAGGGACAAGTTCACTGACCCCCATTGGGAAAGGTTGTTTAGAATGCGTGAGCCCGTGTATGGCGAGTTGGTGCGTGAATTTCATGCATCTTATCTGATGGATATTAATTCATGTCGGGATAACATTGAGTTTCAGGGGGTCCGATTTAGGTTAGGTAGAGAATGGAGAGCTATGTCGATACTTGAGTTTGGATGGAGATTGGGATTGTATTTCTTGGGATCTTGAGGCGATGTTTTTGGGGCTAGATTAGCGGTAGGGATTACCCATGGGGACGACATGTTGGGTATTAGGTTTTGGAACACAATAGCTAACGGGAGTACGTTCTTTGGGAGTACCCTCGCCTCTCAAATCCGGGACCCACGAATTAGGCTCGCGCACCGTTGCCTCACTTTCTCTATCACGAGCGTGAGCACGAGTCATCGTGTCACTTTACCGATCTATTCTATCTCTCTGCATATTGGCGAGGGTGTGCCTTTGTAACATCCCATTCGGTTGGCGATTACTGGGCGCTAGTGGGATGAGTTTGAGGATAAGGTGTATGGAGGCATGTTTGTCACCCGGTTGGCCTAGTCTTTTGGCATCTTGGCAGGGGAGGCACCCGCATACCTCAATGTGGTGGCAGCACCAAGGGTCATCAAAGCTAAGTCCCTAAGAGCTATGGATGTCATCATGGATTATGGTAGGGGATATGCATGGTTTCGTGTTCAGCCCGGTGTTCAGGTTGGTGTTGATGAGGAGGATGACGAGCAGCAGATGCCAGCACACCAGCAGGGGGATGAAGCAGGAGGCTCCGCTGAAGCCTACCGACACATGTCCAGTGGAGATTGGCAGGCCCACCAGGGAGCGTGGATGGACCGTATAGACACATGGATGGCACAAGATCGAGGGGCTAGTGGACATACGATCATCTTGTCAGGGCAGTGGCGATTTGTCTAAGGTGCGGATCACTTGACCCACACCCAGTTGATCCATTCCTGGGGGAGGAGGACTACCCGCCTTATGGATACTGGGCGGCTCCCTCCTGGTTATGACTACCGTTATGGACCCCCTCCCCAGTGACTCATGTATTTTTTTATGGATATTTCATGGTTTGGTTGGTTGTTGGAACAATTTTATTTGGGCATGTAATAATTTAGGCTATCTTAACTTTGTGGTGAATGTTGAACAATTTGATGTGTATGTATATTTGCATGTGGTTTATCTATGACTTGTGTGGATGGATTGTCTATTTTTGTGTCGTATATCTTTAGTGATTGTTTATTCTCATGTTTAAATTTGTAAAAATGCTTTATTTTGTCTTTAACCTCGTCTTAATTTCATATAAAGGTATTTTACATAAGGGATAAGTATAGGGAGGATTACACACGTTTTCAAAAGAAACGTAAACATGAGAATTAAAATTATTTAAAAGATATACATGTGTGTTTGTTCGAGTCAAATGCTTGTATCGATTCATAATGGATGTTTTTGCAGGAATTTTTCCAGATTCTAAAGATATAAATTTTCCAGAATTTTTCTAGAAAATCGTAGACTAGTTTGTCGGGATAACCTGTGGCGTCGGATCATAACTGTGTCGGGAGGAGCGGAAACAACATGACTTTTCTCGTTTTCTGTGCTACTTAAAAAATTTTAGAATTTTCCAGGTCTTAATTTTTCAGAAAATCTGTAAACATCCATTCCACAAGCATTATATCTTAGTTTAGTAGAGTCTTGTATATATATTGTTGCTGCCGATTTTACGCGAAGGTTTCGTTTGTTTTCTTCAAGTGTGCAGGTTTAATTTGTCAAGAATAAGATACAAAAGATTGGATGGAGCTTTTTCACACGTAACATTCTTCTTGAAGAAAGATTTAACCACTACTTCACACATGGATCCTACCGAGCTAATCAGTGGAGTATTAGTTTCTTTCGTTTTTAATTACCTTCTATTATCATAACTTTGATACTTTCGGGGAATATTAGGGACAATGTTCAGTTTAAGTGTAGGGAGGGAAAATAAAACGGGAACTTTGAAACTATGCTTATCCTTGATTATTTGCTTTGTCCAATTTCATTTGTGTAATAAACCATGAGAAATGTCGGTTAGGGTAATTTTGGCACCAAATTTAAAATTTTTCATGACATATAGGAGTGGGCCATTAGTCTTAATAAAGCGTCTCATGGATCGGAAATTGCATGACTATACAAAAAACCCTTACCACCTAAATTCCACCCAAAATGTGAGGATCGCCTTAGATTAGTAGGAATTAAAGCATTCATCTTTAATGCTTAGAGTGTGAACCGGTTGTATAATAGATTCTAGAACTTGTTTTGTGATGCATTTCGAGATCGCTAGTAAGACTACACTTGTGTAGTTAGGAATAACTAAATGATAAGAGGCATTAGGATAACCCTTGTTTGATACTTGTAATATAATTACTTCTTCCACATCGGTTGAGTAATTCCCCCACACCCTTGCGTTGTACTCATCTTTAGTACACGATACCTCTAGTTAACCCCTCTGAGCCTATCCTTTCGCGGTTCTCGTGATGTTTCGGTTTTCCAGAATATCAATGAAGAGCATTGTTTACACCCCACCCCAAATGTACACCCAAATCGCCTTAGCCTACCTTCTATGCACTCACTTTTAGTGCATTATTGTTATCATACTAAACCCTTAGTTCAATTATCTAGTTGCTTGCATAAGTTGCTAAGTCGAGTCATATCCTTTGTACACAGTTTGGGACGATTGGGACTCATGGGAAAAGTTAAATTTTATGAAATGACGGAAGGGAACGTTAAATTCAAATTCCCTTTATTTGCATAATAATGTACTCCAAGTGTTTTGATCTTTTCAATTCGGGTCAAATTAGTGTTAGAGTAATAAAAACTCAAGTGTAGGGATGTGCCTATAAATCCCTAGCATTTTGATGTTATTGTAGAGGATGGTTGAGTAAAAGTGTATGAAAAGAAAAAAAAATCGAAAAAAAAAGAGAAAAAGAAAAAAATAGAGTGTTGAAAAAAAAATAATAAATAAAAAAAAATAAAAAAAATAAAAATGAAAAAACATACGGGCTACCATCCTACATCTATCTTTAAATTTATGTTTGTTTATTTCAGTTATCTAGAGTTTAGAGTGTCGAGTCTTGGCTTAGCAACGCCATTCTTCTCATGCTTGTAACATATAGATTTTTGATTTGCCAACACTAAATCGCCTATCCTACCAAACCCTTTGTTTCCCTACCGTAAGCCTAACATTACAACCCTTTAAAAGACCTCTTGGATAGTCTTTCCTAGGTGCTTACGCCAAAGCGATGGAGGTTTGATCTAGTCTCAAGCCTATGGTAATCTATGTACTAGGACCGGTTAATGAGTGTTTATCTTCCATTTACACTTTGATATGTTTCATATACACCCGAGAGATGTGAGTATCCAAACACCCCTTGTGAGGTGCTAGTATGTAATTTTCGTGCTTGTTATGACTTTTGCGGGGCTTATATGTGGTGTGGATTGTTCTAAACCAATGCTTCATGACCCCTAACTTATAAATTAATTGGCTAAAAGCACATTTGCTTGAGGACAAACAAATACCAAGTGTAGAGATATTTGATTAGGATTTAAAAGGTACACTTTTGAGGGGTCATTTAAGCCCTTAATTGATCACTTTTGTATCCGTTATTACTTAATTTCGTTCCTTTTCACTTTTTAGGTCTCTTGAAGGTAAAATGCTGGAATGACACTAATTCGGACGAAAAGGCGCGAATATACGAAGAAAATGGCCAAATTCAAGAATCGAGACACTAAAGCTGCTTTAGGCGAAGGGGCGGCGTCACAAACAAAGGGGACGATCGCCTTTGCCAAAATGCGACGGCGTCGTGGATGTTTTGTGACGGTCCAAGAGCCAAATTGCTAATTATCAAGTGACGGCATCGGTTTTAAAAGAGTAGGGGCGTGCGCCTCCGACGCCTAGATTTGATCTAGGCGGTAAGAGCTGAAAGCGGCGGCGTCCACGAGCATAAAGTGGCGCCGTCCACAGGTGCTAACGGCCAAAGAAAACCCTAATAACGGCGACCCGACGGCGTCACAATTAAAGAGTGATGCCGTCGCAGTTTGTAACACTATATATAGAATCCGAATATTTCAGTTTTCAGTGAGTAGTTTTGTGTAGTTTTGTGGAGTAAAAACCTAAACCGAACCAAGGCTGTCTTGTACAGTATTTTAGGGTTCCATACTCTATCTTACATCAAGATAAGTGTTTTACTTCATTAATTCAATTATGTCTTCAATTTATTGTGTGTATGCTTGCATGTTTTCCATGTCCGGCTAATTTACTTGTGTGTTTGCTTGGGTAATATGAAACCTAGTTATTGAATATTGATTGGTTGTCTCTTATCTTAATTGTTATTGATCTAGTATTGCGATAGGTCTTCCGTTTTGTCATTAATGCTTGATTAATCTTTGTGAACCTTAGCTTATAGTCACTAGTGGAATCGTAGGCTAAACATCCAAAGAGTACCTTAGTGTTAAGTTTATGAATCCTAGAGATTTTGTAGTCATTAACCTTTGGTAGCTTCAAAGAGTTAGGGATAAACGCATACCCTACAACCTTAGACACACAACGCGATTAAGAATAAGGGCGTGACAATTCAACCATCAATAGGAGATAACTAGGGAGTAATAAAACCTAAGTAAACACATTTTTAAATCATCATACGAGCACACAACAATAGACATAAACTACCCCGAGCTTAGTTAATTAGATAGTAGAGTAATCGGTAGAAATACCAACCCCAGAATCCAAACCCGAGATTGTACCTTTCAATTTCTAAAAATATAAAAGATAAAAAATAATCTTCCTCAACCCCAACCTTAGCGTAGTAACTTCTCACTAGCATTCTTATTCCCCTAGAGAACGATATCAATACCCGTGGCTTACCCTAATACTATACTACAACGATTAGGTTCACTGCCTAGGGTGTTGAAAAACTTGCTCGACGAAAAGAAAATTTCCTTTGACCCTGACAGCTATGTAAGCATATCAACCACCAAACATGCTCTGGCTACTAACCTTGTCGTTTTTTAGGCAGCCAAAGTTACTTTGAAACGAATGGGACTCTGGCTATGCAGGGTTTGCTTTAAGACACATACTTTCCGTTCTAAGTGCAAACACGGTTCTGACTTTGTACCCCCTCCTGATTGTGGTGATGGTGTTGTTAGATTCATTTTGTTCGACCTTGTTAAACCGCAAGTTCCTTCTTCTGTTGCTTGTGTTGAAGACCAGATTATGGTGGAGCATTATGGTTTTGACCTACACCTTCTTGACACTTTAATTTCTAAGGGGTTGCATACTGTCAAATCTATCCCCTCAAGGTGTCGTTTAGGATTCTCTCATGTGTTGAAAGGAGCTCTTGATAAGGTGATCTGAAATCCTGGAGACATTTCTTATTGGGTTAGCCTATTAGTCTTACCTCTTTGTCTCCTTAAAACCTTTTGCCCGAGGAGTAACATGGAGTGTGGTTCGCCACTAAACGCCAGCCAAGAAGAATATATCGCTAACGCCATTTACTCCTGGGGTACGACTAATGGGAGCTTACAGCTTATTAGAGAGATTTTTGAAACCATCCCCTACATGGTCTACTATTGATGAGGAAAATTTGAACCGGATGAACGTAACGTCAAGCAATGTAAGAGGAAGATTATGGTCATTATCTACTGGCCGTCGAGTTCTTTCTTCTCCGGTGTTGCTCAGATAATGATACCACCCTTGATGATTTAAAAGCTAAACATCCCCAAGTCGCTCCTCCTACAGATATACCCTTTGATCACCATAACCTCATTGCATCTCCTATTGTGGTCCGTGATATGATCAAGAGTTTCCCCCGTGGTACATCTTGTGGACGAGATGGCTTACGTGCCCAACACCTTTTGGATTGTTTTAGCGGCGCTGTTGTGGCTATTTCCGATGAGTTAATCAATTCTATCACCCATGTGGTGAATCTTTTTCTTGATGGTAAATACCCTAAGGCATTGGGTGAGTACATTGCTAGTGCTCCGCTCACACCACTGATCAAGCCTGGAGGTGGTATCTGTCCCATTGTTGTGGGGACTGTTTGGAGGCGTTTAGTCTCCAAGGTTGGTGCTTCTATGATCGGCCACTCCTTAGACGGTTATTTAAATGATCTCCAGTTTGGTGTTGGGGTTCCTGTGGGGGGAGGCTATCCTTCATGCCGTGAATAGGTTTATTGAGGACCGAGGTAGCGAGGAAGGTCTCTCGATGTTATTGGTGGACTTCAAAAATGCTTTTAACTTAGTGGACCGTGAGGTCATGCTCCAGGAGGTTCATTTGCGTTGCCCTATCATTTCACGTTGGGTGAAGTTTTGTTACTCTAGCCCAGCTAGATTATATTATGGGGAACACACGTTATGGTCGCACCAGGGAGTACAACAAGGTGATCCGCTTGGACCTCTTCTCTTTTCTCTCGTGTTACATCCCTTGATTTGCAAGATTAGAGACTCCTTTAGTCTTCCCTTCAAGCTTGGTACCTTGACGATGGTACTATTATTGGAGATACCTTGGTTGTAGGGAAGGCTTTAGAGCTTATTATGTCAGATGGACCATGGCGTGTCCTACATCTCAATGTTGATAAAACTGAGGTCTTTTGGCCGCAAGTAGACCCTAGAAGCATGACTGCAGGTGTTTTCCCGCCCAATATTTCTAGACCGATGCATGGAGTCAAATTATTGGGTGGACCGGCTAGCATAGACCTCGAGTTAGCTTGTGAGACCCCGAATGTGAGATGTTACTCCTTCGTGCATGTCCCGGCATTTCCAAGTTATACTTCTCTATGCGCACATGCTCTCCTCGGGTCTATGAGCGTGCTCTTGTTGCGTTTGATATAGCTCTGCGTTCTTCTCTGGAACATATTGTTACTGCTTCTGGGCCTGGATTCGGTGATTGGTAATGGAGGCTGGCAACCCTGCCATTTATATTTGGGGGACTTGGCGTATATTCGGCAGGGGATGCCTTGAACTACGCATTCCTTGCGTCTAGACTCCATCGCCAAACTACGACTAAGCTCCTCGGACACTCACGGTATTGCAACCTCTGGACCTTCCTTGAGGAGGCCTTGAATGCCTTTAATGCAAAATGGAGATTGACCTTCCGAGTAACCGGATGAGATCGCGCTGCCCCAAGCTCATGAAGAACTTGGCGGATATATATTTCACGTGTTACCCAAATGGCTGAATCCACATTTTGCCTATCCCTCGCAGATGGCACTGGAGTTAAGCAAAGGAGGACCACACCTCGATCGGCTTAGGGTGGTTCTGATATCTGGGTTGGGACAGACTATGAATCCCAGGACTTACAGGAGTGTATTATGCTATCGACTAGGCATTCCCCTTTTCTCTATCCAGATGCCGTGCTCAGCCTGCTCCAAGGTTTTCGCGGGAGACATTTACGGGGACCATGCTGTGTCGTGCGCTGGCATCATCGGCATTAAACATCGGCACAACATGGTGCATGATACTTTGGTTGATATCCGCCTCGATCCGGTGTCTCCACGTAAAGAGGTTGATATTGGGTTGGGTGGAGAAAGGGAGCAAGTCTTACGGCCGCCGTGATATCTTGCTCTACTCTTGGGATGGAGGGCAAGATGTTTGCGTCGACCTGACCGGGGTCGTCCCCCCTCACGCAAACCGGTATGATTGATTTTATGCCAGGCCGGGTGTTGGCTGATGCCGCAAAGCGTAAGCGCGTTAAATACGGAGCCAAATGTGCGGATATTGGATATGGGTTCGTCCCTTTCTCATTCTCCTCTTTTGGGGAACTTGAAGCTGATGCGGTGACCCTACTCAAACTGATCCGGAAGTTCTCTATAACTCAAGATGTTGGGGCACGTGCTGCTACTCATATCTTCAGTAGGATTAGCTTTGCTATTGCTAAAGGTGTGGGATCCCAGATTGTTTCGAGGCTCCCCACTAATTTCTTGTAATCCTATGGTTTTGTTTCTAATGAAAGTGTTGTTTTTATAAAATAAAAAAATAAATAAATAATAATAATAATAATAATAATAATAATAATAATAATAATAATAATGATAATAATTCATTTATATAATAGTTTTATTATTTATAATAAACAGGTGAAGCAACGGTAGCTTGACAAACAAGTTGAAGATAGGCCTTCATAGATCAAAACCGCTAGCGAATACGAGTTCTAGCCTTCATGGATCCCGTTCGTTAGCTGGTATACGCGATAACTTCGTAAGACACTTTTTAATCATTATTTATATATATATATATATAGTGTTGGGTGAGTCGTTATTGATTTTATTTATAAACAGTTGAACAGCCCCACAGACTCCACGGCTGGCCGAGGCTAGATACGTAAGTATAATTTATTTCCAAAAACTCACCCACTTTAATGCAATATAATAAATCACGACTTATATATTACTTTTCTTGTTGTTTTTGTAACTAAACAGAATCAGATGATACGGATGCGGACAGAAAGCACCTCCGCGGGGACGACTATGCAGCGACAGTGATATTCTACGCTACGTGATCGGTGGTAAGCAGCGTGGTCATATTCCTGGCATAGGTCGAGTGTTACCCGGCGGTGGTCGGAAGACGACCTTCAATGCCTCACGAGCTCGTGAGCAAGCCTCCGTGTCCTCGCTGCAGGAAACAGTGGAGAAGCAAGCCGATAAGCTACAAACCAGAGGGACCCAGGTAGATATTATGATGGACTTTTTGAGGTCTCAGCCGGGTTGGGCCGATCGGCTACTGAGTGTCATGCCGGGGACATCGGGATCATGATGCTTCAGAGGGTTAGTCTCGAGCTACCGAGGAGGGGAGTGGGGGTAGTGGGGGGAGTGGGCAGTAGCATATGGGTTGTTTGGTTCTCATGGGTCGGTTTATATTTGTTTTGGGGTTATGGACGAATTTGTGGAGATTTACATGGATATTATGTGTTTATGTAGATTATGTGTTAGGATTCCCGCTAAATGGATTACGCGTATAGTTTTGGACCATTTTGCGGATAGCTGGTTATGTATAGTTTTGTAGATGATCATGTCATCACGGGTTTTGAAATTTTTTTAGCGAATTTGGATACATTTGATTATGTTTAGCGAATTTGGATATGTATGATATTTTGTTTAGCGAATTTGGCGATGTTGTAGCATAAAACAGGTTCTGAAAACAGGTTGTTATTGTGTAGATTTTTTTCGGAAAAAATCTAGAAATTACCTATTTTGCAGCAATATGAGTCAGAGGCTTTTGGCGGGAACATGTCCCCGCCAAAAGTTAAGACATTTTGTTATGTCCTGCTCTTTTGCGGGGACATGTCCCCGCTAAAATGGAAGATCTCAACAGTTAATAAAAACTTTTGACGGGGAGTTTTCCTCGTCAAAAGAGCAGTTCTCAACAATTTTATTGCTTTTTTAGCGGGGATAAATCCCCGCCAAAAAAGTGTGATTAATTAACTTCATCACCTTTTTTAGTGTTTCTCGATTCAATTTAGTTCCCTTTTAGCGGGGACATGTCCTCGCCAAAAGAAATGCCATGTTGGACAATCTTTTACCAGACCAAATGTCGTAGGTCCCACTAGTCTCTGCTAAAAGGTTAACATTGTTCCTGCTAAAAGTATCAGCGACTAGGTGTTGGTGTTAGGATCGGCATGTGATATCACGAAAGTTATATTGAGGGGATGTCCCCACTAAAGCGAATAAATGTCCTAATCAAGTAGCCAATGTTGTAGTGGTTAACTAAATGAATCAACTATAAAAAGTAACTAATTAGAGCAAATTTTCTATTAAAAAAAAAAATCTTTTGGATTGTCAATTTTTATATACGTAGTATAAAACTATGGGTACCCGCACTTTTGCAGCAAATTCCTAGCGGTAGACTATGCGATATTATGGTAAGTGTTTCGTTTAACATTCAAAATAGAACATGAAAAGATCAAAACGTAATTACAAACGATTGTAACATCCGATAATTCAACTCTAACAAAAATTCTTAACATGGTTTGACATTCACGAATGATATGAGAGTATATGGTATGACCGTTTTTTTTTTATCTTGATGATAAATTAGTCAAAACTTTTACAAGCTCAACTATCTGAATAAAGTAACAAGTGTATTCTTAAGAAGTATAAAAGATTTCGTTTCAAGTTTTAATTTTATCGTTTTATTAATTTTATAAGGGCATCTATAATACAAGGTAGAAAGATAAATTTTTCTATCAAAAAAATCTTCTAATATCTTTTTGTTATTAAAGCATGAATATTTTCTAAAGTTACCATGCAAACCATATTTTTCACTATTCACATTACACTTTTTCAATTCTTGACTTATTGACTATTTTTGTATTTTATGTAGTATAGATTTATGGTACTAGGCGAGTACCCGCGCCTGGCGGCAGCGGTTCCTAGCAGTAGACAATTAACGATATGCGATATTATGGCAACTGTTTTGTTTAACATTAAAAAAAGAACGTGAAAAGATTAAAATGTAATTACAAACGATTGTAACATCTGATAATTCAACTCTAACAAAAATTCTTAACATTATTTGACATTCACGAATGATATGAGAATATATGGTATGACAATTTTTTTTATCTTGATGATAAATTAGTCAAAATCACTATCCTAATAAAGTAACAAGTGTATTCTTAAGAAGTATAAAAGATTTCAATCCAAGTTTTAATTTTATCGCATACGTAACTCTTATGTTTATTGATGAGGGTTATTTTACATACTAAACTTTTCTTACATACCAAGGGACTAATCTTCAATATCCATCTAAAAAAAATCAATTACTGAGATTAAAAGCATTTTATTATTTCACCTATTTTTTATAATTTAAATATCTCTTAAACCGTTAATCGTTAAGTGAAAATATTTACACCGTCGCGAAGAGCATTTAATTATCTATCTATAGATGGGCACTATGATATATTTTTGAATAAAGAAAAAATCGTTTTTTCACGCTTTTTCTCTTTTTACGCTACTGAAATTTGCATGAAAAAATCATATATGATTAAACACTACTTTGAATATCACATGTGATATTAGTGTTATATCATATATGATATGTGATATCAGATGTGAAATGATATGTATATCATATGTGATATTACACTAATATCACATATGATATTACACTAATATCACATGTGATATTACATATCATATATGATATAACACTAATATCACATGTGATATTCAAATTAGTGTTTTATCATATATGATATTTTAATACAAATTTCAAGAACGAAAAACGAAAAACTTAGAAAAAAACGCGGAAAAATCTGAAGAAAAAAATTTGTCGAAAGTATATCAAAGTGCCTATCTATAGAAAGATAATTAAATGTTCGTCGCAATGATATTTTTTTTTTCGCTTAACGATTAACGGTTTGAAAGTTATTAATATTTGAAAAAAGAGAATGAAAGTGGGTTTTTTAAATTGTTGAGATTAATCTCATCCATTAGATCAAATAAAAATGGATGGTGGATATTGATCTCTTGGTATGTAAATTATCTTTTGTGCTCAAATAATCTTAAATCATGTTTATTTTAGTCATTTTATAAGGGCATCTATAATACAAGGTAGAAAGATAAATTTTTCTATCAAAAAAAATCTTCTAATATCTTTTTTTTTATTGAAGCATGAATACTTCCCAAAGTTATCATGCAAACCACATTTTTCACTTTTCACATTTCACTTTTCCAATTTTTGACTTGTTGACCATTTTTATATTTTATGCAGTATAGATAACCTGCGACAGGGAGTAACTTTCAAGTTTGAAAAAAAAAATATCATTTTTATACTAACACTGTTTTTAACCTCATGATTGTCGACATTGGTGGAGCCGCGAAATGTAGTTAGAGGGGCAACCAGCAATAAGGATAATCGAATTAACATCCAATTTTAAACAAATTGCCCATTTTTCTATAAAATAACGTTAAGAAAAAGGTTATTATAAGCAGTTTTTCATTGAAGAAAACGTTTGGGAGTTTCAAAACAAAACATAAAACCTCATACATTTCATTACTGTAGTACGTAGTTATGGAAACTCTAATTCCGAAAACCCTTACATAGTGCATTTTAATATTACACACGTAGATTCATTTTATTTTCCTTACCTATAAATTCATACTTAATAAAGGACAAATTCTCATCATTCATCTAGTTTGATCTAATCGTGGGGATTAACTTAAAACTTAAAGATAAACATAAGTCTATATTTTTTTTGTTTTTTTGTCTTTCTTTTTTATTCACATTTTTTTTTCTATTCACATTTTTGTTTGAATTCACTTTTTTTTCCTTTTATTTTTAAATTCGCGTTACTTTATTTTTTATTTTTTTTAATTCATTTTTTTAATTCGTGTGTTTTTTTCTTCGCTTTCATAACGTTGTCCATTTTCATATCGTTTATCTGCTTTCATCGTCCGTTTTCATTCACGCTTTCATATGTTTTCGTTCATTTTCTACGTGAGATCTACAGATAAAGGTACTTAATGCGCATTACTTGCTAACAAAGGACTAACACTTTAAGGAGTTACATTGTAGTGCTCAAGGTTGGTGAAGGGGGTGTGATCTACAGACATGTGTGCTTAATGCTCACATTTGCTAGTGTCTCATCTAAGTTTGGAGTCACATGGATAGTACAAGATATAAGACGCATACTTTGGTGTTTCACCATTCCCTTTCTACTGGTAGACTATTTTGATATTGCTGCTGATCTGATTTTTCTGCTCCCTGCTGCTTATTTTTTTGTTTAGTTGAAAAAAAAAAAAGCATATTATTTTCTTTGTTTAGTGATTAAAAAATAAATAAATAAATAAAAATTGAGATGGTTAGTATAATTTTGAGGGGAAGCTTATGGTTTATATATTTCACCATCTACATGCATCACTTGAGGGGAAGCTGCCTACGAAGTTGCACAAGACCCCTATTAGAAAAAGGGAAGAAGATTCAAGTTGTACCTTTTATTATTGTGATGACATGTTTTAGCATTGTTTCTTCATACATGTTGTTTTGTACTATCAAGAAACTGGAACTTAACCTAGTCAAATTTCAGGTTTAGGGAAGATTGTTGGAATTGCAGAGATTAAAACGAAAGCAAAGAATGAAGAAAGAAGAAACAATGAGGGCCTTATAGATAAATTAATAGTAGCTTTGGTAAGAAGCTATGTCTAGAGTTTGTAAATTCCCTCTACTATATATAAAGAGGGTAGGCATCTAGTTTATTCTCATCCTTTTCATTCATTTCATAGCACTTCTCCAATGAGAGCCTAAGAAAACGACATAGAGCGCCTAGTAGTTGTAGTTAGTAGTTTTATTTTAATAAAGAAAACCTTATTAGTGATATTGATTGTGTCAATTATTATTCCGCTGTGCATTCAATCAATCGATATCATTCATACCCTAGTTGAGTCCGGATCTTGGTTTCTACAATATCACTCTATGATATTCTGAATATCACTCTCTGATACTCTGAATATCACTCTGAATATCACTCTGTGATATTATGGATATCACTTGTGATTTTCCTGATATCATCAGGATATTTCGATATCACGCGGTGATTTTCATGTTTCCAAAACATTAGTTGAAAATCACTTGTAATATTCAAAAACATTTGCATATTCAGAATATCACATAATATCACTTACATATTCACAATATCATTTTGTGGTATTCGAATATCACTTGTGATATTTCGATAAGCTGTAATATCACTTGTGATATTCAAAAGTTTATGAAAACGCTCTAAAACGCCAAAAATATTTAAAACTAATTAAAATGTAAGAAAACGGACGTAATGTGTATGAAAACGTAAAACACATATGACAAACGGATGAATAATGGACGAAAACATAAGAAAACGGACGAAAACGTATTATGAAACGGACAAAATGTATGAAAACGGACAAAAACGCTTTATGAAAACGCAGAAAATGTATGAATACGACAAAAAATAGATGAAATGTATTTAAAACGGGACTTAAAAACTTGGCTTAAAACGTATGATCGAAAACGTTCGAAATTTTAAGAAAAGAATTAAAAAAAATGAATATAAACAAAAAACGTGAAAAAATGTGAATAAAAAGAAAGACATAAAGATAATAAAAAAAAACATAGACTTAAGTTTATCTATTAAATCTTAGGTTAATTCTCATCATTAAATCAAACTAGATGGATAGTAAAAATTTGTTTTTTTTTATAAACATTAAAATAAAAATAAGCATTTGAAAGTTTGTCTACACACTTATTGTAAGTTGTTTTTTTACTATATAAGAGAGACAATTTATAAAAATAATTAATCATATTATTATATTTTACTAAACGTCTATACAATATTCATAAAATAACCGATAGAGCATCTTTTGACTTTTTGTTCTCTACCAACTATCCTTCTTTTCCTTTCACACTATGCTTCGATTATTACTTAAGCAAGGGAATAAAAGGATTGAGAAATACAAAAAAGTTGTGTTCTTAAGGCTGGTCGCATTCGAGTGTTTAAGATCGGTTGGGCGTGCAAAAGTTTAGTCCTCAACCGATGTTAATATCGAGCATATTCATGGGAAGGTGGTTGGCACATCTGGTCGACTAGACAAGATTTGCAATTCGAGTGAGTTTTCACTGGCAAATGCATTCCCACCACACATTTCGGTAAAACGGAAGTTTTTAAAACTTGACTGCTTGGTCATTAAACTAAAAAAACATTTTTTAAAATCAATTTTACCACTCTATCACCCACTTCACCTCAAACACACTTCTTAACACACAATTTCAAACACAATTCAAACTCAAAATACTTCTCAACACAATATTTAATATGGCTTGTAGATCCTCCCCCATTCCTGAAGATATGCAAGTGTACGCTCAAAAATCAATGCAATAACGACAATGAGGCTCAAAAACGCTATTATAAGCATCATCATCGATTGTTTTCACTGCGCCGGGCGCTTAGAAGGAACAAATGAGACAAAACTACAAGAGTCGCGAACGACATTACTCAACTAAAGTTCGCGATGACAAATTTCAAAGATCAAGCCCACAATGACGCTGAGGTTGTTGACAAGTTGTGGCGCCAGTGTTCAAGATAACGAATAACGCGTCATCTTCAAAAATCAATTGGAGCTATCGGGAGAACAAAAACGATGGTGTTGGTGCATCAACTTCGACTACCAACTTCGAAGCTAACGGGGCACCTCGCAGACGAGGAAGATTTGGCTCGCTCGGTGGATTTGCTCTGCTCTCGCATTCTCTGTATGACTCTCGCATGTATATCTGCATTAGATTTATGATTTATGTATTTCGTATTGTTTTTATATAGCATTGTAACATTTTAATTATTAATGAAATTTTAGTTTATGTTAAAAGTTTTTTGGGTCGCCGAATCGAGGCATCCTGGTGTCTGTCAATTGCTGAGAGACTAGCCTTAAGTATCATTTAAGAAAGAAAATGAAAAAGACTAGAAAATAAGATTAATTGATTCATCTTAAAGTAAAATATTTCCTCTCAAAAGTGATGTGAAAATTATTACTTCATACTTCTTTACTTTACACCTACCAAAAACTTCAAAAGCTAACATCCACAAACAAACCCATTTAAATCACCACAAAAAAGTATATCATTAAAGAGGACCTCGATTCTTCATAACTGTGAAAGTGCCGAGAGCACTCGATTATTTGATTGAGTGGCACCACCAATCTTCTGGATTTTAACTTTTTTCCTATACATTTTGTGTCCGGAAGAGGTTGGTCGGGGGCATCACCCTCCATTTCCATCAACGCGGCTCCGCCACTGATTATCGATATATGATATATTGATCAACGCGGCTCACCCTCCATTTCCATCAACGCTGCTCGACCATCTTCGTGATTCGTTTCTTTACAAGGTAACATAAACCTTAGGTTCATCAACTATTTTCATAAAGGAAAAGCTAATAATATTGATCGTGAATAAAAAATGCCTAAGAACCATAACTAAGTATTTAAGTTTAATCTGAGGCTTAGGAGACGATAATCTCTACTAGGTTGATAGGCAAATGCCAACTACAATCTAAAGGAATACATTGATTCGAAGCTAACACTACCGTGCTTTTGAGTTTTAATTTTGAAACAAGAGACAAGAAGTAGAATGAACACAAAATATATTTGTGTTCCCAAGTTTTTTGAGAGAAGAGGAAGTTATGAGAGAAATTGGTTATATTTTCTCTTCAAAACTTCTTCCCAAAAGTGATGACGTGAGGAAAATATATATGAAACTTGTCAATTAAACAATGACTTAAATGCCTGTAATAAAACATAAATTTTGTATCTAACAAAGGGTTAAATTGTAAAATCATGCTTTCTTTATTTTCTCACTCAACTAGGGAACACGACATATAAATTTAGCTTAATGGCATTTGTTACTACTAACAAAGCAAATAAAATATGAGCATGGTGACATATCGATGAAATAAATTTTTGGTTTTGTTGACAATTTTAAGGACCGTGGTTAAGAGGGTTATAATTTACTTTGTTATTACTAAGATTATTATCAGCTGTCAATTGTGCATTTATTTTTTTATGGAATTGTGTTTACTTTTTTTGAGATTTTTATCCAATTAAAATGATTCATCGATGGTATTGTAATTAATTCTTTTTAAGGTTTGTTTATCTTTAGGACAACTTTTAATGTCATTATAAAATAAAACTTTGAGTTTATTAATTAAAAATTATATTTAATTATAATAATTTATAAGTTTTATTAATATGAATTAAAAATACAAATTTTAATCTAAAACATATATATATATATATATATATATATATATATATATATATATATATATATATATATATATATATATATATATATATATATATATATGTTTGGGTTATTATGAAAAGTTTTTAACGAAAGAACGGAAGATGCGAGAAAACGCTGAACACGTTCACACATAACCACGTTTCCCATCCCACCCCCACCACCTAACTCTTGAAAAATTATGAAAAAAAAAGAAATCCGGTCAAAAAATTTTTCCTACTAATTTTAATCGTGATCACGCTATATAAAGTTAATGCATCACAATCATGATTTTAGTGCATTAATGTTATAACATAAATATTATAAAATTATCGTAAGATCACAATCATGATTTAGTGCATTAAGATTATAACCTTGATTTTAGTACATCATAGTTGATGCACTTAACTATTATTTATGATGCAATAACTTATAATAAAGATGCATCAAAACTTATTAGTGCATTAAGGTTATAAGTTATTGCGTCACAATTATGATTTTAAAGCATTGTTATAATAACGATCACAGCTATAAAGTTATCAAAATCACAGTCATAATTTTAGTGCATTAAGGTTATAACATTCTTTTAGTTCATCATGTTTGATTAATTTAAATATTAACAATGATGCAAAGAACTTATAATAAAGATGCACTAAAACTTATTAACGCATTAAGGTATTATAACTATGATACAAGATAAATTTTGACGGGAAAAAAAATTGCCAAAAAATTTTTGGGATTTTTTTTTACGGGCGGGGAGGGTGATACATGTCACATGACGTAAAACATGAGCACAAGAAGACTAAAACATATCACCTCTACATATCTTCTCATTTTTTTTATTATAAAAACTTTTCATAATAACCCCACTTATATATATATATATATTTATATATATATATATATATATATATATATATATATATATATATATACACATATATATATATAATAAATAAATTACGTTTAACTAATGCCTTAAAACACTCGTGAGACAATCCTTTCATTTAATTAAGTACAACCTTGAAAGTTGTTGACAAACCTATAATTTTAAGAGGGGAGGGAGTGGAAGTTTTGAAGCCTAATACCCTAAGCAAGGCCACGTCACCTCTATCCAATAAAAACCTTCCAACTCAAAACTACCCCAATACTACCCTAACACTACCCTAACAAGGAGCTACACTTGGGCTTTTTTTTTTTTTTTTTTAAATACATAAAATCACATACAATATTTAAAATAAAAACATACCATTTCATTTAAAAAAAAAACATTACATAATACTTTAAAAAACTACAACTTAAAAATTGAAACTACAACTTAAAAAAAAAAAACATTACATAAGTTGAAATTAAAATTACTTGAAACTACTAATACTCAAAATTGCAAGCCCATCTTGTTTGGCATAAGTTCACGTTTCGGTAAGAATTAATTCCAACATAAAGGGATCGCCAATGTGATCATGCGTCTAAAAAAAAAAAACTTCAACTCCGTTGTGCATTCTTACCGGCTTCTCGAAAGTTGTGTAGCCAACAATTGTTTCGCTTATCTCGCCGTTTTTCTTCCAAATATTGTGTCTTTTTGTGTGTACGCTGCTGATTTCATCCGCTAACGCCAGATAGATTTGCGAGGACGTAGCTTGCTTCTTCTTCATTTTTCTTGATTCAATTGAGGTTCGGGTCTTCATTCATGTCGAATGGTGTTGCTTTGCCGGCCATACTCTAATTTTGAAGAATTGCTTCGCAGCTATTAACGCAGAATATCTTGAAAACATTCTTCGCTAGTCCATTTCTACGTGACTCACAACCTCCCACGCTTCCGTATGAAGAAAATGTTTTTTCTTGTAGTAGAAATCCATTTCAAATTGGCTTCACCACGCCCAAGTGACAGACCTACTAGCCTTAGGACGCTTTCTACATTATATACAAAATAATTTAATTGTAAATAAAACGCGGATTACTTAAAATAAAAAGTATGGCTAAAAACAAAATAATGTAATTGTAAAAATAAAGTATAGATTATAAAATCTGGCGGAGGTAGTGTTCAAATTGCTGAAAATACCCATGGCCGTGTTCATTGTTTCACTTGGTATTCAACGCATTTAAATGTTCGAATTTTCGAACCCACAAATCTCACAGATGTTTCGGGAGAATCCGTTTCCAAACCGTCGGACTTTGTTCATTACCGCATACAACACCACAAGTGGAGATTTTACCCATGCTTTCGCCAACGCCCTCAGGCCGTCTGGGCCCAAACTCACTGCCCCCCTCCCTACAAAGCTTTTTTTCTTCCCTCTAGGATCGATTTCTTGAACTTCCTCATCTCGCTTCTTCATTTGGTAGTGGTTGTGTTTTGCATCGACTTAATGCTTCACTAAGGTTTTCGAATCCGTGAAAACTCGCCAGAAGCAGATGACATAGGTAGGTTGCTGATTCAATTGAGGAGGACCCATTATTATATATGTGGCAAAATTGTGGAGATGGTATTGTAAACATAAAATTGATTCTATTGGCTATAATAAAATTTACTTAAATCCTAACGGAGTTTGGTTTGGCTGATTCGTATTTGGCCGTTAATTCCACCTGGACGCGAAGTGAAAGTTTTTTAGCTCTTGGATCCATAGTTTAGTGTTTTTGAAAAGATTATTGTGGTACAAGCGTTTTTATTTTGAAAATAGAAGTGAAAATATTAGTTTAAATAGGAGTGAAATTTTTTTAATGGCAGTCAAGGTCAACCGCTTTTAAACGGTCAAATTTTCCACTTTCACGCGGCTTCCGAGTCAATAATAACTATATAAAGGCGTAACCCGAAGCCAAGTGAAAGCGGCAGTTGCCGCCAAGTTCACGAACCCGCTGCCCAAGCCGATGTCCACTCCGTTAGCCCTAATAGCTTAAATTTTATTCTTAGAAATTGTTACGTATGTAATGCTTCTGTTGGTCACCCCAACCAAACCCTAGATTAAACTACACCATTCGCCTTCAGAGATAATGGCCACCATAAGATCGCCCTTGATCAAAAATTACACCGCTGGTCCTTAATCACAAACGCTTTACGGCGTTGGTCCCTCACCCTAACTGATGTGACTAACGGGCGTTAAGCCTATTTAAATGGAGGGTATATTTGTCTTTTCCCACCCACACCACTTTGATCCAACTAAATAACATGATGCGCACCATTGTTGCCTAGGTTACACCTTCGGAATACCCCAGAAGGGAATTTTTCTCTACTCCCCCCAATCTGGGCAACCAAAAAATGAGAATTATAACTCATTTAGGCATAGCCTGAAAATACAACCCTCATTTCACGATTACATTTCATCATACACTTAATGACACTTTCAGGGTCAAGCAAGATTCATCATTTGCTTGTGTTCACGGTTCAAGTTCTCAGGGTTTTAGTGGTCAGGGATTCGCATTCAGTTTCCTATGTTTCAGTGACACCAAGGTTTCAGGGAGTTGACTCCAGCTGTATGTGCACACTGAGCCTGACTTTTCTGGTTCTCATTGAACATTCCCTGATGTACAACCCATACCCGTATCGCCTGATACTACTACTCCCATTTAACATCATATACCCACTGAATCTTTATTGCTTTAGTAGAAAAGTATCACAACACTCCATAACTCGTTAACAGCTACCCACCCTTATCTTTCTCCCTGATGAGAACTATTCAACATTTGTGAACAACTTATCCCTTTTCATATCACTCTCACTGATATACAAAATGAGATCTCGAGTTATCTCACTCCCTGATGCATTTCAGCTTCTGGCCTCTGATTTTCATTACACCCTGAGTCACACTCTTTTCGTCCACTCCTTGATTCTAATTACTACTTCCTGATTCCTTCACTCTAACTCACAATCTATCTCACCTGATAGTCGCACTACACTGATTTGTATCCCTCTTAAGCCCACCCTTCTGAAGCTTACAACTTCCTGATTTACAAACATTAGCCATCACCTCACATATTCATACTCTGATCATTAACAACAAATCCCAAATTCAACTTCTAATTCATAACGCTCTCTCTGATTCAGGTAACATCACAGTCCCAAAACACATTTGAATCAAATCACTTCCTAACACAACCTAATAAAACATCATCACTCAGTATTCCAAAACTGAAACATACTCCTATATATATCTCAGACACCCATCGCACCATTTAATCAACACCTATGCTCGTAAACCACAACACCGATTCAAACTTATTTTCCATTTCAGCTTCTATTAAATAACCCCACGCCTTCTCATCCACTTAACAACCATAATCTAAAACACAACAATAAGACCAACAACCCGGTATTCATCTGAGTTGTAACTGTAGCCGCCGAAAACGTAACATCACCAGCTCTGTATGAATTTTTTAGATGATTTAGAGTATATGTGTTTTCGATTGTTGGATTTTTTGAGAGATGAGTGATGATTTGATTTTTGATGATTTTTTTTTTGTGAGGGTTTTGTGATGAATCTGTGATTACTAGGAGTCTATGTTTTTATTATGTTTGGATCAAGAGAGTATTGGTGAATATGTTGAAGTTTTGTTTTTGTGTGTGAGTGGTTTAGATAGTGGTGTGTTTTTTATGGTGATAGTGAGATATATTTTTTATGGTGAACGAATCTGGTTTTGAGATATGTTTTTCTTAATAACAGATATAGGTTTATAGGAAAAGACAAATATACCCTCCACTTAAATAAAGCTTAACGTCCATAGTACACCAAGCAGTGAAGGACCAACTGAAGAATTACCAAGCAGCGAAGGCTGACAACCAATAATTTTTAGTTAAAGGACGATACTTTTACACAACATATACCACAAAAATGAATGGTGTAGTTTACTCTTTTGTTTATTTTGCCAGTCTCTTAGACAAATGAGTCATGGCTTTAGCATATTCCTATAAACTAAAAATACAACTTAAGCTTATAAATAGATTTGACTGGCACTCCATTTCATAACAAAAGACTTTGTCAAAATTTCCCATAATTTATCTTCATTAAAAAATAGATCAAACTATAATATAACCCAATATCCATGCTCTTTCAAACACGGTGTGCCCGCTAAACTAGTATATATACACCTCAACTTATCTCACTCAATAGGTAGCAACAATAAACGAGTTGCCTCCACAAGTGATCAATCATGAATTCTATCCAATTCCCTATTGCAATCTATGCTTTAATCGCTCTCATTACCTTCTTATTCATCAGTTGGATCAGACGGAAACCTCTTCCGCCTGGACCAATGGGTTGGCCCATCATTGGCAATATGTTAATGATGGACCAGCTCACTCACCGTGGCTTAGCCGGTTTGGCTAAGAAATACGGTGGAATCCTACATCTAAAAATGGGATTTGGGCACACCATTGCTATCTCATCACCCGAAATGGCAAAAGAAGTTCTTCAAGTCAAAGATAACATCTTTGCAAATCGGCCCGCAACAATTGCCATAAGATACCTTACTTATGATTGTGCGGACATGGCATTTACTGACTATGGTCCGTTTTGGCGCCAAATGAGGAAGTTATGTGTTATGAAGCTGTTTAGCCGTAGACGGGCCGAATCTTGGGATTCGGTCCGTGATGAGGTGGATACAATGGTGAAAGCCACCGCGATTAATACAGGTTTACCCGTAAACTTGGGTGAACTTGTGTTCGGGTTGACACATGATATTATTTATCGTGCCGCTTTTGGGTCCATTTCTCATGAAGGGAAAGAGGAGTTTATTAGAATTTTGCAAGAATACACAAAACTTTTTGGTGCATTTAATTTGGCTGACTTCATTCCATGGCTAGGCTTCATTGACCCCGCTGGATTAAATACTCGTCTGCCCGCTGCTCGGGCCGCGTTAGATTGTTTCATCGATAAAATCATCGATGAGCACTTGAGTAAGGGAAAGAAAATAGGCGATGAAGATGCCGAAAACGATATGGTTGATGAGATGTTGGCATTCTACAGCGAGGAGGGAAAAATTAACGAAGTTGACGATTTGCAAAACGCGATTAAGCTCACCCGTGATAATATTAAAGCCATAATCATGGTAAGTACTTTAGTTTATATTATGTACTATATAAATGTTTTTTCTATAAAAAATATTAATTCAAGATATAGTTATCTTTGATATAGATTTAAATATCAGCCCATGAGGAATATGAAACAAATCATTTAACATAGGGCTGAGCATCGGGCAAGAACCGAACCGAACCGAACCGAACCGACAAAACCGAAAACCGAAAATCATGAAAGTTTTAACCTAAACCGAACCGGCGGGCCGCCGGTCCGTTCGTTTTGTGTTGGGCCGCTTGCCGGTTCGGGTTTAGGTGTATTAGGTGTTTTTGTCGGTTTGTCGAATCAACCAAACCGAAACCGAAAACACGTGAAACATGAAATGAAACCGAACCGACGGGCCGTTGGTTCGCTCGGTTTTGCCTGTTCGGTCGGTTTTGTCGGTCCGGTTCAGTTTTGGACCTTTGATGCTCGGCCCTAATTTAACATGTGACATTTTTGTTGTATTATAGGATGTGATGTTTGGTGGTACCGAGACAGTTGCTTCTGCTATTGAATGGGCCATGGCCGAGTTAATGCATACCCCGGAAGCACTTAAACGCGTGCAACAAGAGTTAACCGACGAGTTGGGCTCGAACGTCGAGTTGAAGAATCCGACTTCGAAAAGTTGACCTACTTTAAATGCGTTATTAAAGAGACTCTTCGCATGAATCCACCTATCCCGCACACTTCACAAGTCGTCGAGGCCACTACGGTTGATGAATACTACATCCCTAAAGGTTCACGTGTCATGGTTAATCAATATGCCATAAATCGTGACAAGGACTATTGGAAGATCGATATTTTTTAACCCGCTCTCTTTTTAAAGATGGGGCTCCCGACTTTAAGGGAAATAATTTCGAATTTTTACCTTTTGGTTCGGGACGTAGGTCGTGTCCTGGAATGCAACTTGGGTTGTACGCGACTGAGATGGCTGTGGCACACCTTCTGCATAGTTTCACGTGGGAGTTACCCGACGGAATGAAACCTAGTGAACTCGACATGGGCGATGTGTTTGGACTCACTGCGCCGAAGGCGGTGAGACTAGTTGCAGTTCCAACTCCACGTTTATTATGTCCATTGTATTAAACTAGCGTGTATGTATTTTGTTTTTCTTTTACTTTTTATGATTTCATTTTATGAAAGCTATATGGCATACAACATTAAAGGATCTTTTGTTTTTTAATGGTACTTTTAACTATTTCAAAACATTTATATCACAAATCTATCTCTACATTACTTAAACTTCAACCGACAACCACATATTTTAAGAGATTTTCACACAACATGAGATAAGACACAAGCTTTCTGGTAACATCATAGTTATTTACTTGCTGCTCGATACTTTTTTCTCACAATAAACCCATGGTCACAAGTAAGTAGTAGACCTATGATGGATTGTATTTAGTCAATTAGTCTATCAATGGTTCTGGCTCTAGCAAGACCCTAGAGGCTAAGAAAAAGTTTAGATGTGAACTTGTGACTTTGATGGTATCATTTATTTTTTTTTTATTTTACAACATTTCATTGAATTTCACAAGTGGAGGAAGATACAACATACAAGTTACATATACAAGTTAAGTCAAACAAGACATACAATAATAGTTATGCATCACCATTCAAAGGTGAATAGTGAGCTTTTATTTATAAATTATAAAAATACACTAAGTAAGATACAACAAATCCATAAAGAGCCAAAAAGCCTAACAAATCTAAAATCAAATATAAATGAATAACACAAAATAAAGCAGAAGACGACGCATCATTTTTTGAAGACAACAAATAAATAGATTTGGCAAATTTATAAGAAAGAAAGAACAAAAGAACGATATCAATGCCGGAAAAGGATCGGAAATAGAACCCAAATTATATACGGTCCCAATTAATTAATTTTAGTCATTTATTTTTTTATGAAACTTAAATAAAATAAATAAATAAATAAATAAATAAATAGAACTGCTTTTCACTTTTTTGAAGACAAAATATTTTGCAAATATAGATCGTTAAGCCAAAAAAAAAAAAAAAAATACACAATCACGAATTTGTTTATCTTTCGCATAGATGGCAATTGATCGATACTTTAACTTTTCTTTTAGTTTTGTTTTGAGTTAACTAATTTTTGGTCCTTGTTTTGCTTTCGTATTCCACTTTTGGTCCAAATTTTTAAAAAGTTTTGGTTTCAGTCTAAAGTGATAGTTTGGTTCCACTTTCTGTCCTCTTTGATAACGACGTTAGTTCTATTAGTTAAGTCAGTTTTCAAGTGGCAACGTTAGCCCTTAATACTAACAGTTGTTTGCAACGTTAGTCCTTTATACCAACGATCGTTTGCAACGTTAGTCCTTTATACCAAAGATCGTTTTTATATATGTTTTTATATACGTATTTATACAAGTTGTCATACACGTTTTTACACATCGCCATAAATTTTAAACACGTTTTTATACACATTTTTAACTAACAGAACCAACGTTGTTATTAAAATGGAGTGAAAGTGGAACCAAACTATCACTTTTGGACTGCAACCAAAACTTTTTGAAAATTTGGACTAAGAGTGAAATACCAAGTAAACCACGGGGACCAAAAAAGTAGTTAACTCTTTTGTTTTAGTGTTAAAATTTGCATCTAGAAAAATACATGTGATTTTATGTTAGGAATCACGTGTGACTTCACAAATCACATGTGATTTGTTAATAACATACAAATCACATGTGATTTCATAAAATCACACGTGATTTTAAAATTGCATATCACATATGATTTTTTCAGACGTAAATTTCAACACTCACAAAAAGTAGAAAAAAATGGTCGAAAGTATATAGAAGTGCTCCTCTATAGAAAGATCATTTAATTCTTGTCGTGATGATATGATTTTTTGGCGTAACAATTAACGGTTTGTAAAATATATATATTTTTTTAAAAGTGATGAAAATAATTTTTTTTTTGTTTTGTTCAAAAAATGGGTAGCCAAGATTGTTTCAATGGGTTTATAAAATTCGGGTCTAAATTGAACTTTTCTCATCATTTATATATATGCTAAATTTGAGACTTTATGGTGTCACTAATATATATACTACATTTCAGATGTTAAGATGTGAAGTTCAAACTTTTATGGTAGCACTTATATCTATACTATTATATAAAGTGTTTGAGACTTTTTATACAAAGAAGGCTTAACAAGATTAAGTCGTCGTACGTTTTTTCGGAGGTTTTATGTCGTAATCCGTGATTCGTTCCAAACCAAGTTTTCTCACACAAACCGGCCACTTGTGAATGGCCGACCGTAAGAAACTTAAAACGGCTTAAAAACAAATGCAATGAAGATCAGGGGAGTATAGTGTTTCCCCGGGTCGCTATGTCCCAGCGAGCTATTACGAATGGATCACCAAACGTAAAGTGATCGAGAAATTTGAACGGAAAAAGGGATTGAATGATTATTATAACTAAAGAAAAAGCAAACAAATACAGAGGCTTAAATGCAGATTAAAGAAAATTAAAAAGATAAAAAAAATATTAAATAAACGCTATCACTATTTGCAAAATGATGTTTTTGATTTTATGTTTTTATAAAACTGAATTAAAAACTACGTAACGTACAAATGAAAGTGTGAAACTAAATCAATATTAACCCTAAAAATATGAAAATGATATTTTTACAAACCTATTTATAAAAGAAAATTTATAGAAAAAGAAAATTATGTTTATTACTAATTATCTAATTATTATTAATTAAAAACTATTTTCAACTATTTTATAATAACCTAAAATACAAGAAAATAGGAAATAAAGCTAGAAAAATAAAATTATGACTTGGAAAAATCTAAAATAACAAAAGAGAATTTTCAAAACTATTTTTGTATTTTTCTGATTATTTTTCTATTTTTTTATGAATTAAAAACTATTTAAAACTACTTAAATTACTTAAAAATAAAAATTTAACTAAGAAAAATCTGGAAAAATATTTTTTTGTCTTTTTATATTTATCTAAACTTAAGAAAAATGAAAAATTATTTTTTTGAAACTTTTCTGAATTATTTGTATTTAAAGCTAATTAAAAAGGCCTAAAAACTGAATTAAATCAAGAAAAATACAAAACAGGCTTGGAAAAATCTGAAAAATTCAAGATAAGCTTAAAATAATATAGAGAACCAAGGAAAAATATAAAAACATGGGGTTGTGCGAGGGAATAAGAGGCTGCAGTGGAAACTGCTTATAAATAAGCACTTGGATAAGCCAAAAGTTACAAACAAGCTACAAACTGAATACAGAAGATGTAATATGCTACAAGTACTCAAAAGCAACTAAAAACAACTATTCTTAACCTCTGAATTTCTAAATACCAAGATTTGATGAAATTGAGTTAATGTACTAAAAAGTTTGAGGTGCTCTCTTTAAGCCTAAGAATAAGCCGCTAAATAAGCCGGAAACAAAAACAAGAAATTGGAACCTAACCTAGACCGGCTAACTACTTATGAACCAAAAATCAGCTCGATGAGCTCACGATGAGCTTGGTACAAGCTTAGACAACCTGTACACACTCAAGATATCGAGTGTGTATGCAGGCATTTATTCCCATATTGACAAGCATTTTGGGCCTTATATAATTTTGACAAAATCTATAAAAATGACAATAAGAAAATAGACCAAGGGAATTTTTTAAAACCACAAGTTTCACTTAATTTGACCCAAGAATGACTCAATTAAAAATCACTCCGTGGGTTCAAAACAGGTTTTTCAAGTTTTTGACTTTTTAACAGTTATGCTAATTTGACTTTTGTGAGATTTGAGCTCAATTTAAGGACTGATTGTGATGTAATGTGATGAAATAAACTCACTGCAAGCAATGTCTAAGAATTTTAAACACAAAATAAGTTTTTACTTTTCTAAAAATCCAACAGTTAAGTGATTAAGACAGATTTAAGATCATGTTGACTTATTTGAGTGTGCAGACACAAAACTATGACAAATATGAGTATATATGAACTAAATAAACCTAGAACAACAACTCTTAACTCTTGGACAAACCTCAAACACAGATATAGCAGCAATTCCAAACACACCTTTAATCAACTGTTATGAACTTAAAATTGAACTAACTACTGATCCAGTTAATATAACTGATTAAACTGAGTTTATTTAACTTAAATACAACCTAATAAACAGATTTGAACCAATTATAACTACAAATGAAGATTATGCAAAGAAACCTTGAAAATCACTTACAAAAGGGTCCTTAGCCACAATGGCTTGAAACCTGTGAACCAATGAACCACTACCTATTCTAAACCAACCCAAGGAATTCTAAATCAACCCAATTCCAACACTGCTTCAACCCATATCCATTTCTGCATCATTTTTGCCCCAGTTTGACTTTTGTTGACCAAAATCCAAAATTGATTGAAACTTGATTGCAAACTTGTAAAAAGCTATAACAAGCTTATACAAGCTTGTTTGAGCTTAAAATTAAGTCACTAAAAGCTTTGACATAGGAATTTAGAAATGAAAATTGCAACAGAGGAGTATAATACTTGAAATTGAGTTAAACTATGAAATTGATGATCAAAAGTAGATTGAACTGATAATGTAGCTTGAGTTTGATACAAGAAGACAAATTATTACAGCTATTACACTTAACTAAAATTTTTAAGTTAAAAACGACATTTAAGAAATTTTAAAAATTACAAGACTCCCCTCTTCTCATCCTTTTGCTTTCTTTTATACTCCATGAGTCTTCTCTCTCTCTTCTCAACAGTTCCCAGCAATTTTCTGGACCTTTGGATTAGATAAAATGATATTGGCCGTTTGATTGGTTTTGGCCAAAAGCTTTATACCGGGTTGAGATGGTGGTGGATGGGAAGCATTAATTGCTTTTGTTGTTTGGTGGAGGTGGGGAACATGGAGAGGAAAGTGAGTAGTAGGTTTGTGTTGGTGTGGATGGATGGAGCAGCGCATGGGGGAGGGGAAAGGAGGAAATGGGTGTTGGTTTGACTGGATATTTGACCGGTGTTAAATATTAAAGGGAAGGGGGTTCAAGGTCGGGGTTCACTTGGTATTATGGCAGGGGGTCATGTGGTTTATGACAAGGGTCCAAGGTCAAGAAGGTTTATAAATAACAAGGACTTGTTATGTAAATTCTGAAAATGCAAGGACCACTTCTGCCATTTTGCAAAGTTGTTTCAAGGGACCACAATTGACAAGTTTCAATAATACAAGGACCAAACTTGACATTTTCAAAATTCCAATGACTATTTTTGCCACATTTGAAACTTGGAGGACTAAACTTGTAATTTCTCAAAACTTTTGATATTTTTCACCAAAGGACTGATTTTGACAACTTATGATTTTAAAAGGACCTTTGGTGATTTTTCTTTTAAATTAAGTGCTCAGGGACTATTTTTGATAACTTTTGAAACTTGGGGGACTGAAACTGCCAATTATGCAAACTTAGCTCATTTTTCATCTGATTTTAAACATTTTGCATCTGAAACATATAAAATGCAATTTTGGAATATTTTCAGTATTTTGATGCATTTCTGAGCATTTTTTTAAACGTTTTGCTCGCTCAGATTTAACTAAAATGATGAGTATTTACACACTCATCAATCCCCCACACTAAACTATTGCTAGTCCTAGCAATCTTTTGAGAAAAACTTAATGGATTTGAATCTCTTTACCAAAAGCCATTACTTCTGGAGTAGCCAAATGTTTCAGTTCAAGCAAGAACCATGGTACACCGATAACCATGTGATGTTGAGCAAACCACCAAATTTCCAACGGATTTGATTTGTCTTTACCGAAGCCGCTGCTCTGGACTAGCCAACTCTTAGATAAATTATCAATATCTTTGGTGAGTGATTACCAATTATGGTTTTTCCACCGCCTTTACCACAAGCCATAAACTTGCGGGCTAGCCAACTCTTCACTAATTAAAGATATGGTGAGTTGAATACCATACAATTTTGGGCAAATTGCAAGTCGTCAACGGATTTGAGATATCTTTACCAAGAGCCGTTTGCTCCCGGATTAGCCAATCCTTTAGTTTATTAGACAAGGCGGACTGATAACCAATTGAGTAAGTGCAAAACACTTACTCCAAAAAAAAAAAAATTTTGGCCAAAAACGGGGGGATTAGGCGGTATATTTACATGATAAAATTCGTGAGAATTCCCCCCCACACTAGAAATGAATATTGCCCTCAATATTCAAAGTACCGGCGGTTATGCCGAAACAAAGAACGTAAAAGGGAAATACTACGGCCATTATTTGAATTTTTTTTTTTTTTTATGATAAAACTTATATACAAAACATGCGGGCAACCCCCCACACTAGGGTAGTAGAAAGATAGAAAGAAGTGAGAAATATGGGTGAAAACCCATATGGTGTGCTACTGTTTTTGATTCCCGAGACGCTAGCTTGACTCGATCCCCGCATTCATTGGTTCATGGGGAAAGTTTGTAAATCCGGACAACCACAGGAGGAATGTCCTCTCCAAAATAATGCTTCAACCGATGACCATTCACTTTAAAGTTTGGACCATCGGGTTGAGATAACTCAATGGTGCCATATGGAAATACTTTAGTGATGGTAAATGGTCCGCACTGCCGGGATTTTAATTTTCCCGAGAAAATCTTCAATCTTGAGTTGAAAAGAAGGACTCGATCACCGAGGTTGAAAACGCGGTTTTTGATTTTTGAGTCATGAATCTTCTTTGTCTTTTGTTTGTAGATCAAAGAGTTTTCGTATGCTTGATCACGGAGTTCATTTAATTCATTCATTTGAATTTTCCGGTGATCACCTATGCTCAATATCAAAGTTGGCATGTTTCAAGGCCCATGCCTTGTGCTCGAGCTCAACTGCGATGACATGCCTTCCGTATACAAGCTTGTATGGAGTGCACCCGATGGGTGTTTTATAAGCTGTGCATCGAAAGGCCCGAGCGCCATCTAACTTATCGACCAAGAGGCGGTTCGCCGCCAACCGCCCTCTCCGAATCTTTTATCCTCGGTTGGAAACTTCCACTTGCCCACTTGTTTGGGGGTGGTACGCGAGAGAGAGACGGTGAGTTACACCATACTTTGCATGACTCTATCAAATTGGTCATTGCAAAAATGCGTACCACGATCATTGATTATGGCTCGTGGAGTTCCAAACCTAGCAAAAAGAGATTTCAAGAATTTCACAACAACTCGGGCATCGTTGGTAGGTAAAGCTTTAGCTTCCACCCATTTTGACAAGTAGTCAACGGCCACGAGTATGTATTTGTTACCATGAGAAGAAGGAAATGGCCCCATAAAGTCAATGCCCCAGATTTCAAAAATCTCACACACTTGAATGGCGTTTTGCGGCATTTCATTTCTTTGTGAGATATTTCCCTGACGTTGACAAGCCGCAGGTTTTGACAAATTCATGGGCATCCTTGTAAATCGTGGGCCAATAGAATCCGGAATCAAACACCTTCTTGGCGGTGTAGTTGTGGCTATGATGTCCCCAAGAGGTCCGGAATGGCAAGCCTTGAGAATGTCATTGGCTTCCGACCATACACACATCACGGATGACTTGATCCGCGCAAAATTTTAAACAAGTAGGGTCGTCCCGTAAATAATGTTTCACATCTTTAAAGAATTTGTTTTTCTGTTGGGACGACATCCCTTTCACCACAAAGTTAACCGCATGGTAATTTGCAAAGTCAGCAAACCATGGGGTAGAAGAGTCTCCACTAAAAGAAACCACATTGAGTGTTTCGAGAGGAAATGTTTCATTTATTTCCTTTTTCTCTAAAACATCTTGGTGAGGGTTTTCTAGAGGACAGATGATCGCCAGCAGCCTGCTCCTTTTTTATCACGCATAATGATATCAAATTCCTGCGGAGGAGAACCCAACGGAGCAATCGGCTTTGCATCTTGTTTTGCAAAGAGATATTTAAGAGCCGAGTGATCCGTATACACTACGCATTTGGTCAAGATAAGGTATGGCCGAAACTTCTCAAACGCATACACCACGGCTAATAATTCTTTTTCCGTAGTGGTGTAATGGGTTTGAGCTTCAGTCATAGTTTTGCTTGCGTAGTGGATAGGCGAAAATGCTTGGTTTTGTTGTCCCAAGACCGCACCGATAGCAAAATCACTTGCATCGCACATGAGCTCAAAGGGTAAATCCTACCGGGGCAACTAGAATGGGTGCTTCCGTAAGCTTTTTCTTTAGTGTTTCAAAAGCTTCGATGCACTCAGGAGAAAAGATAAAAGGAGCATCTTTTTTAAGAAGATGGGTCATAGAGGCGATGCGATTTTAGAAAAATCTTGTATGAATCTACGATAAAACCCGGCATGACCTAGAAAACTCCTAATACCTTTGACGGTAGTGGGATGAGGTAATTTAGCAATAACATCAACTTTTGCTCTATCTACCTCAATCCCGCTTTTTGAAATCTTATGGCCAAGGACTATGCCTTCTTTGACCATAAAGTGGCTCTTCTCCCAATTTAGACAAAGATTGGTGTCTTCACATCTTTGAAGCATTTTTTCGAAATGGGAGAGACATGTATGAAACGACTCCCCAATGACCGAGAAGTCATCCATAAACACCTCCATCGTTTCCCCGATCATGTCGTGGAAAATTGCCATCATACATCGCTGGAACGTGCCAGGAGCATTGCATAAGCCAAAAGGCATACGCCTCAGAGGCAAACGCCCCGTATGGGCGGTGAATGTGGTCTTTCTTGATCCAAATGGATCAATGGGGATCTGAAAGTAACCCGAGAAACCATCAAGGAAACAATAGTATTCGTTCCTTGCTAATCTCTCAAGCATCTGGTCCATAAAGGGTAGAGGAAAATGGTCTTTACGGGTGGCTTCGTTTAACTTTCGATAGTCAATGCACACATGCCATCCCGTAACCAATCGAGTTGGAATTAACTCGTTTTCTTCATTCGTGACAACAAGTAATGCCACCCTTTTTGGAACGCAATGAATTGGGCTAACCCAAGGACTATCAGAGATCGGGTAAATCAAACCGGCATCAAGAAGTTTGAGAACCTCTTGTTTGATAACCTCGTGAATCTTAGGATTCACCCTTCTCTGATGTTGGACTTCTGGTTTGAAGTCATCCTCCATCAAGATTTTGTGAGTACAAAACTCAGGGTTGATACCCTTAATGTCCGAGAGTTTCCAAGCAATTGCTTGCTTGTGTGACTTCAAGACCTTTATGAGAGCGCTTTTCTCCTCCTCGCTTAAATCTTTAGCAATTATGACGGGTAATTTATCATCACCCTCCAAGAATGCATACTCGAGATGAGGAGGTAGGTCCTTAAGTTCAACTTCGGGAAATTCTTTAGATGTTTGTACCTGATTTGATTTCCTCATTTGTGATTTCTTTCTGAGGAGTGGAGGTAATGGATCTTCATTAAGCAATTGCTCAAGATAAAGAATATCCTCCTCCGAATCATAAACACCATCAATTCCAGGCGGAATTGATTCATCAGTAGCGAGAAATTCATCGATCTTTTCTGAAGGAAGTCACCTCCCTCAAACGGAGGGAGAGGGGAAGAGTCGGCAATGATAGGTTGAGAAGTTGTGGTGGAACCTCCACTCACGTAATTATGAAGATAACCAAGAAACTCTTCGAGTACTTCTGAAGCAATATCAATTAAATCGACTCGATTAATTGATTCAAGATCATAATTTGAGGAGTACTCAAGTTTGATCAAGGTTAAAAGTCACACTTCATTACCCACACGTAAGCGTGATTTCTTGCTCAAATACATCAATAATAAGAGCACCCGTTCTCGTGGAATCCTCGCCCAACAATGAGAGGAACCCGAGGATCAGCATCGAAATCAACAACCACAAAGTCAGCCGGAAAATGGAACTTTCCTACTTTCACAAATACATCCTCGGCAATGCCAAGAGGACGCGATATAGAACGATCTGCAAGCTCAAGAGTCATGTAGGTAGGAATGAGTTCCTAAGAGAAAGTTTCTTCCATATCTGAATAAGGCATCGATTGATGCTTGCACCAAGATCGGCAAGGGCAAAGCATTCAATCATCCCGGGAAAAACACAAGGAAGAAGAAATTTTCGGATCTCCAAGCTTTCGAAGCTTTTTTAACGAATCTGCCGAAGCAGCTCTCGCTCAAAGGAGTTTTAGCCATTTCAAACAGCTTTTCCTTGTTGCTCAGCATGTGTTTGAGAGTTGATGCAAACTTGGGCATCAACATGATAGCATCCGCGAAGCTTATGTCAAAATGAAGTTCTTGGAAAATTTGAAAGAATTTTTCCATTTGATGACTGGCCTTTTCGCGGAGCTTTTGCTCATTTAAACGTGAGGGGTAAGGAATAGAAGTTTTGGATTTAGGGTTATCAATTGGAGGTTCAAAAACAACCTGTGTTTGGTTTTGGGTTTCGGGACAACCGAGGATGGACATGTGTCGTACTTTGTGAGCTAGTAGGTTGCAGTTGGTCCTTTGTCGCCTCATGTTCACTTTCCACTACCTTCGGGAGAGAAGAAGAGGTAGTAGGAATAGCGGTCCATGATATGCACCACTTCGGTTGTGATCGCCTTTGCATCGCCTCGGATTAGCTTGATCGTGTTGCTAGGTAAAGTAGGGTCGATCATTTAAAGACTTCTTAATGTCTGAAATTTGGCTAACCAACAACCTATTCATTTCCTCTTGGGATTTCATGAATTGTTTCAACAACTCATCGATGATGGTCCTTGGAACAATGGCTTGATTTTGCACAGGAAAATTCTGACCTCTCTATTGTTTGGATTAGGGCCTTGATTTTGGAAATTTCCTTGATTATTGCGCCATGAAAATACCCCGGTTGAAATTTCCCGACTGGTTTCTATTGAAATTTCCTTGGTGTTGGAAATTTTGATTCTGATTTTGAAAACCGTTGTTTGGACTGAAATTACCTTGGTTTTGAAAACCTTGGTTTGGTCTATTCTGATTTTGATTACGGTTTTGGTTGAAACCAGGAGGTCCAGGGTAGTGGTTAGACGTGGATTCGGTCTATGGAGCACCGGTATTGGTTGCCTCCTTGATTAGAAATCCCACTCACGCGATTGGCTTCAAAGGGTTACCATCGGCCATACATGTTGTAATAAGCATGGGGGCCACCACAAGTAACACAGACTTCCACTTTCTTCTTCAGGAGGTGAAGTTTGTGGAAAAAAGACTTTCTTTTGGTTGGAGAGAACCAAAGCTTGAATTGCTTCCGTGAGTTTGTCAATCTTAGCATCGGTGCTAGATTGACTCACGAGCGATGAAGTAGAAGGACCAACACTGACTTGGGAAACAACCGCTTGCTTGCAAGGCGGACTTTAGACTTGTTTTCAATGATCGCTAAAGCTTCTTTGACAGCTTTGCTTAAGAAATTTCCTCCAGCGGAGGAATTGAGAGAATCTTGATCAGATTGACTCACTCCATTGTAGAAAGTATCAAGTTGCATTAACTCGAGAAACGTGGTGAGGACATTTCGAAGCAACTCTTAAAACGATCCCACGATTCATTGAAGGATTCATCAAACTTTTGTGTGAACTTGATGATTTCATTTTTAAGACTCGTGGTTTTGGAAGGTGGATAAAATTCATTCACAAATTTCTTCACCAGGTCTTCCCATGTCTCAATTGATTTAGAGGGTTGTTTTTCGCCAAATCCGGCTTGCCCCTCAAGAGAAAATGGGAACGTAGAAGCTTAACAAGCATCGTAGGGACATTCTTGTATTTGATGGTAGATGCAATCTTGTTAAACCATCGAATATGAGCATGAGGATCATCCCGCTCAAAACCGTAGAATTCATTAGAGGTTACAAGATTCAAGAACCGGTTTTGAGTTCAAAATTTTCAGCCACAATGGCTGGTACAACAATAGCATCTCCATACCCGTCGATGGGTGCCTGGAGAAGCTCACACATAGGGCGTTCTTCCGCCATGATAACGGAAGTGTGAGCATCCGGATCTCGTGATCCGACCGATGGAGCAGAAAGTCTCACGACACGCCTTCTTGGAATCTTGACAAGCTCACTAAATGGGCTTACAGATCTAGAAGAGCGAAAAGCGATAGACTAGAGTTAACTCTAAGAGACCTCAGAGTTAAGGAGGAGAAATGGGAATTATGAAGATGTAAAATTGAGGTAGGAGAATCTTTTAGGTTTTCTCGGTTCTGACAAGTATATATAACAACAAAATCAATTAAAACAAAATCGAGGCAAAACAACAATGAACTTAAACCAATAATCACAAGATGAATGGCTTCTTTGAAAAGGTACACCAATCACAAGGACACAAAGGCAAGTTTTAAATCTTTAGTTCGGGAACTTATTATGGTCGCATTCCCCAGTTAGGTAGTACAGTGCCTTGGTTTGCGGTGGTAATCTTTTATGTTGTTATTATTAAAGAAAACGACAAATCTTTTTGTATTTTTATTTTTGATACATATATAGAAACAAAAGGAAAATGTTTTGTGTTTTATAATTTTTGGATGTTTTGGTTTTTGGATTTTTATAAGAAAATATAGATATATATATAGATGGAGATGGATGATATGAACAAATGAGTGAGTATTCAAATTACTAATCTGCTAAACGGAAGATAATCAAAGACAGCCCAGACTCCCTAGGCACGCCAAAATTTGATTCGTTTCCAAACCCCAAGTTTTCTCACACAAACCCACTTGTGAATGGCCAATCGTGAAAAACTTAAAACGGCTTAAAACAAATGCAATGAAGATCGGGAGTATAGTGTTTCCCTGTCGTTATGTCCCAAATAGCTATGCAATGGATCACCAAACGAAAGTGATCGAGAAATTTGAAACTAAAAGTGGATTGAATGATTATTATAACTAAAGAAAAGCAAACAAATACAGAGAGGCTTAAATGCGATTAAAGAAAATTAAAAAGATAAAAAAATATTAAATAAACGCTATCACTATTTGCAAAATGATGCTTTTGATTTTATGTTTTTATAAAACTCAATTAAAACTAGCGTTACAAAAAAAGTGTGAAACTAAATCAATATTAACCCTAAAAATATGAAAATGATATTTTTACAAACCTAATTATAAAAGAAAATTTATAGAAAAAGAAAATTATTTTTATTACTAATTATCTAATTATTATTAATTAAAAACTATTTTCAACTATTTTATAATAACCTAAAATACAAGAAAATAGGAAATAAAGCTAGAAAAATAAAATTATGACTTGGAAAAATCTAAAATAACAAAGGAGAATTTTCAAAACTATTTTTGTATTTTTGATTATTTTCTATTTTTTTAGAATTAAAACTATTTAAAACTACTTAAATTACTTAAAAATACAAATTTAACTAAGAAAAATCTGGAAAAATATTTGTTTTTGTCTTTTATATTTATCTAAACTTAAGAAAATGAAAAATTATTTTTTTGAAACTTTTCTGAATTATTTGTATTTAAAGCTAATTAAAAAGGCCTAAAAACTGAATTAAATCAAGAAAAATACAAAACAGGCTTGGAAAAATCTGAAAAATTCAAGATAAGCTTAAAATAATATAGAGAACCAAGGAAAAATATAAAAACATGGGGTTGTGTGAGGAATAAGAGGCGATGGAAAGCTTATAAATAAGCACTTGGATAAGCCAAAAGTTACAAACAAGCTACAAACTGAATACAGAAGATGTAATATGCTACAAGTACTCAAAAGCAACTAAAAACAACTATTCTTAACCTCTGAATTGCTAAATACCAAGATTTGATGAAATTGAGTTAATGTACTAAAAACAGTTTGAGGTGCTCCTTTTAAGCCTAAGAATAAGCTGCTAAATAAGCTGGAAACAAAAAACAAGAAATTGGAACCTAACCTAGACCTGGCTAACTACTTATGAACCAAAAATCAGCCCTGGATGAGCTCTGATGAGCTTGGTACAAGCTTAGCACACAACCTGTACACACTCAGTATACATTGAGTGTGTACAGGGCATTTGTTCCCATATTGACAAGCATTTTTGGGCCTTATATAATTTTGACAAAAATCTATAAAATGATGATGAAAATAGACCAAGGAAGTTTTAAAACCACAAGTTTCACTTAATTTGACCCAAGAATGACTCAATTAAAAATCACTCCAGTTGGGTTCAAAACAGGGTTTTCAAGTTTTTGACTTTTTAACAGTTATGCTAATTTGACTTTTGTGAGATTTGAGCTCAATTTAAGGATTGATTGTGATGTAATGTGATGAAATAAACTCACTGCAAGCAATGTCTAAGAATTTTAAACACAAAATAAGTTTTTACTTTTCTAAAAATCCAACAGTTAAGTGATTAAGACAGATTTAAGATCATGTTGACTTATTTGAGTGTCTGAGACACAAAACTATGACAAATATGAGTATATATGAACTAAATAAACTTAGAACAACAACTCTTAACTCATGGATAAACCTCAAACACACATATAGCAGCAATTCCAAACACACCTTTAATCAATGTTTATGAACTTAAAATTGAACTAACTACTGATCCAGTTAATATAACTGATTAAACTGAGTTTATTTAACTTAAATACAACCTAATAAACAGATTTGAACCAATTATAACTACAAATGAAGATTATGCAAAGAAACCTTGAAAATCACTTACAAAAGGGTCCTTAGCCACAATGGCTTGAAACACGTGAACCAATGAACCACTACATTCTAAACCAACCAAGGAATTCTAAATCAACCCAATTCCAACACTGCTTCAACCCATATCCATTTCTGCATCATTTTTGCCCCAGTTTGACTTTTGTTGACCAAAATCCAAAATTGATTGAAACTTGATTGCAAACTTGTAAAAAGCTATAACAAGCTTATACAAGCTTGTTTGAGCTTAAAATTAAGTCACTAAAAGCTTTGACATAGGAATTTAGAAATGAAAATTGCAACAGTGAGTATAATACTTGAAATTGAGTTAAACTATGAAATTGATGATCAAAAGTAGATTGAACTGATAATGTAGCTTGAGTTTGATACAAGAAGACAAATTATTACAGCTATTACACTTAACTAAAATTTTTAAGTTAAAAACGACATTTAAGAAATTTTAAAAATTACAAGACTCCCCTCTTCTCATCCTTTTGCTTTCTTTTATACTCCATGAGTCTTCTCTCTCTCTTCTCAACAGTTCCCAGCAATTTTCTGGACCTTTGGATTAGATAAAATGATATTGGCCGTTTGATTGGGTTTTGGCGCCAAAAAGCTTTATACCAGTTGGGGGTTGAGATGGTGGTGGATGGGAAGCATTAATTGCTTTTTGTTGTTTGGTGGAGGTGGGGGGAACATGGAGAGGTGAAAGTGAGCTGGTAGGTTTGTGTTGGTGGCTGGATGAGGAGTAGCAGACAGGGGGAGGGAAATGTCACAATTCTCAAATTTGACCATTCTTAAATTAATTAACATCATATTAATTCATTCATGGCATTTCATTTTCACATTTATGGCGTAAATTTTTTTATATTTTAATAAGCGTTAATAAGCGTGAGTTATTATTTTGAATATTTAATCCGTTACTTTCAAAAATGATCCCGACATATTTTTAAACTTACATTTTAGTTGTTAAAACTATATTTTTTGAGTTTTCCTAGTGTTTTGAAATTATTTTTGTACATGGATAAGCTAAATTTATATTATTCTACGGCGTTTTACTTAAAAACTATCACGATAATTTTATATCCTCCAAATTTCACAAGGAATGTATTTTACAATTTTATGATCTCATTATACTCTAATTTGATCTATTAAAAATTTGCTTGTACCAAATTTTACCATTAACCTTACAAGTTATAGTTATCTACATATGTACTTACACTTTTTACAATTAGTTATACAAGTATATATGCAATAAAAAATTTATTATTTGGAACCATATCCCCATAAATCCGGCTCCAATGGGTAAGGAAATCAAATTGGGTAGATTTCTTCAAGGCAAGATTATACTTCAAGAAATTTACTTCACTCATTAAATGGCAATAATGCAAGTACCAAAATTTTTTCTCTCTTCTTTGTTTCTCTTCATCCAAAACCGGCCATAGAGAGGTCTTCCATGGGATCACAAAATTTTGCTAGCTCAAGTGTTAACACAATCTAGTTATTACTCTTTATATGGTTTTGAAATAAAACCAGAGTATTTAGGATTAATCCTTTGTTCATATCACCTCATCAAGTTACTTGTAAGCTTTTCATTTTTATGATCATATTTCATATTCATTTCATATTCATTTTATCATATTTAATAAAATCATGCAAGTTATATTGATGTTTATACCATTTTTATTGATTTTTAAGTGTTATATATATAAAGTCATCCTATAATTATTCCCTTGTTATATATTGGTCTTGATGATGTCTAGGAACCCATGACACCCTAAGAAGGTGTATGGTAGGATTAGAATAGTTTTGGAGTTGATTTGAAGGGATTGGAATAGGTTTAGTACGAGAAAAACTATTTTCGACAAGTATATAAAGTGTTCTGTCCTTATTTTGTTTTCTGGAAAATCCGACAGTGGGCACAAATTTTTGGCCTTGATATTTAGAAAATATACTTTAAAAGCGAATCCGTGGCAGCTTGAGCGGATTAAAAGCGAGATTATAACGAAGAAATTTATGAATTTTTCAAGTTTGGCAAAGGAAATATATATTTTCACGAAATTTCAGCAACCTATTTTAGTTTTGTCACGAGTCCAAAAGCGAGTCCTAAACATACAAATTATTTGGACTTATCAAAAATATATTAGTATACTGATCTACGAAGCTAAGGGCGTTATGTCACGTAGAAAGCGGTTTGAAAGCGACTAAGATATACTGCGTTTTCATAAACTTGCCGTAACTATCATTTTTAGAAAAACTATATTATTTTTCTGAGATAAGTGTTCACGGTAACTAAAATCACCATATTTAACCCCTATTATCTTTTATGTTCGAGACCTCTGTAGCGAAAACTCCTTAGCGAAACTTCTAGATTTCGATACAAACTTTCCAAAACATTCGAGTTAAGTTCTCTAACGATCGGCGTACATCATTACGACTAGTTTTCAAAGCTATTTTTGTTACTTTCAAGAAATTCGGCGACATTGTTTTTCTGCGACGAAAGTGATAATTTCACTATAAATCATTATAAAACCATTGTAGGATGACATTTTGGCGTAAAACTTGTAAAGTGATTTTTGAATGGTCAAGGCGTCAAAAGAGTATTTTTTTTTTTTAAACTGATAAGTATTTTCAAAACTTCGCAAATGGTATAAATAATATCTGAAATGCATGCATAACATTACATTGCAACTCATTACATATCATATCATTCATAATAGGTCCGGTTTTAAGCATCACATTATACCTCGATTATACTCACTCTTGTCATCACACCCGGTTACAGTAGTATTCACGAGACTCCTTTTTTTTAAATGCTTTAAATTGTTTTGGGGTGGAATGCATGATTTATACTTGAACTAAACTATCTATGTTTTAGGAACTTATTGAACATTTATGCTAGTGGTAATCACATCCCTTTTACCGTTTTACTATACTTTTTAGGGCGAAATGCATGAACCATACTTGAACTAAATTGATTGTACTTCTATGAACTCTCTAGACTAGAACTTGTGAACTCAGATCGATCCTTGAACTTAATTACGACTTATGACTTGTTTTAACTTATTGAACCGTACGTGTTATGATCTTGACCTAAAGTCTCCTATGTTAGGAGCATCACTATAAAGTCTCGCCTATTGGTGGGCGGTCTCAATAAATCTCGCTAGGTGGTTGAGTGACAAAGGAGTCTCCCTTGTTGGAAGCGGTCACAAAGTCTCCCATGTTAGAGACATCACTATAAAGTCGCCTTATTGGTGGAGGCGTTCTCAATAAATCTCGCCTAGGTGGTTGAGGTAATGAAAATTCTCCTTGTTGGGCAGTGCAAAGTCTCCCATGTTAGACATCACTAAGTCTCGCCTTATTGGTGGGCGGTCTCAATAAATCTCGCCTATAGGTGGCGAGTGACAAAGGAGTCTCCTGTTGGGCGATTCTACAAAGTCTCCCATGTTGAACATCAACTTAAATTATTATATACTTGGTACTATATTGTGAACTATTATATGACCGACTTACACTTGACTACTTGGCTATATTTTTTGTGCAATGGGTTGTGTACACCACACGAGGTTGCAAGTTTTGTATAGGTAGGAATTTGGGCGAGTGGATACCAATGCCTTTGAGAACTATTTTTTTGTTGGAAAGCTTTGTATATTTCTTCACGAGTTTCTTATTTTTGTGAAGCGTGTTTTACTCACCAACTATTTTCATAGTTGACCCGTTTTTTCTCTCATGCATTTCGGTGATCGTTAGTAGCTTTTCTTTCAAGTCTTGCATAATGATTTTCACTTGTCACTACAAATCATTATGTAATAAAGCTAATATTTTGGAACTAAACTTTGTAATATATTTGCTTGGAAGTGGCAATGGCGGTATTATAATGAAGTATTCTTCCTTTTAAATATTACTGATGGTATGTTCTATTATCTTGTGCTTATGTTCCCTTCCGCTACACCTCAGGTTTCCTTCCCGTAGGAAAGCATTAAGAGCCAAAGTACAGAAATGCCGATTTTTCAAAAAATAAAATCACAAATTTACAATCAAAAAAAAAAAAAAAAAAAAAAATTATTAAACATTGAACATCATTCGAGTCATCTAGTCCTATCGCTAGACAGCATCATAAATTATACATAGCCCGATCAACTATGTCTAATTTATGAAGAACCATGTAATGATAAGTATGGTAATTTTAAATCATGTTTAGTCGAAGTCTTTGAGTCGGTCACCGGTTGCATTGGTCGGGTGGGTATGCATAGCATGTTTTACGCTCACGCCTACATTACCGATCTTATTTATACCCTCTTCCATCTTTCTCGATGTTAGACATAGCATGTCTCTGTCCTCGCCATACTTCATCACTATAACACATTACCACCGCTCGCGACCTCATCCGACTTCGTCAATGTCGCTTTACTCAACCCGATGTTTTGTCCATCAGAAGATCATACGCAAGAACTCATACAATCAAGAGGAATCGTCCAAACTGGCGCTGCAATAGAAGGCCCACAAGATCGAACATTGAAATTCTCCGCACGTGGTCGAAGCATTCTATTTGGGTACCGAGGAAGCCCGCAACGCTTAACGGGTACATTCTTTCGAACAACTACCTTATTTCTGCACGCACATAATTTTGGTGCATAACTTCCTTCCAATCTTTACCACGTTCACGACATCGATTAATTTGAGACCTATTGATATCGACCTTAATTGTTATATATTTTGTTGATCGATTTGATTGGTAAGCAAATCAATATCGAGCGAATCTTTCAAAAGACTTCATTCAAGGATGTGGCATCCTACCTTTCTAACAACTTGTTTCCTAGCTTGATCTAGTGACATTTGTTTGATGAGTTGCGAAAATCAAGCTAAGAGACAAGTTTACTCAAGTCGGTTTAGTTTAATCTCATGACAGTTCTTGTTTGATGAGTTGTGAGATTAAATTATAATCGACAACCCAGTCTTTTGAGAGCTACGCCGATATTGGTAAGTTTACCCTATCAAATCTAATCACGGCACGTACTTAGTTGAATGGGGAACCCTGACGCATGGGCATTGATATGATCATTTAGATTGTTCAGACGAGCATGAACTTTTAGAACTCTTGTCGAGGTTCGACCATAGTATCTAATCGAATCACGAGGACATTGCGACTGACATGGGAAGAATGTCACAATTTCAAATTCGGCCATTTCTTAAATTAATTATGCATCATATTAATTCATTCATGGCATTTCATTTCACATTTAACGCGTAATTTTTTTATATTTAATAAACGTTATCGCGCTGAAGTTATTATTTTGAATATTTAAACCGTTACTTTCAAAAATGATCCCGACATATTTTTAAACTTACATTTAGTTGTAAAAACTATATTTTGAGTTTTCCTAGTGTTTTGAAATTATTTTGTACATGAATCGCTAAATTTATATTATTACTTAATGCTTACTTAAAACTATAACGATAATTTTATATCACTCAAATTTCACAAGGAATGTATTTTTACAATTTTTATGATCTCATTATACTCTAATTTGATCTATTAAAAATTTACTTGTACCAAAACGTTACCATTAATCTTACAAGTTATAGTTATTCACATATGTACTTACACTTTTTACAATTAGTTATACAAGTATATATGCAATAAAAAAAATTTATTATTTGGGGAACCATATCCCCATAAATCCGCTCCAATGGTAAGGAAATCAAATTGGGTAGATTTTCTTCTGCAAGATTTATACTTCAAGAAAATTTACTTCACTCATTAAATGGCAATAGTACCAAAATTTTTCTCTCTTTCTTTGTTTCTCTTCATCCAAAACCGGCCATAGAGAGGTCTTCCAAGGGATCACAAAATTTTGCTAGCTCAAGTGTTAACACAATCTAGTTATTACTCTTTATATGGTTTTGAAATAAAACCAAGAGATAGGATTAATCCTTTGTTCATATCACCTCATCAAGTTACTTGTAAGCTTTTCATTTTTATGATCATATTTCATATTCATTTCATATTCATTTTATCATATTTAATAAAATCATGTAAGTTATATTGATGTTTATACCATTTTTATTGATTTTTAAGTGTTATATATATAAAGTCATCCTATAATTATTCCCTTGGTATATATTGGTCTTGATGATTTTTAGGAACCCATGACACCCTAAGAAGGTGTATGGTAGGATTAGAATAGTTTTGGAGTTGATTTGAAGGGATTGGAATAGGTTTAGTACGAGAAAAACTATTTTCGACAAGTATATATAGTGTTCTGTCCTTATTTTGTTTTTCTGGAAAATCCGACAAGGCAAATTTTTGGCCTTGATATTTAGAAAATATACTTTAAAACTAATCCGGTCGCTTGAACGGATTAAAACGGAGTTATAACGAAGAAGTTATGAATTTTCAAGTTTGGACTTAATAAATATATATTTGAAATTTCAAAGAACCTATTTTAGTTTTGTACGAGTCCAAAACGAGTCCTAAGCTTTACAAATTATTTCGACTTATCAAAAATATATTAGTATACTTTGATATGAAGCTAAGGACGTATTATATGTAGAAAACGGATTTGAAACCACTAAGATATACCGCTTTCATAAACTTGTCGTAACTATCATTTTAGAAAACTATATTATTTTACGAGATAAGTGTTACGGTAACTAAAATCACCATATTTAACCCCTATTATCTTTATGTTCGAGACCTCGATGATGAAAACTCCTTAACTAAACTTCTAGATTTGATATAAACTTTCCAAACCGTCAGTTCGTTTCTCAACGATCGACGTATATCATTTTACTTCGACTAGTTTTTCAAAGCTATTTTAGTTACTTTCAAGAAATTCAACGACATTGTTTTGCTAATTTAAAAGTGATAATTTCACTATAAATCATTATAAAAGAACCAACAATCAAGTGATTTTGAATCGTCCCTATCAATTTTCAAAACTCGCAAATGGTATAAATAATATACGAAATGCATGCATAACATTACATTGCAACTCATTACATATCATATCATTCGTAATAGGTCCCGGTTTAAGCATCACATTATACCTCAGAAAATTCACTTTGTCATCACACCGCTTACCAAGTGAGTATTCACAGACTTCTTTTTTTAAATGCTTTTAAATTGTTTTGGGGTGGAATGCATGATTTATACTTGAACTAAACTATCTATGTTTTATGAACTTATTGAACATTTTATGCTATTGAGTAATCACATCCCTTTTACCTGCTTACTATAATTGGAAGTAAATGCATGAACCATATTTGAACTAAATTGATTATTACTTCTATGAACTCTAGACTAGAACTCAGGAACTTCGACCCATCCCTTGAACCATTACGAACTTATGACTTGTTTAAACTTATTGAACCGCATGTTATGATCTTGACCTAAAGTCTCCCATGTTCGAGATCACTATAAAGTCTCGCCTTATTGGTGGAAATGGGTCTCAATAAATCTCGCCTAGGTGGTCGAGTGACAAAGGAGTCTCCCTTGTTGAGCACAAGAAAGTCTCCTGCATGTTCTGAGCATCACTATAAAGTCTCATTTTATTGGTGGAGTTTGTTCTCAATAAATCTCGCCTAAAGTGGTCGAGTGACAAAGGAGTCTCCCTTGTTGAGCAAAGGTAAAGTCTCCCATGTTCGGAGCATCACTATAAAGTCTCGCCTTATTGGTGGAGCTGTCTCAATAACTAAAGGGTCAAGAGCTTGATAAAGGAGTCTCCGTGGAAAGTAGCGTAAAGTCTCCCAAGTTTGAGAGCATCAACTTAAATTATTATATACTTGGTACTATATTGTGAACTATTATGACCGCTTACACTTGACTACTTGACGCTATATTTTTGTGCAATGGGTTGTGTAACAAGTGCTGGTAAAAAGTATGGGCGGAATTTGGAACTGAGTGGATACACATGCCTTTGCTTTTGAGAACTATTTTTTTTGTTGACGAAAGCTTTGTATATTTCTTACGAGTTTTCTTATTTTGTGGAACGTGTTTACTCACCAACTATTTTCATAGTTGACCCGTTTTTCTCTCATGCATTTCTGGTGATCGTTAGTAAGTTTTCTTCAAGTCTTGCATAATGAAGTTTTCACTTGTCACTACAAATCATTATGTAATAAAACGCAATATTTTGGGATCTAAACTTTGTAATATATTTGCCATGACGGCTAAACTGGTATTGTAATGAAGTATTCTTCCTTTTAAATATTAACGATTGTATGTTCTATTATCTTGCTTATGTTCCCTCCCTGCTACACTGTGTTTTCGCCTCCCACAGGGTGCTGACAAAGGAGGGATGGGTGTTGGTTTGACCGATATTCTAAATGTTAAATATTAAAGGGAAGGGTTCAAGGTGGGGTTCACTTGTATTACGGCGGGTCATGTGGTTCAGGACAAGTATCCAAGGTCAAGAATGTTTATAAATAACAAGGACTTATGTAAATTTCAAAATGCAGGACCACTTCTGCCATTTGCAAGTTTTTCAAGGGACCACAATTGACAAGTTTCAATAATACAAGGACCAAACTTGACATTTTCAAATTTCCAAGGACTATTTTGCCACATTTGAAACTTGGATGACTAAACTTGTAATTTCTCAAAACTTTTGACATTTTTCACCAAAGGACTGATTTTGAAAACTTATGATTTTAAAAAGGACGCTTGCGATTTTCTTTGAAATTATGTGCTCGTGGACTATTTTCGGACAACTTGAAACTTGGGGACCTAAACCCACTATGCAAACTTAGCTCATTTTTCATCTCGATTTTAAACATTTTGCATCCTAACATATAAAATGCAATTTGGAATATTTTCAAGATTTTGATGTATTGAGCATTTTAAACGCTTTTGCGCTCAGATAACCAAAAATGATGAGTATTTACACACTTCATCAATCCGCAAATAATGAAGAATGTCAACTTCAATTTGTTCGAATGGAATTGGGATTGACCGTTATAGCACCACATCACGCTTATATTGAACGAATTAAAGTGTCGCTTTAAAACATACCGTTGGATATTATAATAAAAACATTCAGAGTACAACATCGGTCCCAAAAAGATTTACAAATGCGGAAATACAAGTATACAAATCCAAACGATGTTTTGAAATAAAGTGCCATATAATGTACATAATGTTTCCATCAGCGACTCAAAATGTAGGTCCCTAAACCATGTCATGATGATAATGCCTCGCCACTGAAAATACATTGCTAAAACGGTCAACAATAATGTTGGTGAGAAATCATAGGTTTACGTAAATGTTTTATACGATTACACAAGTATCTATCATGCATGACCATCAAGTCACGTAAAAATAATGTTACAATTGCTCTCAGCCCATGACCCCGAAACTAGATCTTTCAATTATGTACGCCCCACGAGTGTTTGTCAGACAAATCAGAATGATATCAAATGAAATGTATCCGCTTTTCCTGGTTGGGATTCAACCAACCCGATGGAGGCGGCCACCATAGACTATCCCACTCATCCTCGCTTCAAAAGATTAACGGTTATGTCAAGAAATGGGGATTTCAAATTGGCAAATGCGGTAACTTAAGCAATGTAATGAATTTAACATACTTGGTATCGCACAAAGAAAAATGTAGTGCAATGTATTCTCCTGGTTTGAATCGAAAGCATGTAAACTGGCTAAGAAAAACTCACTTGGATAAACTGGAATAACTGCAAAAGTGAGTACACTGAGGTTTAATGTAATGGCCAACCGACCTATTATCAATGATATGATATGTCATGAATTGCAATGTAATGTTATGCATGCACTTGATATGGTATTTATACCATTTAACGAGTTTTGAAATATTACCTCGACGTCGAAAAATACTTTTGACGCCTTGACCAATCAAAAATCACTTTACATGTTTTTAGTACCAAAATGTCATCCTACAATGGTTTTATAATGATTTTTAGAGAAATTACCACTACGCGAAACAACGCTGTCGGTTTGAAAAATCATGAAATTACCAAAATGGCTTTGGAAAAATGTCTAGTGGGTTAAAGAGTAACGGCCGGTCGTTAGAGAATCCAAACTCAATTTGTTTTGGAAAGTTTGTATTGAGATGATAAAAATTGTAAAAATACTTTCCTTGTGAAATTTGAGTGATATAAAAATTATCGAGTAGTTTTTAAGAAAAACGACGTAATAATTAAATTTTAACGATTTCTATACCAAATAATTTGAAACACTAGGAAAACTAAAAATATAGTTTTTATAAACTAAATGTAAGTTTAAAAATACATCGGGAGCATTTTTGAAAGTAATTAAATATGAAAATAATAACTCACGATAAAGATTATTTAATATAAAAATACGCAAGCTGAAAGTGAAATGAAATGTCGTGAATGAATTTATGAGATGCACATGATGTCAATGAAATGCAGACTAATCATAGTCCATATGAAATGTAATGATGTCATGATCATGAATTCGCCATAAACCCAAGGTTACTATCTTTTTGAAACAAGCAAACCAAGTTTACTAAAAATGTTGAAATAATGAGACATGAATCGTGTCGAGAAATGACCTCAGTACGGATGTCACATTTCTACCATCAAAAAGAATTCAATTCCAATTCAATCTGTTAGTCTAACGTGTCGGAAAAGATGAGGATACTCTGCCAGACCGGTCTTCCCGCTCCCAAGTAAACTCAGACCTCGTCGAGAATTCCAACGTAACTTTCACAATAGGAATACTCTAATTGTTAACCGCTTGACCTCGCTGGTCCATGATTTCTACAGTTCTTCCACAAAATGAGTTTGTCATCAAGTCAATTCTCATCAATGGAATAACGAGTGATTCGTCCAGACACTTCTTCAAGTTTGAAACGTGAAACGGTTGTGCACATGACTAAGTTCTCAATGAAGATCAAGTCGATAGCTACTGGACCAACTCGCTCAAAATCTTGAATGGTCCAATGTATCTCGGTTCAACTTTCCACGCTTCCAAATCGTACCACGTCCTTCCAAGGCGATACTTTCAACATAACTTTGTCACCTACTTGAAATTCCAAACTTGCATTAACATCCCGATAACTTTTCTCTGTCAATTCTGCGCCCGAGTCTATCACGAATTTGAACAATCTTTTCCGGGTTTCCTGCACTCTCGACCGCAGTTGTGGCCTCCTACCTCGGCCCAACAAACAGTGAACGGCACTTACGACCATACAAAGGCCTCAAATGGTGCCATCTTGATACTGGTGTGATAACTATTGTTGTACGAGAATTCTATTAATGGCAAATGGTTAGCCCAACCATTTCCAAAATCAATAACACATGCTCTCAAAGATATCTTCTAACGTTTGAATGGTCCTTTCACTTTGACCGCCGTTTGTGGGTGATATGCCGTGCTCATCTCTAATCTGGTTCCGAATGAATCTTGCAATGAATTCCAAAAGTTTGGAGTGAATCGACTATCCGTCGAAATGATAGAAATTGGTGCCCGTGTCTCGAGACTATTTCTTTGACATAAAGTCTAGTGAGTTGCTCCATGAATAAGTCTCTAATCGGTATGAAATGGGCTGACTTGGTAAGACGATCAACAATTACCCAAATAGCGTCAAATCCTCGATGTCTTAGGAAGTTTCAGAACAAAGTCCATTGTAATACGCTCATTTCCATTGAGGAATTTCCGTTGTTGGAGTAAACTAAGGCTTCGATATTCAACTTTTACCTTAGCGCTGTAAGACATTTGCTAACGACGGCTTCCTCGCCATGTTCGCCACCAATAAAGTTTCTTAAGATCTTGATACATCTTATCCATCTCCGGATGAATAGAATACTTTGACTGCGCGCTCAATTTCATTGCCATACAATCAATTGAAACATACTCCATCCGCTTTCGGCATATACCATGCTTTTCACTTGGTCGGTTTTCCTTAAGTGCCTCGACTTGTGCTTCGTGATTTTCGATGGTAGAGGAGAAATAATCGCCATTCCCAATGATCGAACTCTTAAAGGTTTAGGCCTCTCTTTCCGACTAAGAGCATCAGCCACAACATTGGCTTTTCCTGTGATACTTGATTTCACAATCAGGTCGCTGAGTAACTCCAACCAACGACGCTTGCCTCATATTAAGCTCCTTCATCAAGAATATATTGCAAACTCTTGTGGTCGGTAAACACTGCACTTTGTACCGTGAGGTAGGTTCCAAATCTTGAGCAAAAACTACGGCCCTAACTCGAGATCATGAGTTGTGTAATTCTTCATGAGTCTTGTTGTCGAGAAGCATACGCTATCACCTTCTCGTTTTTCATTAAAACAGCCCCAAGTCCTTTATGCGGCGCCGCAATATACAACAAAGTTCTCAATGCCTTCGTAGTGCCAAAATCGGCAAGACTGCAAAGCTTTTGCTTCAACAACCTAAAAGCAACTTCTTGTTTCTTTCCCCATTCGCACTTCTTGTTTTTCTGTGTCAACTTGGTCAAAGGTCTCGCTATCTTCAAAACCTTCATGAACCTTCTAATATCCTCGCTAGTCCTAGAAATTGTCGATTTCCTCAGGATTCGTTGGAGTAGCCCAATCTTTTACGGCTTCAATCTTTTCGGGATCAACTTGTAGTCCTTGACTATCAATGACGTGACCAAGAAATTGCACTTGTGATTCCAAAATCACACTTCTAAAACTGGCATACAACTTCATTCTTGAGTAGCCTTAAAATGTTCCTAAATGCTCTTCGTGCGCTTCTTTGCTCTTGGAGTAGATCAATATGTCGCCGATGAACACTATAACAAACTTGTCCAAATACGGCTTACAAACTCTATTCATGAGATCCATGAATACCGCCGGGGCATTAGTCAATCCAAACGGCATCACTTGAAACTCGTAATGACCGTAACGCGTTCTAAATGCTGTTTTCGGAATATCCTTCCCAACTCGAAGTCGATGATAACCCGATCAAGATCAATCTTGGAATAAATACTAGAACCTTGCAACCGATCGAACAAGTCATCAATTCGGGAGTGGGTAACCATTCTTCACCGTTAACTTGTTCAATTCTCTATAATCTATGCACATTCGAAGGATCCATCCTTCTCTTCACAAACAAGACCGGTGCTCCCCAAGGAGCAGGAACTCGCCTAATGAATCCTTTGTCTAGAAGTTTTGCAATTGATTAGACAATTCTTGCATTTCTCGATGGTGCTAGACGGTACGGTGCTCGCGCTAATCGGTGCAGCGCCCGGCACTAAGTCAATATGAAATTCTACTGACGCATTTGAAGTCCCAGAATCCTCTGAAATACTTCTAAAATTCACGAACAATAGGAACATCTTCAAGTCGCTCCTACTTTTTCTGTTACATGAGCTAAGAAAGCAAGACAACCTTTCTTAATGTACTTCTCCGTTTTGATAACCGATATGATACTAAGTCTAGTTCCACTCGCTCCCCACGATAATCAAAGTTTCACTGCTATAGGGAAGATGAACAACTTTCTCATCACAAATGATCTTCGCGCCGATGCTTAGATAACCAGCCCGCCGAATGACGACGCAAACTACCAAGCTCTACGGCATGAGGTCTATGTTGAAGGGATGATTAAGAAAATTGAATGTGCAACCATGACAATGGTGTTGGTGTTAACCACGCTACCATTAGCTAATTCGGAATGTATGATGTATCTAAGGTAGTTGGTTTAATGTTGAGCAAAGGTGCAAATGCATTGGACACAAAACTTTTATCGGCACCAATCAAATAAAATCAAGCATAACGATTATTGAGAAGGAACGCACTCGCTATGACATCGGTCCTCCCTATCTTCTCCTTCCCATGACGAAACCCTTCCTCGTACAAACCTTCTTGATTCGGATTTGCTTGATTCTTTCCTTTCTTACAATCCCTCTTGTAGTGTCCAGGTTCCCCGCAACCAAAACATGTAACTTGTGGCCACTGCAATCCCTAGTACGGTGACCAACTTTCTTGCAATTTTCACACGGATCGTGACATCGCACTCGATTGTGATGACTCAAACACTTATTACACTTCAAGAAAAAACTCGTGATATCCTTTTCCTTCCTTTTTGACCCAAGCAGATAAACCTTAGCAACCTCTTGCCTCGGGGCGGTTGTTGAGTAGCATTCCTACCCTGGTGTTGTCCCAAAGCGCTTGTTATTGTTGTTGTAGTTGCCTCGGTTATTGTTGTTGAAACGGTTGTTGGGATTGTTGTTGTTGCTTCGTGGTGGTGGTGTATTACTCGCTTCACCACTTTGTGCCATCAACTTCGAAATACCAATAGCTTCCTCAATTGTTTGTGGATCAAATGAAGTCACATCTCCTTGAATGACCTCGGGAAGTCCTCCAATAAAAGCCTCTAGCAACTTTTCATTATTCGATACCATTGATGGGCATAACGCTGCTAATTCCTCGGAATTCGAATGTGTGTCGATATCATACCCAATGGTTACCATTCATAGAACTCCGCCTCCAACTTTTTGATTCGCTCGAGGACAAAACTTCTAGTCACCAAGCCCTTGAATTCCTCCCAAGTAAGCTTAAAAAGCATTCTCCATTCCAACCGTTGAGCGTATGAATTCCACCATGACAACGCCCATCGAGTAAAGTGCTCAGAATTTGACTCATCACATCCGACAAGCATAGCAAAACACCGCATTCCAATTTCTCAAACCATCGCACCATTGCAGAGCTCCCTCATTCTAAACTTAGTGGGTTCACCACTCTGAAATCTTGTACTAACATTTCTTAACCCCATCCTCCTGCATTACCGTGAAGTAGATAGCTCCAATAAGCTTCGTTGTAACAGCCAATCGCTTCCCTTCGACTCTTAGAGCATTAGCAATGCTATCATTCACCAACTTTTGAATTGCCAGTCATTTCCTGTAACTTCTTAGGCGCCATAATTCTTCAAAATCACAAGATGAAACAATCATGAGAACTCGTAGTAGAAACAAACCATCAAACAAATATATCCACAACCACATCATGCATAAAGATAAATGGAATCACAACGGAACAATAACGAAATATCACAAATATGATCACAACACACGTGGATAATATACATGAAAATTTCGCCTACATGGACCGATATCATAGATAATAATAACCATTCCTACATAGTAGAGTCAATACTTGATACATTTGTTTGTACAACAACCAAAATACAACAAGTTCTTTAAACTACGCCACACACCTTGTGACTAGGATAATAATGGTCAAAACTATACATGACAAAGTTACATAAGGCACCTCATGGTTCACTCGGCCTCGAAGATCGCGAACTCGAGTAACCAAACTATCCACCAAACTCCTCAACTCATCAACCAACCCGCAAGCAACAATACTTCCCTATCCTCTATCCTGTTTATGTCAATACTGATGAGATAAGTCAATACAAACCCCGCCTAATATCAAACCTCGACTCCTCCGCAATGGGCTCAATCCTATTCCACCGACAACTCCTCCAACCGTCGTGTCAAACTATCAATCTGGACCACACTATCAATAATGAGCTCCTAACTCGAAGGTCACGAGCAGCTTGCCCTAGAACTCTCACCTAACTCAAATCTAGCGGGTGGCTCGCCTTTAGATGGTGTGTAGGATATCAAACGAGCACGCTTTTGGGCTGCAAGTCCGTCAGAGGCAAAGGATCTCTAAAAATATGGTGATGGTGATGATGGGTGGTGATGGTGCTAGAAGTGGTGCCGGTGGACGTGAGTGGGCTAACGGGAGGAGTGGTGCAACCTCGCCCTCGGCGGTTCGGCCTCGGTCCATCATGATAGGTGGAAAGATCTGAGTAGATCCAATGGAAGATAATGATCTCGTGGAATGTGATGCAACATCATCCATGACGGTTAGCTGAAACATCATCCGAAGCTAGAGTCCCATGATATGGTGATGGGATGTGAATCAAGACATGTCTCGGACAAACCGATGTGAAATAAAAGTAAATAATCTCTAATAAAGTGTAAGTGAATCCGCATGAAAAGTGAATATGTACTATGATGAAATGATGAGATGCTTTGATAATGTAGCTATAGTCAGTGGTCAATGATGCAACCTAGTTCTCTATAATCAGAGCTCGTACCAATCTGTCACACCCCATTTACTGCTTTGCGCCGGAATGGAATTCCTCGGGGATTGACCGTCATAGCACCACATCACAAGCTATATTGAACGACCTAAAGTGCCGCTTAAAAACACATCGTTGATATTATAATAAAAACATTCAGGTACAACATCGGTCCCAAAAGATTTACAAAGTTTGGAAATACAAATATGTTACAAATCCAAACGATGTTTTGAAATAAAGTGCCATAATGTACAATAATGTAAGTCGACACTCAAAATGTAGGTCCCTAAACCATGTCATGATGATAATGCCTCGCCACTGAAAATACATTGCTAAAAACGGTCAACAATAATGTGGTGAAATCATAGGTTTATGTAAATGTTTTATACGACTACACAAGTATCTAGCATGCATGACCATCAAGTCACGTAAAAAAAATAATGTTACACCGTCTAAGCCCATGACCCCAAACTAGACTGTTCAATTATGTATGCCCCCAGAGTGTTTCCGCACAACTCAGAATGATATCAAATGAAATGCATCCGCTTTTCCGTTGGGATTCACCAACCCGGATGGAGGCTGCCACCTCGATAGATCTATCCACTCATCCTCGCTTCAAAGATTAACGGTTCATGTTCAAGAAATTGGGACTTTCAAATTGGCAAATGCGGTAACTTAAGCAATGTAATGAATTTAACATACTTGGTATCGCACAAAGAAAAATGTAGTGCAATGTATTCTCCCCCGTGGTTTGAAAATAATCGAAAGCATAAAACGGCTATGAAAACTCACTTGGATAAACCGAATATGGCAAAAGTGAGTACACCGAGGTTTATGTAATGCGCCAACCGGACCTATTATCAATGATATGATATGTCATGAGTTGCAATGTAATGTTATGCATGCACTTGATATGTTATTTATACCATTTATGAGTTTTGAAAAATATTACTGACGTCGAAAATACTTTTGACGCCTTGACCAATCAAAAATCACTTTACATGTTTTTACGCCAAAATGTCATCCTACAATGGTTTTATAATGATTTTTAGAGAAATTACCACTTTTTGTCGCAAAACAATGTCGTTGGAAAAATCATGAAATTACCAAAAATGGCTTTGGAAAAATAGTCGTAAAACAGTGTACGTCGGTCGTTAGAGAACGAACTCGACGGTTTTGGAAAGTTTGTATTGAGATGATAAAAATTGTAAAAATACTTTCCTTGTGAAATTTGAGTGATATAAAAATTATCGAGTAGTTTTTAAGAAAAACTTAATTTAATAATTAAATTCTTAACCATTTCTATACCAAATAATTTGAAAACACTGTGAAAACTAAAAATATAGTTTTTATAAACTAAACGTAAGCTTTTAAAAATACATCTGATCATTTTTGAAAGTAACGGACAATATTTAAAATAATAACTCAATTCCGATAAAGATTATTTAATATAAAAATTACGTATAAAAGTGAAATGAAACGTCGTGGAATGAATTTATGAGATGCAATTAATGATGTCAATCAAAATGTATTCACCATAAATCCATATGAAACGGTCGACATGTCATGACATGAATTCGCCGCTAAACCTCCAAGGTTACGCTGACTTGAAACAAGCAAACCAAGTTTACTAAAAATGTTGAAATAATGAGACATGAATCGGTCGAGAAATCTAATCTCTGAAAGACGGATTGTCACGTTAAGATGCATCTAAAGTTTTCATCTACAAGTATAACATTGTTTGTTTTTTGTGCTTTTGAAAGAAAAAAATAAAGGAGCAATAGATAGGGTTTGTGTTGAAGAAGTATAAAGAAGTTTTGGTATGTTTTTGAAAAGTTTAAGTCAATTTTTACATTTCGGTAAAAAGTTAGTATATATATCTTCAACAACAAAAAGAAGTTCGATACCGCCAGATAAAAGAAGTGAAAATAGGAAAAAGTGTTTCTTCCAAAAAAAAAATGATGACCCAAGATACACATTTTAGGACAATATCGATAGGTTCCTTTATGTTTTAACGATGACAAATAAACCAAGAACACATACAAAATCACAACTAGCTAAAACCCAAAACGACCCAAGAACTGGGTCTGGCGCGCTGCAAGTGCTCCAGCACATGGCCAGCGCGCCAGACGCTAAATTTGGGCATCTCGGTTTTTGAAAGTCGGCTTTTTCCTTACCCGAAAAATGTGGAACTTTCATCACAGGTATGAATATGATAAGTGCTTCATTAGAAACACTCGAAATGATTTTAGACTTAGAGGGATTTAAAATCACGACCTCCTATTTTTTACAAAACGCCAACTCAAACATTTTACCAAACTCCTCTAACCAAGGATTTCCTAAACCTAGGACACTCATATCTATCACGTAACATCAAGTGAAAGTATTCATATGACTATAATCCGTGTTTACGTCTTCTCTAATCACGTAATGGGTATATTCCTTTATTGTTCAAACAAAATCAAAGGCCTCTTTGCGTAAATGCATCCTTTGCTGTTAGAGCATTCCCAATCATAACATTATAACACCAATAACACCGTCCACGTCAGCGCCACATCAGCTTTAACATTTAACATTAACATCCCCAAAAAACACCCACAACAATAACATCCCAATAACATCAATAACAATTCATATTTTCAATTTCAACCCCTAAACTAAAACAAACACTTCATTTATTAAAACACATATCACATTTAACATTAAAACACCAAGTACATTAAACGTTAACACGAATTACATTAAAAATTAAAAATACAACGCTATCTTGATGAAAATACAACTACTAAAACTTTAAAACAATTATGCAGTCCCAACCCCAGAACTGGTTCTTAGAAGAATTAAACTCCCCATTCATGTATCGGCTCATTATGTCGAAGTAGTTGTCTTGGAGGTACTGAGCTTCCCGTGCTTGCTCGCGTGAAGCGTGCCAGCGTGCACCTTTCCATAATCTCCCTAACGTTTTCTTCATCTTGTTCCAGGTGGAGTTGGAACAATTGGGAGGTACGGGATGTTTTCAAAACCCACCTGAAAGACATTTTATGGTGGTGTATAGTAAACTTCAGATTCTGGTAGAGTTGGAAAGCTGGTTTCCGGCAAGTGATTTGGAGTTCGAGAGCTGGTTTCCGGCAACTTTTCTGGACTTGGGAATTGCTGAGAAAAATCTTTGCGAGACATTTTTTTGTGTGTGAGTTGTGTGTGTAACTTGTGTGTGTTGTGTGTTCTAAACAACTCTGGTAGAGTTGTATGTATAGGCAGAGTTGATTTGAGTTTGAATAAATCCCGCTCATATTTGATTTTTAAATTTAAAATTTGAATTTGAATTTATCCCGCTTCCGAATTACCAAGTATAATTTAAATTTGAAGTTGAATAGGTTGAGGGGGTGTAAGTGAAAATTTATTTGAAATTGTTTAGGGGGGTGAAATGATTTTTTTATTTATTTAAACCTTAACGCGCGTTAGCCCTGTAACGCCAGGGGACTAACGACGTTATAATGTTGCACTACCAAGGGCATAACGCCACTAACGGGCGTTGTTTGGGCCATAAACGCCGGTGGGGCGTTATGGTTGAACATGCTCTTATGGGAAATGCTTTACTATGATGCAAAGCACTTAGATTGTTTGAATACTTGACGTTGAGTTATTTGGACTTATGATTATCTTTTGATTTACATCTCCAAAACACATCCTATAATCATCATTGTCTAATCTTTTCTTTCTTAATGACAATGAGATTAAACCTTAATCAATCTTTTGATTAATACATTCACCAAATAAACCTTTAAACCACTTCAAAATCCTTCCAAATCTTATTCCCAACATTCTCTTAATATTCCTTTATACCCATTGTACTTGATTGTACTTCTTGTCTCCCAATATTCCCACATTCTCCACATCAATATATTTTTCACCACATTTTTTCTAAACCATTACAAATCAAACACGTCACCACATTCCCTTCCTTATCTTTTTTGAATTTGAAATTACACACTGTAGGGATATGAAAGTGCTGAAGAATGACAAAGTATTGAATAAAGTCAAAGTGCTGGAAGAAGTTAAAGTACTGCTAAGTAAAAGTCAAAGTACTGCTTGATTATTAAAGTATTGCAAAGGTTAAAGGACAGATATGCAAAATTGTTAAGGATTATCTTGTAATTCTAGAATGTTCTAAGTTTAGTATAGTATTACTTGTCGTACAAAGTTTGTAATTGTAAACCGACTAGGGTTATCCTTAAGCCTATAAAAGGACCCCTAGATTGGCATTAGATGTACGTGCATTATTAGAGTTTTAGAGAGTTCGATATTAGAGTTTTAGAGTTGTTAAAGAATCTGTATAGCAAGCAGTTTCTAAGTATTAATAAAATCATTGAAGTTAAAAGTTAATTC
>OU343220.1:227148550-227196966 GCA_910596185.1 Chrysanthemum makinoi
AGTTTTGGCATATCATGCAGAAGATCGATGGTCAAGACACTGTTACGGTGACACTCAACAACAAACAAGTCACCATCACTGTTGCGGACTTAAGGGCAATTCTCCTCCTTCCTACCATCCAGCCTGCTAATTATGTTGCTACTCCTTTGGAAGAGGCTACTTCAGTTGTGCTCATGGTCAATATTGGCTATGATGAAGCTCGATGGAATCTTCACTAAACATTCTTCATGATCTAAAGAACATTCCTCACCATGGAGAACTCTATACATCATGATAGCCAAATCAGTTTTGGACGCGATAGTGGTTATGAGCACCCTAAGCTCATGGAACTACAAATATTTTGGGGCATGGTCAACATGATGCACATCAACTTCGCAACTCCTCGATCCGGGAAGACATGATGTCTTACCTCAAAAACTCGGCACCAAGATCCCCTACATCGATAACACTAAGCTGTTGATCTAAAGGATACTTGGGAATAATCTGGACATTCCCTTGAGACTTGATGACCCCAACCATCACTCCGCGTTGTTTGAGCCCACACTTAATGTCGTCGGATTCAAAGACTCAACAACAAAGAAACAAGGTGTTGTATTGCTGATCCTTTCACCGATGATATCAAGAATCTTAAATCATACAAACAATATCAAGAAGCGCAGCATCGTGCAAAGTTGGTTCATTGATGAAAAGTCACCCGCTACACCTGCCAAGAAGACCGAGATCGGGCAGTGAAAGGTTTTCGGAAGTGCCGCAAGCACCGAAATCTGAAGTATCCAAAGAGAACTCATGTTCTCAAAAGGAAAGTTCCATCGAAGGTTGTTATCCCTAATCCTAAACCGGAACCTAAATTGATGGACGAGGACCCGAGGACACCAAACAAGATGAAGATGTTCACTCACTCAAACTGCAACGATGAGACAGCATAAAGAGCAAAACCTCTTAGTCCAAAACCGACAAGGGTAAAACTCCGTGGAAGAGCAGGAAGAGGAAGAAAGTTCGTAAGAAGAGCCACGGATGAAGAAAAAGATTACCGCAAGAAACTGAAGAATCTCGGTTCAACATGTTGCCTCGAGGTTCTGGCGGTGGCTCACAAACAACACCCGCTTCTATGCGTTAATCAACCATGGAACTAGTACCACCACCCACGATCCAACAAAAGCATGAGGATGAAATTATCTTCGACTTTCGAGGAACCGTAGGAGAAGAATGAAAAGATAACGGTGAAGATATTGAGTCTGCGGCTTAAGAAAAAAAAGTCAAGAAAGCTCTAGCAAGGCGTAAAAAAGGCTAGGGTTAAGGTCAAGAAAAGGCTAAAGTTTCAAAAGAAGCCAGTGATATCTCTAGATAGTCCCAACATAACCGCAGTGAACAAACTTCCCCGCCACCAAATGATCTAGAGCCTTCTCATGACTCATCTTCATCTGACTCATCTTCTCATTCATCACCATCACCATCCAAAGACACCACCACCAAATCCGCATCCAGATCTGTAAAGAAACCAACCGATACTTGGGCATCACGTGCAAAAACAAAGATTGTCAAAGTTGTCAAGCAAGTAAGGAAGAAAAACGTGGTCAACAAGAAATTGAATCAACTTATGGACAAAATCAATCTTCTTCAGAAGGTGATAAACGAGTTTTTGGATGAAAGGGAACAAATTCAACAGTTTCTAAATAGAGATATCCAAGGAGAAATGGACAAAATGATCAGAGAATATACTCACAAGTTTCTTCTCGACACCGTCCCTAGAGTGACAAGAGAGATGTTCGCCAGACAACTCTATCCAAATCTCAAGCGATTGGTCAAACAAACAATGCAATCTAGTCTCAGAGCAATGCAAATCAATCCAATCGAGCTTCTACGCTTGTCTCCGATCGCGAATTGATTTCCAAGCTTGTGTTACAAATGTCTCAACGATCCAGAATATTCCTCTCGCGGCTAAACTATTTGAGGCATTGCTGGAATATCAACTCAAAACTTCATGCAAAGAGTCTGCTGAAAGGGCCAAGCGTCCAAGAGACGATGATGATGCAGATAAGGATTCTGAGCCTCCACCAGCCCAAAGGACCTCCACCGCTAGAAGATCTCCTCAACGTCCTCCTGCTACAGATAAACCTCAGGACTCTGAGTCTCCACCACCAACACATAAAGCGTCGGTGATCACTTTGAATACACTGGTAGTGACGATGAGGAGATTCCTGAGCCCCAACAACAACCTCCTTCTTCTATATCAACAAAGCAACCAGCATCATCATCCATGCCAAAGAAGAAAAAGTCTACTTCTATTGTGTCATGGCTAGATGAAGACGAATCTGAAGGGTATGAATGGTTTTCAAAGCTTTTTGATGCAACCCCTCAGTTACCAGAAGGCCAAGAACCGGTAGATGGTAGAACTATGGAGCAAGTCAAGATTATCCAAGATAAGTTCAAGGTGAAAAAGATGAAGAAAGCATAGTTGAAACGAATCAAGAACGACGCTTTTCAACTACTTAGGACAACCGCCAGCCATTGAAGTTTTAATATCATCTCGACAACATAGCACGAGCCATGTCCAACAACATTGATTGGCTCAACTCCGAAGCAAACATCGATTTCACCACCTACAAGGCCCCATACTACAACCGACCGGACTAAGCCACTACCTACCATTGGGTGATCAACCAAGATTCCTTACCTATATTTCTTCAACAACGACTGAATTTCTTCCAAGACGTAGCGATGTGAGCAAGAAATACGCTACTTCACCTCACCTTCCCTTTCCCTAAGCAATCTTCTCAAACAATATAGCCATCGATGAAGAAGCCACACATGTTTGTTGACAATGTGGTACAGTATGACAACGATGCACTGTATGGGATTCACCATTGGCCAGAACGAAGAATAATCTACTTTAGAAGGTGCCACTCAAATCAAGAAAGAGGTGTACAGTGGATGAACGGATCGCTGTTATAATGCATGTTACCCTCGTTATCTAAGGCTGACTACTCATTCCTCAAGAAAATAGTAGTCAAACGACAAGATCTAATAGGAATATGACTTTATCAAGCTGATTTTCTCGAGATTGTCACTCAATGACATTGAAGATATGTATCTTTCCAAGGTACAAGGACAAATGCGACAATTCTCCATGAACATTCAGCAGACATCAAGTCATTGCTAATATTCATCAAGCATCGCTATCCAGAAAGTGTTGAAGATCTTCAACTTGCCGTAGAATCATATCGAAACGCAGTTAATCTCACACCACCAAAGCTATACATTCCTCGATATCAACCATCAAGACACCATACTTAAGAAACCAACATTCGGGTAGTTTACCGCAGTGAACTTCACCGAATTGCTTCATGGCGTGGAAAGGAGCTTCACAAATTTTGTGATCATACTTTGAAGAAGGTTCGGATGGATGGCTTATAGGTTAAAGGAGATTCATGAAGGCATAGGGTCGAAGAAAAGGTGGAATTCTAGGGAAAGGAGGGATGCAAAGAAGATCATTACCGTGATCGCATGAAAGGTTGTTTCAGGGATCATATGAGGACTTTGGTGAGTTTCGTGCATGGACGCCAAAGCATATCTCTAACAGCTACCAACATCCGTAACGAATTCTGTGTTATTGGACGACTTCCCGGTACTTCTGATTTGTTTCTTTCATTAAATATTTGGATGTGTGATCTATATTTGACTTTGGTTTGTGCACACATACAACAGGCTACAACCCGCTCTTGTAATGAAAGGACCCCTGTGGTACACTCTGCTGCCACAATCCTTATAAAAGGATCGAAGCTTCTTACTTTTGAGTTATCAAAACTTTCTCTTTTCAAAGTTTTGCTCAAAAGACCAAGTATTTCCCTTATGATTTTCAAAACCTCAAAAGTTAATATCACTTGTTGAGGGGGAGTATTTGCTTAAAACTTTGTTCAAAAATTGTTCTTCATGGAAATCTTCCCACAAAACTCGAAATGGACATATTCGATATCAAAATTTAGTCAAAAATAACATTTATATGCCATTTTTGAGGGGAGAAAAATTATGTGATAAGAAATATGTTGTGAATTGCTATTGAATCATCGTACTAAAGACTTAACCAATGAATTGACGAACTCTTAAATGTTAGTAACTCGAAAAGACTTGTCCAGGACGGGTAATAATTTCAAGCTAGTTCGCTAGTGATGGAAACGTGTCTCAGAAAGGACTTGTCCTAGTAGAATGTACCACTCGAGAAACTCTTGGTAGACATGAACCTTGACGGTCAAACCTCCTCCAAGGAGTGTTTACAACTCAAGCTGACTCTAGTCGCTGATGTAACCGTCTCGCAGGGAATTGTCTATCTTGATTCGATCAATTCAAAAGTGTAAGCGCTCTTCTCTCACCGCAGATTTCGCCAAAATACATAAGCACGCAGGAGAGGGGAGTATTTTTGCAAAATACAAAACTCTCACAAAGGGTACTAAATGCTTTTATTCATAACCAGTCTGAGAGATTTTCATGAAAATGGTTTACGGCAACATAGGTTAGTCATGGAGTTATAAAGTTACTAAGGTTAGGAATAACCGTCTTATGATCCACCATATCCGGAGGGATCTACCCAAGGACACCACCAATAGTTAGAATTTAGAAGTCCTTAGGTATGATTATAAAAAGGAGAAAATGAGAATCGGAGAAAGAAGGAGTTGAAGAATTAAAAAGAAAAGTAAAGAAAAGGGTGAAAAGAAATAGCCCTCCAGATTATTCAACTTAGGTGTTGGAATCACTCCTAAACCTTTATTCAAGTGTTAGATACTCATATGTAATAGGTAGCTTATTATGGCCTTTATGTTTGTTTAAGGTCTAGCTTATGTAGAAGGCCCATAAGCTTAGGCCCATGTCCATTAAGGAAAAGGGAAGGAGCTGGAGTGTTGCCCAGCTCCTGCCTATAAATACTTTTGTATAACCCTCACTTAAGGGTTGGTTGTTCAATGCATTTCTTTCACATACTCTACCAACCATCTATAGCTTATATGCGTGTTTATGTGTGTATTGTTCATCTCCTTCTATCTCTTTCATTAAAGCTTGTGTTGTAAATCTAGTGACCTCACAGTGGTATCAATCGCCTAACTAGTCAGTGGGTGAATCGCTATTTCTTGAAGGGTTTTGGTCCTACGCGTAGAATAACGTGATACTTTGGTTCGCTTAAAACTTGTTTTACACTTTTTATATCAAGATTCTTGTACTTTCAACGTTTTAAGGTGTTAAAATACTTGTTTTTGGCAAAAGTTTCAACCTTACCGATCTAAGTTTTTAAGCTTGTTTTGTTCGTGGGTGTCGCTCTACGCGAACCCGCTTAGCTTTTAGTTCATCAAATTTCACACTTTTGTGTTATTTTGGTGATATTGAAGCTATTCCATAACAAAAACTGGTTTAGAAACAAATTTGGGCACAATCATTTTACGAGTAATCTTACGCGTATCAAAACCCTAATATTACGCGTAAGTTATTCCTTGGTTTGATCTTCGCTGGTTTACTCCGCGTTTTCTTGCTTGGATAAGCCCTGAAAATACGCCGACTTTGGATATCTTTTGCAATCGGATAGTGTAAAAGATCACTTGGGATAAAACCCAACCGCACTTACGAGATATAGCTTACGCAGAGAAAATCCTACGCATAAGATTCATCCATTTAAGCCCGCCTTACGATAAGATAATCCTACGCCTAATTTTTCTACGCATAACTTTAGTATGTTTTCCTTGCTTACGCGTAAGCTAAAACTACGCGTAACTCTCATTGTTACGCGTAACTTTGGTGTTTTTACGCATAAGTCCTACTTGGTTTATTGTGATTACTACGCCTAAGGATACTTCATCAACAAAGGTTCATTCGACTACAAAGATCCATTTTTACCAACACAAGTTTTCAACATGTCACAACCACCATACTCTAATTATTTCCCTTACACTTATTCTCAACATCAACAATAGAATCAACAACAAGCAATTTATCAACAACAATTTAATCAACAACATACTCCACAACTTGGTGCAATTCCACCACCTCAAATGGTTCAAACACCACCAAGTCTTCAAGTTCAACCCTACACAAATGAATTCAATCAACATCCATCAAGGAACACTATGAAGAAACCCACTTGGTTTGCAAAGATGTGTGAAGCTTTAAGCAGCCAACAATCAATTCATGAGGTCGGATCACTTGATAGACCTCCAATGCTCACTCCAGAAACTACATCAATGGTCGATAAGGTTCTTTCTGGTTTTGTGATCCTAAGAAGCCACATGGAAAGTTCTTAAAGAAGGTTATCTTGGAAGGTCCATTTCAGATGCCTCATCATGTTATCGTACTCAGATCCAAATGCTAATCCACCAAGAGATGAACAATCCAACATTGCTATCATTTCGACCAATGCGTGCAGGAACTTCTACACTATGAAGTCATGAACTTGCAATGCAATATATCCTCTTAGTATTACCTAACCCAATTCTTCGATGTGTTGATGCTCAAAAGACCGCAGGAAATGTGGGATCATATTCATCTTCTTAGGAAGGACCACTCAATCGAGGATTTGGAATCCAAAATTTACTTGGCTTATGAACACTTCATGATTGAACCTCGAGAGACACTAGAGTCTTATCATCATTGTTTTTCAGACATCATCAATGATTTAGATAAACACAACATCATCATGCCAAGAATTGCGGAATACTAAGTTCCTCGAGTAGTCTTGGTCCGAATGGGAGAAGTATGTCATTTTTCTCCGCTGCAAGCGCTTAAGAATATGCATCATTCTACATATGGATTGTTGTACGATTATTTGAAGCCTCATGAAAAGGAAGTTGATAGGGAAAGGATTCTCCGTGCTCAAATTGCTCCACCACACATCCGAAAATCAACAACTTGCCTTATATGCTCAAAACAGTTATTCTCCTCAACCAGCAACTCAACCAATTGCTACAATCACACCATATGATCCTTCACAACCTCAATCTCAACAAACTCAATTGGTTCCATACAACAAAAACAATGCTCAAGCACTTGTCTGAAGTTAATGAGGAAACCGATTGCTCAAGCACTCGCAACAAGGATTTGCTATATATGATTGCTAATGCCTTTAGCCGTTATACCAACAAATCCAACAACCATATTCGCTCCTTATCTAACACAAGGAATCAAGGCATAGAACAATGGACGAAGTTGAAGTTCGTAATCGTGGTTATGGTACGCCAAATGGGCGCGGTCAAGGGTTTAATGTTGGGTAGGAATAACAAGAGCTCCATGGTGGAACAGGAAATGCTCAACCTGGGTGAATGGTCTTCATGCTACAACCGCAATGAGAAGGGACACCTGGCTAATGCATGCCCAAAGCCGAGGACAAGGGGCGCCTTATCAAAGAGGCTCTTCTTTGGCTCTTAAGGATGAAGCGGTGGAACTCTCACGCACAAAGAACAGAGCTTTATGGAAAATGCCACCGGATGATGATATGGAGGATTTGGTGCCAATGCCTGTTATGTTGATGGCTAATATGCATGAGTTACACATGAGTGACACAGCCCAAGTATGACATCGATGGCTTGTCTGGGTACCCGAACAAACCATATTCATCTCGATCTAATATCTCCGCCACAACATCCGACCAAGAAGCTCAGAATGTTCAACATGAGTCGCCCACATCTCATTCGACGATTTTCAACTAAACCCAGTAGTTATATTTGACGATCAAGATGACCAAACGGTTTCCCTTGATAATCAAATTGACTCCATGGTTATACTTGAGGATCTCAGTAATGATCATGTTGTGACTCACGCTGAACACTGAACTTTTGCCTCATCCGATTTTGCTCGCTAATACAAGACCAACAAACCATAGTGGAAGAATGTCGCAATTAATCTGACTTGAAAAGCAAAAATGCACTGTTAACCAATGATTTTGAATGTTTACAAAAGCAACTCAACTTTTTCAAAACTCAAGAAAACGTGAAAAAGGTTTTGAAGCAGCCTTTGCCAAATCTCATCAAAATGAACAATATTTAGAGAGACAGATGCGTGATCTAGCCGCTCAAGAATGCTTTGTTGTCTCAAATAGAACAATCAACATGAACATAAAAAAGCAAATTAATGCTCTCACCTTGGAAAATCAAAAAGCTAAGGCTGAGTTGTTAACTTGTCAAAAACAGTTCTCTGCATACAAAAAGCATTCAACGAAACGAATAGATGATCATCTTGAAGAAATCATCGGCTTGCAAAACAAACATAAAGAGTTTAAAACTGTTGTTTACAAACATGGTGAGTCGGTCACAGCTATTGAAAAGTTTAATTTAAAACCAAATCCAAATGGCTATGGACCAAATCTTGCCGATTACAAACCTAAGCTTTCAACCAAAGCATTCAAACCAAATCTCGAAGTTTCCAAGTGTAATATAAAATTGATAATTTCCTTTATGAGTGTTGTTGAATATCATCGCCAAGAGGAATTAGATACGTAAGACAAGAGTCGATCAAAATTAGAAAATGTTGTTTACAACAAACCTTTTAATTATAAAAGCGTCACTTTCACACACCAACGGATTCTTCTAACACACCAAGGATTATCATAAAAACGCCTGAGTCTTCTAATGTTAATCCCAAACCAGATTATGCACAAACTTATGGTCCTTTACCTTCCATCGGTGAAGTAAACTCAAAACCTGAAAATCGCAAACTTTCTTAGATATTTTGACCTTTTCATGGTCAACCTCAAAACTTTACAACATGAGATAGAATATCATTCTAAAATAAAAGTTCAACATTTTCAATCGCTCGACGCGAGAACAAAGAGACATTTTTCGAAAAAATCTTTTACCAAATGTTAAAAATTTGAAAAGTTGTGCATTGTCTTGGGAAAAGGACTTTCATAAGGAACTTGAATTGATGAAGGTTGTTTTCGAGAAAACAGAAACATCTATTTCTAATACTAAACGTAAAAAGAAAATGTTGAGAAAAGATGTTGATCGACTCTTGAAGATGTCATATGTGCTAATGTCCATAATGTTGTGCTATTGAATTCTTTGTCATATGCATTTGATTATATCTCTGCACGACATCGTTGATTCTGGTGGTAAATGTTGAGAACACCGATAATGTGTTCGATCGTGGTCCTTAAAAGTTGAAAATAAACGATTGTCAAACGAACTTTCAAATGCAATACGTCGCCTTAATTGGTGTCAAAAAGATATTCACGATCAACAACTTGCTTTTCAACACAAAATCGCCTATGCGGACAAAACTTCCGATCCAAAATTGAGCAACCGGATGATCAAAACTTGTCTTTTAAGTGTCAAATCTCAAAATATGAACAAGAACTTGTAAAAGTTAAAAAGGAATATGGTGTCATATTTGATTTACTCAAAAAGACTCGTGATGAAGCATCAAATGAACTTGATCATTATCTTGCACACACTAAAGAAGTTATGCATTTTTTTCGAAATATTCGGTTCTCGAAAATCAAGATCCATTCACACTATCTTCATATTAAGAGAAATGTTAGGAAAGTATGAACAACTTCCGCCTACCGTGATTAAGAGAATAGCACCAATAACACTTAGTAATCGTAGAACCTAGAATCACCGCTGTCAATCACAAGTTGCTAACGGCTTTCTATCAAACAAGAATAGTTATGCTTTTTCCAAACGTTCACGTTCTAGGAGCACTACATCAAGAATAGGAAGTTGCACTAATAAAGATCAATAGGAATGCTAAAGTAGAAGAACACCCTAGGACTATGAATAAGACTCACGCTGCTTCCACTATAGATATTGCGCTAGAAAATGTAATAGAAATAGTGATGTAACTAATGCTAAACCATTAAGCACTTCGATATTCACCGATGCACCTTGTGTTATTTGTCGAAAAGTATGAATTCTGATTGTCATGATAAATGTGTTGCTAAAGCTATCATCTCTAGTTTAAGGAATCCTAAGAACCGAATACCTATAGGCCCACTAATCTTTCTAAGTTCTGCGCTTGGTAGACCGCCTCTTTAGATTCTAAGAAACGCTTTGTCCCTCAGAGCTCCAGCTTCACCTCCTAGGAATGTAGTACCACCTAGTGCATTCACTAAGACTAAAGTCGCTAGTAATTAGAAATTCCCAAGTATTAAAGAGTCGGTCACCTCAAGTATATGTAATCGTTAGAAAGTTCGTAGTCACAGTACTTTTATGTTAAGTAGTATTTAGTTTAGTAACACCGTGGAGGACGGACGGTCTTTACCCACAGATGCCCGATCCATGCCGCTGTGTATGCTTTATTGTAAGATATAAATACTCTCTACCTTCCAAGGTAGAGAGTTGGAGCTCATAATAAGATTTTTCTTTCTCTCACTAAATTTCCCAAACCTCTAACTTTCTCTCTCTAGAATTCCACTTATACGCCTACTTTGTGTTATGGTTTGATGTGTATGTGAAATCCAATATCCTTCAATTGGTATCAAGAGCCATGGTTAGATCATATCTTACACATCTTTGGATTTCTAGTGGTTTTAGGTGGTTTTTGAGTTTGAAAAAGTTTAGTGGTTTTGCATCATTTGGTTGATTTCTTGTGTTAAAGCTTGGATTTTGTTAGTACTTTTGTGTTTAGAATCATCACAAGTGTTTAGGTTTTCATTTGGTAAGCTTGAATCATCTTGGTTGGGTTGTTTTGGATTGAAAAGTGGTGTTTGTGAAGTTTTCTAGCTAGCTTAACTTTGATCTACGGATAGCTTTTCTTGCTAGCGACTTGCTTTACATTTTGGTAGCGAAGTTGCCAGCCATGGAGTTAGCTTAATTTAGGCCTAGCTTACTTGCCTAGTGAGACAAGTTTTATAATAGTACAAGTAGTGGAATCTCCACTACGGGTAGCTTGGTGGAAGTTAGCTTAATTTGTACTTTATATTGTTAGCGAATGCACTTGGTAGCGAACAGTTGGTACCTAGCGAGTTGCTGCTATTTAGCTTAATTTGAATATTTAGCTAATTGGTGCTTAGCTTAATTGTCCGCCAAAATTTTGTTAGCGACTTGATTGTAGCGAGTTGTTACATAATCGACTTGGAACTTTAGCCACTTAGCACTTAGCTTACTTGGTTCACAATTTTCCTAGTGACTTGAGTGATTTCTTTAAATACCGCTTTTCTTGATTCAAGAAAATCCCGGAAAGAATCTCCGGTTTAATCATAGAGTTATAAAATCTCGCTTAACTTGTCATCATGTCTAACGCCTACAATCATCTCCACTGTTTGAGGATGTTCAAGCAACCGTTCAGACTCGTCCACCCATGCTTGACAGAATCGACTATGACTCTTGGGCTCAACGAATCAGATTGTACCGCCTTGAAAAGAAAATGGGGTAAACATTCTCAAATCCATTGATGAAGGACCTTACCGAGTTGAAACTACTAGAGATATACTTGATACTTGAACTTGATTTACGGAATGGACGTACTCAAAGATGTATGATGAGCTTGACGATAAGGAGAAAAAGAGATTCCATGCATATAACAGCTTCCAACATTATACCGTAAGGTCTACCAAAGGACATCTACAAGCTTATCAATCACAAACAGATGATGAATTTGAGCATTTCAAGATGAAACCAAATGAAAGTGTCTATGAGTACTATGTGAGATTTCATAAGTCGGGAATGACATGAGGAACATCAATGACTATCCCTAACATTCATTGATTTACTCAAAATTTGTAAACAACATGAATCCCTAATGGCACAAATTTGTTACCGTGGAAGCTCACTAAAGGATTGAAGAATACTAACTATGAGCAACTCTATGCCTTCCTTCAATGAGAGACATGCCATGTTTGAAAAGAGGATTCTTGAACAATTCAAAACAAATCCAGTAGAGACAAGCTCATCAAATGATTCAACTGCCTTCTACTCAAACATTGGAATTACCACTAAAGCTTCACAAGTTATACCCATGGGTGATGGAACTCACAAACTCATTCCGATCCAAAGTTCAAACAAGCCGATGCCGATGCACACGGGTAACTTCATTAATCAACCGGCTCTCCTGATTAGTCAAAACATGAATTCTCTCCCATAAACCAACAACAACCTCAGAATAGCTTCTAACCCACACAATCAACACCGCCGCCGATGGGAAAATTGTTGTGCAACCAGCCAGAAAGACAGATGATCAAGGAAGAGGAGGAGCCGGTAGAGGTTATGTTGGTAATCAGAATCGAGGAAGAAATGGAAATCAAGGTCAAACTAAGCCGATCAAATTCTATAACTGTGGTGGTGAGGGACACATTGCAGGAACGCACATCTCCAAACGCCCACGAATCGCCGATTACTTGAGATAAGATGTCGCTTGTACAAGCTCGTGATAATGGTGCCGCTGGATGAAGAGGAGTTATTGTTTCTTCGCCGAGGGCAATGCCAAGACCTATGATGCATGGATGAGCGTACCAATTCAGAGATAGGTCACAATCATCGAATGCCTTTCAAGTCAGCCACAGTGATGCATACGACTCTGATGTGGATGATGGACCTACTGCACACACAATTTTTATGGCTAGCATTTCTCCCAAGGTCTCTTCTTCACCACAAGTTGGCCCATCCAAAGACAAACTTATCTCAGAGGTATTAAAACTATACGATGATGCTGATGTACAAAAGATGCATGACAAAGTACAATCAATCAAACTATTGAATCAAATATTGAAAACATGGTAATATCAATGTTGTCCCATATGATCAATATGTGAAACAAAGTGAAAGTGAAATTGTATCAAGTGATGCATCTTCGCAACAACAATGACTATGTTTTTATGAATACACTGCATGTGCCCCCGATGATGCCGTTATCTCTCAGATTAATGTCTATAAAGAACGTGTTGCTATTTATGAACAACGGCAAAATTTGAGTTGACAATTCACCCGCGAGCAGAAATGGATGACCAAATGCGCATAACTATTAGAAAAAGTTGGTTTAGAGAAGAAGTATTAAAACAAGAGTTAAACTCCTTACAAGAAAAACTTTCAAAACCTGCTAAGCAAAAACAAGAACTTCAAGAAAATGTTAAAATGCTTAAGCAAGAATTCAAGGCTCAGGAATCAAAACTTTTGAATGATTTTTCCAATCTAAAAACTTTGAAAAACAAGCTTGAAAATAAGTTGCATAGCATAAGGAAACACCATTCAGACTGCTCACATGATCACTAAGCATAGAGTCCTAAGCGATAAGCATAGCATTCCCTTGTTGAGGAACCAAATCCAGAGGTCATTAAAAAGGCTAGAAATGCTCATAAGGTTCTTTATGATGGAAAGGAAATCCTTAAACCTAGACAAAACCTAGTTATACCGAAAGTGCAATAGGAAGATAAGAAATCGATGAAATCACTAGGAAAAGTTAAACAAGAAACTAATGATCCAAAATGTAAAGAAAAGAAAGTCATCATCACACCCCATGATTACAAAAGAGATTGGATTGCCTTAAACAAGTTTAAGCCTCAGACATTGTTAACTCCAACAAGTGTTCGAAAATGGATTTAGATAAGCAGAAAGTCGAAAATATTGTTGAAACCAACCCCCCCTTTGGAAAATGCCTAGAGCGAATGTGTATCCTCCAAATACACCAATGCATCTAGTTCCTAGAACAATTGCCACTAAAAGCAAGACCTTAATCAGCCAATATGTTATCTTTCAACTATTTGTTGATTTTGAGAAAACTTGCAAGAAAAGGATCACACCCACGTATAATCAAGGAGAAAGAGGTTTTGAGTAAACTAAAGAATGTTATTTAATCAAGTCATCCCTTCTTTAAACAACTAAAAGATCACTTTGAGAGTCTTAAAAGGGAATGAATTCAGACATTAAAGAAATGGAAAAGGAATTTGATGCTATGATAGTTGAGGTTAGTGACTATGAGCCAGAATTAAAATATAATGAGATTGAGAGGAAGAACTTGCATACACTTAATGAGAATATGATTAATATTGCTCAAGATGTGTTTTCACGCTACAACTTGTTCTATTAATGCTTCTCAATTGCATGAATTATCTCAGGTTCTCGAAAGTCTCCCATGATCGTGTCATTGAGCTTGAAAAAACTAATTCTAAATTAATCGAGAAAATTGAACCGATGATCATGACAATTTGGTTAAACATTTTTCTAAACTAGAGACCAGCATTTTAATTTACATATAAAATATCAACATCTTAAAGAAAATGTCAAAACTTCAAATATCAAGACATCCTCGGATGCTCCAGAGTTTGATGCAGCTTTTCAAATTAACAAACGTGATGAACAGATTCAAGCTCATTGCAACACGATCGGAAAGTTGAAAGCCCAAATCTCTCAATTAAAGGGTCAAAAGAACAATATGACAGTCTCCCAAATGCCTCCTCCTTTAGATTCTCAGAATTCTCAAACTTTTCATCTTCAAAACTTAGTTAATGCCTTACAAAAGGAAAACGAGAGTTTTCTAGAAGAAAATGAAAAAGTTAAACGACATTTTAAAGAGTTATATGATTCAATAAAAGTCACCCGTGACCAAAACAACTAAAAAATAACGTCTTTACAAAAGGAAATTGAGAATCGAGAAGTCGTGGAAATGGGAAACTGCCACTTGTTTTCAATAAGAATGTTGTCTCAAAGTCACCTTTAGATTGCAAATACACTGTGACAGTTAAATATATTCCTCCTCATCTTAGGAATAATGAACATGCTTTTCATGACTATTGTGCTCACCTTAAGGATAGTCTAGAATGTCTCCATGAGATTGTCGAAGAGGATTTCATTAACAAACCTCTTGATAGTGAAATTAGGTTTGCTTGCCTCCGGGCCAAACGATCTCAAGAGTTGCTAGAATGTGTAATTGCAACATGTCCCAAATCCTTAACCTTAGGTGCAAAAGGCAAAGCCGTGATGCCTTGTTCTATGCCTAGTGCCGAGCCTTCAAACCATTCTAGGCCCAGCTTTAAGAAAGTATACATCAATGTGTCGTCTAGTAATACAGATCCTTGCACGCCTAGTTCAGGAATGCAAAAAGTAGATCAACCAACTAATGTTCCCATAATTCCCTCTACAGAGTAATCAATGACATTAAAGCGCTAAAGCGGTCAAAGTCTCAAAGACAATACAAGGAATGATAGGATCTCGCAAGCTAAAAATGTGCATTGGAAGAGAGTAGAAGACCAACCTAGGATCTTTAAGCTTGAGTTGAATAAAACGAATCGTGTTGATTCTAGTATTAGCCTTAGGCGTCATCTATAATTAATTCAAATTCGATACTATTTGCAAACCTTGTAATGATGTCCGCTGAATTTCATGCTGCTAATCATGAATGTGGTGTGAATGATTTGTCTATGCCGTCAAATGCCCGTTAAAATTGTTAACGCTAATAATCGTTAAAGAAGGCAAAAAGGCAAAAATTAAAGATTGTTAGAAAACAGTGGAAACCCACAGGAAGAACTTTTATAAAGATAGGTTATTATTCGATACCTTTTGGCCATAAGAATAATCAGTTTTGCTCTCAAACTACTAAGATTATGCCCACTAGAAAATGGATGCTGTCACACCCCCAAATTACCTGTTTTGCAGCGGAATGGAATTCCTGGGGATTGACCGACATTGCATAACATCACAATCACAAAGTTATATTGAACGACCTAAAGTGTCGCTTTGAAAATATCGCTTGATTCAAGAAAATAATCGAGTTTACAAAACATAGGCCCCAATAGATTTCCAAGATACCAAAATAAGTTTGTTACAATCAAACGATAGTTAAGTGCAAAAAAAATGTAGGTGAGACGCCGTCACACCGCGACTCTATTATATGTCCACATGCATGCCATGAAGTGAATGCCTTAGATACCTGAGATAAAACATGCTAAAAGTGTCAACACAATGGTTGAGTGAGTTCATAGAGTTGGCTAACAAGTAAAGCTTTTAAAGAGCGCTCATGCAACAAAGGCAAAGTTTTGGTCATTTAGAATAGTCCACAAAAGCAAAGGCATTGCAAATCCACTCCCCCAAGTTCCGCCCATACAAAACTTGCAACCCGTGTGTTCACAACCCACTGCCAAAATATGTCTAGTTTATGTTCAAGCACACGAGGTTAAATGAGTTCTCAAAGCAAAGGCATTGTAATACACTCGGCCCAAGTTCCGCCCATCCAAAACTTGCAACCTGTGTGTACACAACCCATTGCACAAAAATATAGTGTGTCTAATAGTCGAAAGTATAAGTGGTCATAATAATTCACAATATTGCACTCACGATATAATAATTCAGGGATGCTCCAAATATGGGAGACTTTGTGACTCGCCCAACAAGGGAGACTTTGTAATGATGCTTCTGATGAAACCAAATTATGCCGGTGCCACTACCCAAAGTTATACCGGTGCCCCTTCCCAAAGATATACATGGGTGCCTTCCCAAAGATATACTAGGTGCCTCTTCCCAAAGATATACTGGGTGCCTCTTCCCAAAGATATAATTCAACATAGGAGACTTTATAGTGATGTTCAACAAAGGAGACTTTATAGTGATGTTCAACAAAGGATACTTTATAGTGATGTCTCAACAAAGGAGACTTTATAGTGATGTTCAACAAAGGAGACTTTATAGTGATGTCCAACATAGGAGACTTTATAGTGATGTTCAACATAGAGACTTTAGGTCAATGTCATAACACGTACGGTTCAATAAGTTCAAACAAGTCATAAGTTTGTATTTAAGTTCAAGAGTTCCGTTCAAAAGTTCGTAATTAAGTTCAAAGATTTAAGTCGAATTCAAAAGTTCAGAACAGTCAAAGAGCTTAAAACATATCAAAAGGTTCAAGATAGTCGGTTGCCAAAATCATGTCAAACAAGTTTAAAATATATCAAAAGGGTTCTTTACATGTTAAAAGAGTTCAATTATATGTCAAAAAGTTCAAATCAAGTCCAAAGTGTTCACTTATATGTCAAAGGGTCCGAATCAATTTAAAAGAGTTCAAATATACATGTCGAAGGGTTCAGAATCAAGGAAAGTGTTTCAACTAATAGCGTTCATAATATAATGATCAATTTAGTTCGGGCATAATCTACTTACCATACAGAGTGAAACAAAGGATATTTAAGTTCATATAAATGTAAAGTAAAAAAAAACAAGTAGTTGAGCATGTATCTCCCTAAGAGTTTGTAAAACAATTAAACGAGTACTTAAAGTGGGGCTACGAACTCACCACCGATGCAATGATTATGGTGACAAAAGTAGATATATCTAAATGAGGTGCGATCTCTATCCACAACCTAATATGAATGATATGCTCTAATATAAGTCATGAAACAATGTCAGCATGCAACTCATATGATATCCATACCACTTCAGTACGCTTTTGGAAATAATGTTTTATCGTCAAAATATATGTTTATGACATCTCGTCATATTATAAAATACTTTACAAGTATTTACGCTGAAATGATATCCTACGATAATCATTTAGTGATTTATTAAGAGAATATAACTTTTCGTCGTAAAATAATGTCGTTGAAATTTCCATGAAAGTGACTAAAACGGCCTCTAAAAGCTAGTCGTAAAATGGTGCACATCGAGTGTTAGGAAGCAAACTCAACGGTTTTGGGAAGCTTGTATCATTATCTCAAAGTTTTAGTACATACATTTCCATCCTAGAGGTCTCGAACATAAGGAAAAATATAGGTTAAGTATGGTACTTGTGTGTTTAAGAGTGGTTTTCGTAAACTTTTGAGCGATTATATTTTATTCATTACAACTCCGCTTGATCTAACGGTTGATGATATTTTGGAAAATATGGTTGGCTAACTTGATTTTACTTGAAGACATCTTTTATAAAGAGTATCCTATCAATGTTAAAAACGACCCTATCAACATGGCCCTTAGTTGCCGTAGTATATTTTTAATAGAAAATATATTAATGTTGCTAATAGAATAAAGTTACGGCAACTTGGTTTATCAAGTGTAATTTACTGCGTTACAAGTCCGCTTTCTACGTTTCTACATCCTTAGATTCGTGTCAAAGTATACTAATATAATTTTGATAAGTCGACATAATTTATAAAGCTTAAGACTCATTTTTGACTCAGAAGAGTGACATTTTCATGCTGAAATTTCTGAAATTTATATTTTCGTCGCCAAATTGAAAAGTCATAACTTCTTCGTTATAACTCCGCTTTTAATCCGCTCAAGCGGCCACGGTTTCGCTTTTAAAGTATATTTTCTAAATATCTAGGCCAAAATATTTTGTTCACTGTCGTATTTTCCAGAATTAAATTTTAAGGACAGACCCTTTTCAAAACGTGTCGAAATGAGTTTTTCTCGCTCCAAACTTATTCTAACCCATTCAAAACAACTCCGAAGCTATTCTAATCCTACCATACACCTTCTTAGGGTGTCATGGGTTCCTAGACATCACCAAAACTAAAATATAACAAGGAGTAATTATAGGATGGATTATATATATTTAACACTAAAAACCTTAAAATGGTATAAACATCATGAGACTTGCATGTTTCTCAAATAAAATGATATGACCATGAAAATGAATATGAAATAAAAATATGATTATGAATGCTTACTAGTGATATGATGAAGTTAATGGACAAAAGGTTTTTCCTAATCACTTGAGGTTTATATTACAAAACCTTGCAACAAATGATACTAGTGTTTATAAAACTTGACTTGTAAACTTGGAATGATTCTTTATCTTGGTCCCTTGGATGGCAATATGAGAGAGAAGAAACAAGAGGATAAACAACTTTGATAGATCTTTGGTTTGCAAAGTGAAGAATGAAAGGAAATTGATGTGTAAATTATTGTTGGATATTTATACATGTAAGACAAGATCCACAACTTATTAATGCATACCCTCCCACATGGATCCGGTTGGGGATGTATCTAAAATACATTTTTTTTATATATTGTATAGTAAAGTGTAAGTAAATGTGGTTAAGTAGAATGTTCTTGTAAGTATAAATTATAATGGCACAAGTGTACATTTAGCTTGTATTACAACTAGAAATAAGTTTTAATAGGCCAAAATAAAACATATTGAAGTCATAAAATATAAAATACCTTTCTTGCAAAATTGAGTGAAATAATAATTATCGTAGTTTTTAAGAAAACCGCCGAATTATGTAAATATAACAATTTATATACAAAATAAATAAATTTAAAACACCTAGGTAACTCAATAATAATATTTTTATATAAACTAATATGTAAGTAAAAAATATATCGGAATAATATTTGGAAGTATCGGATCAAATGTTCAAAATAATTAATTACGCGATAGCGTTTATTTAATATGAAATTATGCGTTTATGTGAAATGAAAACCCATGCATGACTAGAATGATGAATGTAGAGTTTGAGAAATGACCAAAAATTGAGAATTGTGACATTCTTCCCATGTCGCCGGAATCACGCCCCGTGATTCATTAATGATACTATGGCCCAAAACGCAACAAGGGTTCTAAAAGTTTATGCTCATGTATGGTCTAAATGATTATGTCGATGCTCATGCATATAACGTGACTATATCCCATTCTAAAGACATGCTCCCTTATGATTAGGCTCGTTGAGACAAGTTTTCCCATTCTCGAGCAAAATTTTCAAAAGACTTTTTGGTAACCGATTTTTACTTAATCCCACAACTCATCAAACAAGAACTGCATAATGATTAGGCTAAATCGGTTTAAGTAACAACCTGTTTCTAGCTTGATCTTTGCAACTCATCAAACAAGAATCACACGGATCAAACCGGAAACAAGTGGTTTGAAGAAAATCTCTTGAAAATTTGGCTCGACATTTGACTTACATACGAGACTATTACTCCCTTCATTGCATTATTCTTCCCATTAGACATAGGTGATCAGGCTATGTATAATTTAGGAGTAACTATGCAATGCTTGAACTAATCGTCTCATATGATGTTTGGTGTTGAGTCATAAGTTCGCATGTATGTAGGATGAGTATGCACTTATTATGATATGATGAGATGCTATGATGATGTAGTTATAGTCTAGGGTCAATGATGCAACCTAGTTCTCTATAATCGAAGCTCTGATGCCAATCTGTCACACCCCAAATTACCTGCTTTTGCGCGAATGGAATTCTGGGATTGATTGTCATAACATCACAATCACAGTTATATTGAACCACCTAAAGTGTCGCTTTGAAAATATCGCTTGATTCAAGAAAATAATCGAGTTTACAAAACATAGGCCCCAATAGATTTCCAAGATACCAAAATAAGTTTGTTACAATCAAACGATAGTTAAGTGCAAAAAAAATGTAGGTGAGACGCTACGACACCGCGACTCTATGATAAGTCCACATGCATGCCATGAAGTGAATGCCTTAGATACCCGAGATAAAACATGCTAAAAGTGTCAACACAATGGTTGAGTGAGTTCATAGAGTTTGGTTAACAAGTAAAGCTTTTAAAGAGCGCTCATGCAACAAAGGCAAAGTTTTGGTCATTTAGAATAGTCCACAAAAGCAAAGGCATTGCAAATCCACTCGGCCCAAGTTCCGCCCATACAAAACTTGCAACCGTGGTGTTCACAACCCACTTCCAAAATATGTCTAGTTTATGTTCAAGCACACGAGGTTAAATGAGTTCTCAAAGCAAAGGCATTGTAAATCCACTCAGTTCCAAGTTCCACCCATACAAAACTTGCAACCTGTGTGTTCACAACCCATTGCACAAAATATAGTGTGTCTAATAGTCGAGTATAAGTGGTCATAATAATTCACAATATTGCACTACGATATAATAATTCGTGGATGCTCCAAATATGGGAGACTTGTGCACCGCTCCAACAAGGAGACTTTGTAATGATGCTTCATGAAACCAAATTATGGGTGCCACTACCCAAAGTTATCTTGGTGCCCCTTCCCAAAGATATACTAGGTGCCTCTTCCCAAAGATATACTGGGTGCCTCTTCCCAAAGATATACTGCGTGCCTCTTCCCAAAGATATACTCGAACATAGGAGACTTTATAGTGATGTTCCGAACAAAGGAGACTTTATAGTGATGCTCCGAACAAAGGAGACTTTATAGTGATGCTCCGAACATGGGAGACTTTATAGTGATGTTCGAACATAGGAGACTTTAGATCAAGGTCATAACACGTACGGTTCAATAAGTTCAAACAAGTCATAAGTTTGTATTTAAGTTCAAGAGTTCCGTTCAAAAGTTCGTAATTAAGTTCAAAGATTTAAGTCGAGTTCAAAAGTTCGAACAGTCAAAGAGCATAAAACATATCAAAAGGTTCAAGATAGTCGAAGCGTTCAAAATCATGTCAAACAAGTTTAAAATATATCAAAAGGGTTCTTTACAGGTTAAAAGAGTTCAATTATATGTCAAAAGTTCAAATCAAGTCCAAAGTGTTCACTTATATGTCAAAGGGTCCGAATCAATTTAAAAGAGTTCAAATATACATGTCGAAGGGTTCAGAATCAAGGAAAGTGTTTCAACTAATAGCGTTCATAATATAGTGATCAATTTAGTTCGGGCATAATCTACTTACGCACATATAGAGTGAAACAAAGGATATTTAAGTTCATATAAATGTAAAGTAAAAACAAGTAGTTGAGCATGTATCTCCCCCAAAGAGTTTGTAAAACAATTAAACGAGTAAAAGTGGGGCTAACTCACCTCGATGCAATGATTATGGTGACAAAAGTAGATATAACTGAAATGAGGTCTCTATCCCAAACCTAATATGAATGATATGCTCTAATATAAGTCATGAAACAATGTCGTGCATGCAACTCCATATGATATCCATACCACTTGTACGTTTTGGAAATAATGTTTATCGTCAAAATATATGTTTATGACATCTCGTCATATTATAAAATACTTTACAAGTATTTACGTTGAAATGATATCCTACGATAATCATTTAGTGATTTATTGTGAAATTATAACTTTTTGTCGTAAAATAATGTCGTTGAAATTTTCATGAAAGTGACTAAAATGGCCTTGAAAAGTTAGTCGTAAAATGGTGCACGTCGAGTGTTAGGAAATGAACTCAACGGTTTTGGGAAACTTGTATCATTATCTCAAAGTTTTAGTGTTTAAGTTTCCATCCTAGAGGTCTCGATCACAAAGAAAAATATAGGTTACGTATTGTACTTGTGTGTTCAAGAGTGGTTTTCGTAAAGTTTGAGCGACTATATTTTATTCATTACAACTCCGCTTGACAAACGGTTGGATATTTTGGAAAATATGGTTGGCGAACTTGATTTTACTAGAAGACATCTTTTTATAAAAGTACTATCAATGTTAAAAACGACCCTCAACATGGCCCATAGTTGCCGTAGTATATGTTTAATAGAAAATATATTAATGTTGCTAATAGAATAAAGTTACGGCAACTTGGTTTATCGCTGTAATTTACTCGCTACAAGTCCGTTTTCTACGTTTTCTACATCCTTAGATTCATGTCAAAGTATACTAATATATTTTTGATAAGTCGACACAATTTATAAAGCTTAAGACTCATTTTGACTCGTAAAGAGTGACATTTTCATGCTGAAATTTCTGAAATTTATATTTTTCATCGCCAAATTGAAAAATTCATAACTTCTTCGTTATAACTCTGTTTTAATCCGTTCAAGCGGCCACGGTTCGTTTTTAAAGTATATTTTCTAAATTTCTAGGCAAAAATATTTTACCTACTGTCGGATTTTCCAGAATTTAAAAATACGGACAGACCCTATTTAAAACGTGTCGAAATGAGTTTTTCTCGCGTCAAACCTATTCTAACCCATTCAAAACAACCCCGAAGCTATTCTAATCCTACCATACACCTTCTTAGGGTGTCATGGGTTCCTAGACATCACCAAAACTAAAATATAACAAGGAGTAATTATAGGATGGATTATATATATATAACACTTAAAAATCAATAAAAGTGGTAAAACATCAATATGACTTGCATGATTTTATTAAATATGATGAAATGAATATGAAATGAATATGAAATATGATCATAAAAATGAAAAGCTTACAAGTAACTTGATGAGGTGATATGAACAAAGGATTATCCTAAATACCCTAGGTTTTATTTCAAAACCTTGATTAAGAGTAATACTAGATTGTTTTAAACTTGATTTGGAAAAACTTTGATGAAATCTCTTCTTCTCCCTTGGATGGCCGGTTCTTAAGAGGAAGAAACAAGAGAGAAAAACAACTTGACTAGATCTTGAATTATTGTGGTGAATGAATGAAGTGAATGTGAGATTGAGTATATATCTATACATGTAAGAAAATTGCCACCAACTTAATTAATGCATACCCTCCCCACATGGCCGGTTTTGGGATGTATCTCAAAATACGTTTTTTTTTATATATTGTATATATAAAGATGTAAGTAAAATGTGGTTAAGTATAAGATGTTGTAACTTGTATATATTGATGAAATTTGAGTAGTATTAACTACAAATAAGTTTTAATAGGCCAAAGTAAAATATATTGTAGTTATAAAATTGTAAAAATATGTTTCTTGCAAAATTTGAGTGAAATAATAATTATCGTATAGTTTTTAAGAAAAGCGTCGTAATAATATAAATTTAACGATTTATATACAAAATAAATTTAAAACACTAGGTAAACTCAAAATATTATTTTTATAAACTAAATGTAAGTATAAAAATATATCGATAATTTTTGGAAGTATTGGATTAAACGTTCAAAATAACTACTTACGCGATAGCGTTTATTTAATATGAAATTATGCATTTATCGTGAAATGAAAAATCATGCATGAACTAATATGATGAATATTGAGTTTAAAAAATGACCGGAAATTGAGAATTGTGACATTCTTCCCATGTCGTACGAATCACGTCCTCGTGATTCAATTAATGATACTATGGCCCAAAACGCGACAAGGGTTCTAAAAGTTTATGCTCATGTATGGTCTAAATGATTATGTCGATGCTCATGCATATAACGTGACTATATCCCATTCTAAAGACATGCTCCCTTATGATTAGGCTTCGATGAGACAAGCTTTCCCATTCTCGAGCAAAATTTTCAAAAGACTTTTAGGTAACCGATTTTACTTAATCCCACAACTCATCAAACAAGAACTGTCATACGATTAGGCTAAATCGGTTTAGGTAACAACTTGTTTCTAGCTTGATCTTTGCAACTCATCAAACAAGAACTGTCACGCGGATCAAACTGGAAACAAGTGGTTTGAAGAAAATCTCTTGAAAATTTGGCTCGATACGAATTGCTTACACATATGAGACTACTACTCCCTTCATTGCATTATTCTTCCTGAATTAGACATAGGTGATCAGGCTATGTATAATTTAGGAGTAACTATGCAATGCTTGAACTAATCGTCTCATATGATGTTTGGTGTTGAGTCATAAGTTCGCATGTATAAGGAGTATGCACTTATAATGATATGATGAGATGCTATGATGATGTAGTTATAGTCTAGGGTCAATGATGCAACCTAGTTCTCTATAATCAAGCTCGATGCCAACTGTCACACCCCCAAATTACTGTTTTGCAAAGTGAATGGAATTCACGGGATTGACTGTCATAGCATCACAATCACGTTATATTGAATCCAAGTGTCGCTTTTGAAAATATCGTTTGATTCAAGAAAATAATCGAGTTTACAAAACATAGGCCCCAATAGATTTCCAAGATACCAAAATAAGTTTGTTACAATCAAACGATAGTTAAGTGCAAAAAAAATGTAGGTGAGACGCGCGTCACACCCACTCTATGATAAGTCTACGTGCATGCCATGAAGTGAATGCCTTAGATACCTGAGATAAAACATGCTAAAAAGTGTCAACACGATGGTTGAGTGAGTTCATAGAGTTTGGTTAACAAGTAAAGCTTTTAAAGAGCGTTCATGCAACAAAGGCAAAGTTTTGGTCATTTAGAATAGTCCACAAAAGCAAAGGCATTGCAAATCCACTCAGTTCCAAGTTCCGCCCATACAAAACTTGCAACCTGTGTGTTCACAACCCACTGCCAAAATATGTCTAGTTTATGTTCAAGCACCACGGGTTAAAGTGAGTTCTCAAAGCAAAGGCATTGTAAATCCACTTCAGCCCAAGTTCCGCCCATAAAAAACTTGCAACCTGTGTGTTCACAACCCATTGCACAAAATATAGTGTGTCTAATAGTCGAGTATAAGTGGTCATAATAATTCACAATATTGCACTACGTATATAATAATTCAGGGATGCTCCAAACATGGGAGACTTTGATGCTCCAACAAAGGAGACTTTGTAATGATGCTTCTGATGAAACCAAATTATGCTGGGTGCCACTACCCAAAGTTATACTGGGTGCCCCTTCCAAAGATATACCGTGCCTCTTCAAAGATATACTGGGTGCCTCTTCCCAAAGATATACTCGGTGCCTCTTCCCAAAGATATACTCCGAACATAGGAGACTTTATAGTGATGTTCCGAACAAAGGAGACTTTATAGTGATGCTCCGAACAAAGGAGACTTTATAGTGATTCCTAACATGGAGACTTTATAGTGATGCTCCGAACATAGGAGACTTTAGGTCAAGGTCATAACACGACGTTCAATAAGTTCAAACAAGTCATAAGTTTGTATTTAAGTTCAAGAGTTCGCCTAAAAGTTCGTAATTAAGTTCAAAGATTTAAGTGAGTTCAAAAGTTCAAATGTAAAGAGCTAAAACATATCAAAAGGTTCAAGATAGTCGACGCGTTCAAAATCATGTCAAACAAGTTTAAAATATATCAAAAGGGTTCTTTACAGGTTAAAAGAGTTCAATTATATGTCAAAAGTTCAAATCAAGTCCAAAGTGTTCACTTATATGTCAAAGGGTCCGAATCAATTTAAAAGAGTTCAAATATACATGTCGAAGGGTTCAGAATCAAGGAAAGTGTTTCAACTAATAGCGTTCATAATATAGTGATCAATTTAGTTCGGGCATAATCTACTTACTACACAAGAGAGTGAAACAAAGGATATTTAAGTTCATATAAATGTAAAGTAGAAACAAGTAGTTGAGCATGTATCTCCCCCGAAGAGTTTGTAAAACAATTAAACGAGTAAAAGTAGGGCTACGAACTCACCTGATGCAATGATTATGGTGACAAAAGTAGATATACTGAAATGAGGTGCGATCTCTATCCGCAACCTAATATGAATGATATGCTCTAATATAAGTCATGAAACAATGTCGTGCATGCAACTCCATATGATATCCATACCACTTGTAATGCTTTGGAAATAATGTTTTATCGTCAAAATATATGTTTATGACATCTCGTCATATTATAAAATACTTTACAAGTATTTACGTTGAAATGATCCTACTTCGATAATCATTTAATGATTTATTGTGAAATTATAACTTTTCGTCGTAAAATAATGTCGTTGAAATTTTCATGAAAGTGACTAAAATGGCCTTGAAAAGTTAGTCGTAAAATGGTGCACGTCGAGTGTTAGGAAATGAACTCAACGGTTTTGGGAAACTTGTATCATTATCTCAAAGTTTTAGTGTTTAAGTTTCCATCCTAGAGGTCTCGATCACAAAGAAAATATAGGTTACTGATTGTACCTGTGTGTTCAAGAGTGGTTTTCGGTAAACTTTGAGCGACTATATTTTATTCATTACAACTCCGCTTGACGAACGGTTGGATATTTTGGAAAAATGGTGGCGATTAACTGATTTACTAGAAGACATCTTTTTATAAAGAGTGTACTATCAATGTTAAAAACGACCCTCAACATGGCCCATAGTTGCCGTAGTATATGTTTAATAGAAAATATATTAATGTTGCTAATAGAATAAAGTTACGGCAACTTGGTTTATCACGTGTAATTTACTCGTTACAAGTCCGCTTAACGTTTTACATCCTTAGATTCGTGTCAAAGTATACTAATATATTTTTGATAAGTCGACACAATTTATAACGCTTAAGACTCATTTTTTGACTCAGAAGAGTGACATTTTCATGCTGAAATTTCTGAAATTTATATTTTTCGTCACAAATTGAAAATTCATAACTTCTTCGTTATAACCGTTTTAACCGCCAGCCGCCACGGTTTCGTTTTAAAGTATATTTTCTAAATTTCTAGGCAAAATATTTTTACCTACTATCGGATTTTCCAGAATTTAAAAATACGGACAGACCCTATTTAAAACGTGTCGAAATGAGTTTTTCTCGCCCCAAACCTATTCTAACCCATTCAAAACAACTCCAAAGCTATTCTAATCCTACCATACACCTTCTTAGGGTGTCATGGGTTCCTAGACATCACCAAAACTAATATATAACAAGGAGTAATTATAGGATGGATTATATATATATAACACTTAAAAATCAATAAAAAGTGGTATAAACATCAATATGACTTCTTGCTGATTTTTTAAATATGATGAAATGAATATGAAATGAATATGAAATATGATCATAAAAATGAAAAGCTTACAAGTAACTTGATGAGGTGATATGAACAAAGGATTATCCTAAATACCCTAGGTTTTTATTTCAAAACCTTGATTAAGAGTAATACTAGATTGTTTTAAACTTGATTTGGAAAAACTTTGATGAAATCTCTTCTCCCCTTGGATGGCGGTTCTTAAGAGGAAGAAACAAGAGAGAAAAACAACTTGACTAGATCTTGAATTATTGTGGTGAATGAATGAAGTGAATGTGAGATTGAGTATATATCTATACATGTAAGAAAATTGCCACCAACTTAATTAATGCATACCCTCCCCACATGGCCGGTTTTGGGGGGGGATGTATCTCAAAATACATTTTTTTTTTTATATATTGTATATATAAAGATGTAAGTAAAATGTGTTAAGTATAAGATTGTTGTAACTTGTATATATTGATGAAATTTGAGTAGTATTAACTACAAATAAGTTTTAATAGGCCAAAGTAAAATATATTGTAGTTATAAAATTGTAAAAATATGTTTCTTGCAAATTTTGAGTGAAATAATAATTATCGTGTAGTTTTTAAGAAAAGCGTCGTAATAATATAAATTAAACGATTTATATACAAAATAAATTTAAAACACTAGGTAAACTCAAAATATTATTTTTATAAATTAAATGTAAGTATAAAAAAATATATCGGGATAATTTTTGGAAGTATTGGATTAAACGTTCAAAATAATAACTTACCATAGCCGCTATTTAATATGAAATTATGCGTTTATCGTGAAATGAAAAATCATGCATGAACTAATATGATGAATATTGAGTTTAAGAAATGACCAGAAATTGAGAATTGTGACAGTATCCAATAAAGACTCCAATATCAGCTTTGGCTTTGAGCTTTCCAAAATCATCACGATCATTATTCGGATAGCAAAGGGATCCAAATACATGAAAGTGTTTGAGGTTCGGTTTATAGTTGTGGACAAGCTCGAAAGGTGTTTTGTTGTGACGCTGTGATCATAGAACGTTTTGAGTATAGCATGCGTGAGATACGCCCATAAGTAACTGAAGTTTAGCATTGACATTGTTCTTTGCAGCTTCCACTAACGCTCGGTTTCGCTTCTTCAACAACTCCGCTTTGTTCGTGTAATGCGCAATAGATGTTTGATGCCAATTCCCACTTTCTCATAGAATTCACGAAGGGTTTGTTAACAAATTCTCGTTCCTTTGTCTGTTTCGATGATTCGACGGTGTTATGGAGTCGAACTTGATTTTGTGAGAAAGGTGATGATCATTTGTGGAGCTTGGTCTTTGCTACGAAGAAAGTAGACCCAAGTCCATCGTGAGTCGTCATCAACAATTACTAAGATGTAGCGCTGCCATTGATCGCTTGCACACGATCGGGCCACACAAATCCATGTGAAGAAGATGAAGCACATGCGAGAATGCGGTTCCACCTTTGAAGGAAAATGAGCACGAGTGCTTTTCCCTTGTTCACTAGCTGAGCAAAGGTGATCTTTTGAATACGGAATCGCGGGGAGTCCTTCAACTAGTTTTTGTCGAGCAAGGTTGGTGATGGTTTGAAAGTTTAGATGTGAGAGACGACGGTGCCATAGCCGGGATTTTGTTGATGTTGCCTTAGAAAGTAAGCAAATGGGAGAGGAAGCAACCATGTCTTGCATAGAGATAGTGTAGAGACTAGAATTACGCGAGCCGCATATAAGGTCATTTCCTTGTAGATCACTTAATGAAACAAGTTTTCTCCCCGAAAGCAACCTCCAAATCTCCATCACAAAATTGACCTAATAAAACAGACAGACCAGGCCTTCCACATAGTAAACCCCCGCTGATTTCGATGTTCCCATTGACATAATCTCCGTGAGTCATGATAGTCGCTGAAGGATCATTCCCTAACCCGATAAAGGCCAATGAACTTTGCAATAAAGTTTGATAACGCTTAAGATTGCCTCGTCATGTGTCGGAACATCCGCTATCAACAACAGAGAATGATCTGTATCACCCGTGACACAATAATGCATCTAATAATGTGATGGAATAGAAGTAGATGTGGAACCCGAAATGTTAGAGGGTTCCATAGCAGCTATAGTAGATATACACACATCAATAGCTTTAGGTATCCACTTAAATCCTAGTGTGTTATATATCCATTTCTCCCATCTATAACTACTCTTTGCTTTAGTCTTAGTGAATGCACTAGGTGGTACTACATTCCTAGGAGGTGAACCGAGCTACTGGACAAAGAATGCGCTTCTTAGAATCTAAAGATGGCGGTCTACCAAGCAATGCACTTAGAAAGATTAGTGGGCCTAGAGGTATTCCGGTTCTTAGGATTCCTTAAACGAGATGATAGCTTTAGCAACACATTTATCATGACAATCGTAATTCATACTTTACCACAAATATCACAAGGTGCATGAATATCAAAAGTAGTTAACGGTTTAGCATTCGTTACATCACTATTTCTATTACATTTGCCGAACGCAATATCTATAGTGGAGGCAACGTGTGTCTTATTCATAGTCCTAGGGTGTTCTTCTACTTTAGCATTCTTGATTGATCTTTTCTTAGGTCGCAACTTCCTATTCTTCTATTGAGTGCTCCTAGGCTGTGAAGTGCGGACGCTTGGAAAAAGGCTCAACTATTCCTTTCAAGAGAAGGAAGCACGTTAGCTACTTGTGATTTGGCAGGAGAGATTCTAGGTGCATGAGTACTAAGTGTTACGGGGCTAATCTCTTAATGATTGTTGGCGGAAGTTGTTCATACTTTCCTAACATTCCTCTTAACTTGATGATAGTGTGAATCGGATCTTGATTTTCGTGACCAACATTTCCAAAGAAAATGCATAACTTCTTAGTGTGTGCAAGATAATGATCAAGTTCATTTGATGCTTCATCACGAGTCTTTTGAGTAAATCAAATATGACACCATATTCCTTTTAACTTTTACAAGTTCTTGTTCATATTTTGAGATTTGACACTTAAAAGACACGCTTTTGATCATCCAGCTTGCTCAATTTTAGAATCGAAGGTTTTGCACGAATCGTTGATTTTGTTTTGAAAAACAATGTGTTGATCGTGAATATCTTTTTGACACCAATTAAGACGACGTATTGCATTTGAAAGTTCGCTTGACAATCGCTTGTTTTCAACCGTTAAGGACTCGACCGAAGCACATTATCGTTGTTCTCAACATTTACCACGTAAGCAAATGTAAAGATCACAGAGATATTATCAAATGCATATGACAAAGAATTCAATAACACAACATTTTGAACATCACATGCATAACATCTTCCAAGAGTCGATCAACATCTTTTCTCAACAGTTTCTTTTTACGCTTAGTATTAGAAATAGATGTTTCGCTTTCTCAAAAACGTTTTCATGACCCCAAGTTCCTTATGAAAATCCTTTTCCCAAGCAATTGCACAACTTTTCAAGTTTTTAACATTAGGTAAAAGATTTTTCTGAAAAATGTCTCTTTTCTTCGCCAGAGGCTTATTGAAAATGTTCAACTTTGATTTCGTGACGATATTCTATCTCATGTTGTAAAATTTGAGGTCACCATGAAAATGTCAAAATATCTAAGAATTTTCGATTTTCGTGTTGTGAGTTTACTTCACTAATGGAAGGTAAAGGACCATAAGTTTGTGCAAAGTCCGTTTTGGGATTAACAATAGAAGACTTGTGTGTTTTGATGATAACCCTTGTGTGTTGAAGAACTTGGTGGACGAAGTGACCGGTTTTGAATAATTAAAAGGTTTGTTGTAAACAACGCTTTTAATTTTGATCGACTCGCCTTCGTGATCTAATTCCTCTTGACGATGATATTCAACAACATTCATAAATGTAATTATCAATTTTATATTGTGCAACCGAAACTTCGTGGATTTGGTTTGAATGCTTTGTTTGAAAGCTTAGGTTTGTAATCGCAGAAGATTCGGTCCATATACATTTGGATTTGGTTTTAAAGTAAACTTTTCAATGGTTGTGACCGACTCGCCATGTTTGTAAACAAAAGTTTTAAACTCTTTAAGTTTGTTTTGCAAGCCGATGATTTCTTCAAGATGATCATCTATTCGCTTCGTTGAATGCTTTTTGTATGTAGAGAACTGCTTTTGACAATTTAACAACTCAGCTTTAGCTTTTTGATTTTCCAAGGTGAGAGCGTTAATTTGCTTTTTATGTTCATGTTTCGCTTGTTCTATTTCGCATAACAAAGCATTCTTCGGCTGCTAGATCAATGATCTGTCGCTCTAAATATTTTTCTTTGATAAGATTTGGCAAAGGTCGCTTAAAACCGCTTTCACGCTTTTCTTGAGTTTTGAAAAAGTTAAGTTGCTTTTGTAAACATTCAAAATCCTTTGTTAACAGTGCATTTTTACTTTTCAAGTCCTGATTAATGGCACCACATTCTTCCACTATGGTTTGTTGGTCTTGTATTAAGCGCACAAAATTTGATGAGGCAAAAGTTCGGCGTGTTCAACGTGAGTCACAACATGATCATTATAGAGATCCTCAAGTATAACCACGGAGTCAATTTGATTATCAAGGGAAACCGCTTGGTCATCTTGATCGTCAAATATAACTACGGGGTCTAGTTGAAAATCGCCGGAATGAGATGTGGATGACTCATTTTGAACATTCTCGAGCCTTGCCGATTCGTGATGTTGGCGGAGATATGAGATCGAGATAAATATGGTTTGTTCGGTACCGAGACAAGCCATCGCTGTCATACACCGGGCCCTGTCACTCATGTGTAACTTCGCATATTAGCCATCAACATATACCGCATTGGCCCCGCAAGTCCTCCATATCATCATACGAAAAGATTTGCCATAAAGCTCGTTTTGTCCGAGAGTTCCACCGCCTTCATCCTTAAGAGCCAAAAGAAGAGCCTCTTTGAAATAAGCACTGCCTTAGTCCTTGGCTTTGGGCATGCATTAGCCAGGTGTCCCTTCTCATTGCAGCTGTAGCATCGAAGACCATTCAACCCATTTTGAGCAATCCCCTCCACCACTTGAGCTCGATTGTTATTCCTACCCAAAGATTAAACCCTTGACCACCCCATCCGACGACCATAATCCACGATTCTCAACTTCAACACGCCCATTGTTCACAAACAACTTGAGTTCGTGTGTTAGATGAGGAACTAATACCATTGTTGGATTTGTTGGTATAACGCCAAAAGCATTAGCAATCATACAAATCCTTGTTGCAATGCTTCAATGGATCGATTCCTCACGCTTCAATCGACATATGCTTGAGCATTGTTGTTGTATGGAACCAATTGATTTTGTTGAGGTTGTTGTTGTGGAGGTGTGTTTGAAGCATTTGGTTGAGTTGTCGGTTGAGGAGAATAACCGCTTTGAGCATATAAGGCAAGTTGTTGATTTTCCTGATGTGTTGGTGGAGCAATTTGAGCACGGAGAATCCTTTCCCTATCAACTTCCTTTTCATGAGGTTTCAAGTAATCGTACAACAATCCGTAGGTAGAATGATGCATGTTCTTCGCTTGACGGAGAAAATTGACATACTTCTCCCATTCGTGACCAAGACTACTTAGGAACTTAGTATTCACCGCAATTCTTGGCATGATGATGTTGTGTTTATCCAAATCATTGATGATGTCTCGAAAATCGGTGATGATAAGACTCTAGTGTCTCTCCGTGTTCAATCATGAAGTGTTCATAAGCCAAGTAAATTTTGGATTCCATATCTTCTTGATTGAGTACGATCCTTCCATAAGAAGACTAATATGATCCCACATTTTCTGGGAGCTTTTTGAGCATCAACACTTTTAAGAATTGGGTTTGGTAATCCTAAGAGGATGTATTCCATTGCAAGCTCATCAGCTTCATAGTGTAGAAGTTCTTGAGGATTCAAGTTCTAAATGTAAGAGTAAATGTTTGTTTGTTCATCTTGGTGGAATGGCATTTGGATCTCCCGTACAATGATAGTAGGCATCTCTGGCATGAAGATATCTGAATGGGAGTGTCTATCAAGTGATCCAAAATTTCTCATGAATTGATTGTTGTCGCTTAAAGCTTCAACACATCTTTGCAAATCAAGTGGGTTCCTTCATAGTGTTCCTTGATGGATGTTGATTGAATTCATTTGTGTACGGTTGAACTTGAAGACTTGGTGGTGGTTGAACCATTTGAGGTTGTGGATTTGCAGCAAGTTGTGGAGTATGTTGTTGATTAAATTGTTGTTGATAAATTGCTTGTTGTTGATTCCATTGCCGATGTTGTGGACTTAGTTGTTGTTTTTGTTGAGGATAAGTGTAAGGGAAATAGTTAGAGTATGGTGGTTGTGACATGTTGATAAACTTGTGTTGGTAAAATGGATCTTTGTAGTCGAATGAACCTTTGTTGATGAAGTATCCTTAGGCGTAGAAAGACAAGAACCAAGTAGCACTTATGCGTAAAACACCAAAAGTTACGCGTAACAATGAGGAGTTACGCGTAGGTTTTAGCTTACGCAGAAGTAGGATGCACTAAAGTTATGCGCGACAAAAGTTAGGCGTAGAAAGTTAGCGATTACTTTATGTAGACCTGCTTACGCTAAAGTGAATCTTATGCGAGAATTTCTACGCCGTAAGCTTATGCTTATGCATTTTAGGGTTTTTGCTCAAATGATCTTTTACACTTCACAAAGGCAAAAGATATCCAAAGTCGACGATTTTCGTACTTATCCAAGTAAGAAAACACGGAATAAAACCGTAGAAAATGAAGATCAAACCAAGGAAAAATCTTACGCCAGAATTTTAGGTTTTGATACGCCGAGGATTACTCGTAATTTTGATTTTGCCCAAAGTTGTTTCTAAACCAGTTTTGTGTGATGAAATAGCTTCAATAACACCAAAATAACACAAAAGTGTGAAACTTGATGATCCAAAGCACTCAAACAGCTTATAGAAATACACACACAAATAGAAACTAGTTCAAAAACAATGATCCACGCATAAAGTTTGAAACTTTTTGCCAAAAACAAGTATTTTAACACCTTAAAACGTTGAAAGTACAAGAATCTTGATTAAAAGTGCAAAAACAAGTTTTAAAAGAGCCAAAGAATGTGCTAACCCTTACGCGTAAGACCCAAAATCAAAAACTTCAAAAACAAACGAGTACACCCAACTATTTGTCTCTGATACCACTGTTAGGTCACTAGTTTTACAAACACAAGTTATAGAGAAAGAGATGAAGGCGGATGAGCAAGTAAATCACACACACACACGTAATAATAATACGTTTAGGCAAAGAGTATGAATGAGAGAATAACTTGAACAACCAACCCTCAAATGAGGGTTTACAAGATTATTTATAGGGGGGAAGCTAGGGCAACACTCCTAGTTCCCATCCTTTCTTATGTGGGCTTGGGCCTGAGCTTATGGGCCTTCTACATAAGCTTGACCTTAAACAAACATAAAGGCCATAATAAAGCTACCTATTACATATGAAATATAAATACTTGAAATACTGTTTAGGAGTGATTCCAACAGTGCCTGCACTCAATTATTTAGAATCTAGCATGTAGCGGTACTTATGACTTCTACTTAGGGACCAGAACAACAGATTTATGACGGTACCGATTTCTCCCGTGGCATTCTTTGTGATAGGTTAGGGCTTAATTGACCAAATGTTGTCTTCCTCAATTTGACCTCACCAAGTAATTGAAGTAGGTAGACGTAAACATTTAGTTAGAGGATTAACTAGGTTAGCACCACTATTCCTCTATTGATTTCCTCTACCATTTTTATTTGCTTTCATATTCTGCATTAGTAGTTTAATAATTAAAACCCTATCAAACCATTTTATATTCTGCGGACAATTAGACTTAGTAATTATCCGACACATAGCTCTTGGGACGCCTGCTTTACCATTTACTACACTACACACCTAATCGTACACTGCCTAGTGTGTATTAGGGTAGACCTTATGTATAGCGAGACACTATAAATATTAAGACCTGGTCAGTAAAACCTGCATCATGTGTATGTAACTATAAATACCATCTACCTCCCAAGGTAGAGGGTTGGACCTTTCACTCAATATAACCTTCTTTCTTTTGTTACTTTCTCTAGAAAGTCTCCCATCTCCTACTTTCTCTCTCTAAACCCTGCATAATTCGAACCATATATTGTTGTGTTATGTGTTTATGAAATAATATGTTACGTTAATTCAGTTAAAGTTAGATAAAACATACAAAATCACATATGAGTTTTACCACTCTTATCTCAATTGCATGGATTCTTACCACATGCGATTTTTTCAGATATGATTATAAACGAACCTGATATAATCCATAATTTAAATACGTGGTTGAAAGTCATGAATGTGTATTTTTCATTGCAAAAAATAGGAAAAGTTCTGATTTATACACAAATACTTATGCCACTTCTAGTATAGTTGATTAGTATTCGAACTTCTATATTATTGTTAAATAGCATGTGATATATCATACAAATTTCAATCGAAAAACATGTTAAAACGGAAATGTAAAAAAAACGTGGGAAGTATATGGAAGTGCTTGTATTAAAAGATAGTAAAATGCTGATAGCGAATGTATAATTTATTTTGCCTAACCATTAATGGTTCACTAGATATTTCAATTATAAAAAAAATAAGTGTAATTGCATTTTTAGTTAAAATATTAATTAGTTTCTCTTGTTTTTTCAATAGAAAAAAATAGTGCCTCGTATTTGTCTCTTGTTATGAAAAAGAATTTTTATATGTAAATGATCGTTGCTCTTATGATAAATCACTAGTTAACTATTAAAGTAATCTCACAATATTTAATTGGCTATGTCAAATAAACTCACCCTAAATTAGTGTCGAATACTTTAGAAACCCCAATAAGAGAGAACAAGGTGCTAGTATCATGCACTCAAAACAAAGAGACCACAATTGTTTTACATTCAACGTACTAATATAAACTAAATCTAACCATTCACTGAACTAACTTGATAATCCACTAACTTAGATTCAGCAAATTGAGAATATTTATCAGGATTGGGTATCCATAGACTGCATAGCAGCAGATTGATGAGGATGCATGGCACCTGCTCGCGTGGTTGCTCATTCATTTCAATTTTCAAATATATTTTTCTTGAATCTATGTCTCACCAAGATCCATGGAATAGAATCAGCATAACTGCATTCATAAAACACATGACTAGTAGAGTGGAGATTTTCTATTAAAGTTGCATAGTTTTGAGAGTAAGAAGTATCTACTCCCTCGAGTCTCCTTCATTCACTTCCAACTCGGCTTTTCTTTATATTTTTTCACCAAACATACAGTAGTTTTCTCTCTTTATAGCTAGCATATATTATTGGGAAAATGCTTTAAAAGGCATCGAAGTTTCACCTTTTTCTTTTGTAGGCATGAACTTTTTTTCCCCTAAAGTAGCCCTAAACTTGCCTAATTTTCCTTGTAGCCTCTAATCAAAAACTAATTACATAAATTTACATAAATCATCCATGTGGCTCTAAACAATTACACCGTTCATCCTTGTGTAACTTTATATCTCTTCCCTTCCCTTATGAAGATAACTCTCTTTATCTCTCTTCGATCTCGCGTAACACTACACCCACCACCATCACCCGCCACCACTTACACAATTGTTGTCATCATCAACACTACAAGGTGTTTGTGTTTTTTATTTGGGTTAAAGAGGAGGATTCACACAAGGGTCGTGTTTGGTTCGAGTTAACCACAACCACACCTCGTCATCATCATCTTTCCATCTCGTTTGTCCATTGGTATGATGTGACTATTATTTTTTGTGATGTAATTTTTATTTAAAACCGACTAATATCAATAACCGATAGTAAGTTTTCGTGCATTTATAATAAGGATTAAAAACTTGTTTTGATTAAGAAAGTGTGTGGTAAACCTGATCTAAGAGTGGTGTTTGTTTTGATTAGGTCGAGTATTGAACCCGTTTAGGTTACGGGTCGAGACCCCAGAGGATCACGGATCAGATTTTTTTGGGTAAGTTCTTGGTGTGGAGATTATATTAATGGTTGTTTAAGCCTCGGTTGAATCTAAAACCCAAAAGGGTGCGCTTTTGGTGTTGTTTGTCATCGATCACCAAGCCAGACAAGTGGTGTGGATGTGTTTTGTTAGTCTTTTTCCACTAGTTACTTTCAACTTGTTCTCAAGTTAGTTTTATAAAGGAAAAGAAAAGTAATGAAAACAAAAAATTTGTCATGTTCTTTGAGTTTTTTATAAAGGAAAAGGAAAATTGAGAGAGTTTAGGCTATTTTGAAGTAATTGAAGTAAAGTGTTTCCTCCAAAAAGGGGAGGAAAGTGTTTTACTCTTTACTTTACTTCCATTTTCTTTAATGACAAACTCAAAAGGTGCTGTTGTTCTGCTCTCATCGCCAACGAGACTAATTCAGGGTTCTTGTCTCGGCATGTTTTGCCTTGGTTAAAACCACACCACCATGGTGTTTGTTCGATGTACTAACAAACCAAAAATAACCAAATGGTTGTTTGGCTTGTCCTCGCTGAAGCGGAACACCCAAGTGGGTGTTTGTTGGTCGCGAGCTTATTTCTCAGATTATACTTTTGTGACTTGTATAACTTGGTGTTTACGCTTGCTTATTTTTTGTTTCAGTTTAAGCTATTTTTGGTTATAGTTTATTTGTTTTGGTTCGACCCACAAGTGGGTGTTTGTGTTTGTTCCAGCCAACGCAGTTAAACAAGGGTGGTTTTGTTGCTGATTTTTCTGGTATAATAGCTAGACACCACAAAAGTGGTGTTTCGTTATTGGTTGTTCGGCTGAAGTACCACCCAAATAGGGGGTTTATTTTTGCGTGTCACAACCCCATCAATGGGCACTTGTTTGTTTGTAATGCCCCAACACGGGGTGTTGGTTCCGCATATATTTTCAGCCCAACATGTGCGTTTATATATGCTGATTTCAGCCCAAAAAAGAGTGTGTTTTGTTGTTGAATTTTCTGCACAAAAACTGCATTTGGAGATGCTGGTTTCAAAATAAATGGTGTGTCTTGTTGTGATTTTTCTGCACACAAAACAACATTTGGAGTCTCGATTTGAGCCCCTAAAGAGTGCGTTTTGCTTGTTTATTTTTTTCTGCACAAAGGGTGCACTTGGAGTGTTGATTTCCCCCAAAGGTTGCGAAGTCGTTGCTTATTTTCTCGCACTTAGGTACGCTTTGTTTTTATATGGTTCACCAATACAACCCACCTTAGGGTGTTTGGTTTTGGTTGTTTTCAGTCACATTGGGGTGCGGTTTGTATTGTAGAATTACGAGGCCAAGCCCACTTACAAAATTAAAAAGGGTTTGTTTGCTTATAAATTAATTATTGTGTGTATTATCTATATTGTAAAGTATAACTTATATGTAATATTGAAATACTTAGCCACCATAATATATTGTTGGATATATGGTTATCGGTAAGTTTCGGACATTTAAGATTGACATTAGATATCGGGTTACCATAATACTTAGCGGACTAATATTAGACATATATTAGACATAACGGATTTGGACATATTAGACTTGTGACAAACTTAAGATATCGGACTTATACTGGACTAACAAGTGACGTGCCTTATGAAACCAGTGTCTCTGAGTAGCTTTTAGATTTTACAGATGAAACCACGACAGGGAGCACACAAGTTTTGGATGGTGGCGGCAGGCGGTGGATGGTGGCGGCAGATGAAACCACTACAAGGACGAAATGTGTAAATTATTAGTGTCACAGGGACCTTTTATGTAATTGACTTAAGGATGAACGGAGTAATTGTTTAGAGCCACAGGGATGATTTATGTAATTAATTTTTTATTAGAGGCTACAAAAGGAAAATTAGGCAAGTTTAGGGCTACTTTAGGGGAAAAAAAAGTTCAATGCGCAGAAAAGGAAAAGGTAGCAACTTCGATGCCTTTTCAGAGCATTTTCCCTATATTATTCAGCTATTTTATTTAAAAACTACACACGCTTACTCAAAAATTCAGTGGGGAGGAGCGTCAAGATACCCGAACAGGGTCCAAAATACTGGTGGAGAGGTTGGTCGGGGTGGCGTTCCTGCCCAGGTTCGGCTAACATGGCTATCCCCGCAACTGATTCCCATATACCGTTTGCTCTGATTGGGTTTGGTTATATGTCTTTGCTAATAGTAAAATCATTTAAATAATTATTGAATGATGTTTGAGACCTTGACTAAACTGCTTTTTTTTTAGCAGAAATGCATAGATGACTATTTCTTAGAATCTTAGTGACGAGTAAAATTTATTAGTAAATTAAAATTTGTTTGACCATTTCAAAAAGGATGTAATGTTAACTAAATGAATCAACTATAAAAAAATAACAAATTAGAGCAAATTTTCTATAAAGAATCCCTAGCATCTTCTGGGATGGTCAATTTTTATCAAGGTTATAAATAGCGCGGCGTGACTACAAAAATGATCAAGCCTTTACATTTTAGGTCAAGTTTAAGCTTTATTATAGGTTGCATAAGTATGCCCAAAGTATGAAAATATTTATATATTCATATCATAATTCATATATATCGAGTTTACAAAAACATGTGGCATATATGAGGCTGCATTATGCGGCATGACCAAGCTCGCGCAAATTTTATGACGCTCTTTACTTGAAAGCCTTGAGCCTTTTAGAACAAGATGATTTTATATATAAAATAACCAAGGAGAGAGAGTAACTTAACTTTCAAGTTTAAAAAAAAAAAAAAAAAAAAAATCATTATTGTACTAACACTGTTTTTAACCCCATGCATGAGAGTATGAGACCACTTTCCAGCGTTACTCTTTTTGGGTGTTGTTTTTAACCCCATGCATGAGAGTATGAGACCACTTTCCAGCGTTACTCTTTTTGGGTGTTTAATATAAAGTTTGATTGTCGACAATGGCAGAGCTACAAAATATTTTTTAGGAGGGCCAAAATTCACATAAGTATATTTTGGGAGGCAGAGACGGAGCCAGGACTAAATATAATCGGGTGCACAAAAAAATGAACACTAATACTAGAAACATATTTCGATGGACCTAGTGTATTTAAGACTTAATTTTAAGAAAAATCGATGTTTTTTAAGAAATTAACACTACGCCGAAAATCCACGTGCTCAAGCACTCTGGAACCCCTAGCTCCGTCCCTGTTGGGAGGGCCAAACTAACAATTTCCTATTATAACTTATATTGGTTGAACAATCAAAGCATCATTTTATACATAAGATTCCAAAGTGTGGGGAGGGCCAGAGCCCTCTTATGTCTTCATTAAGCTCCGCCTTTGATTGTCGACATTGGTGGAGCCGCGAAATGTAGTTAGAGGGGCAACCAACAATAAGGATAATCAAATTAACATCCAATTTTATTTTTATTTTTAGTAAATTTTGAGTCGGGTTGGGTTTAGTTCTAGGCTAACACCATTATTTTAAGCAAATTGCCATTTTTCTGTAAAAGAACGTTAAGAAAAAGGTTGGTTGTTGTTACAAGTTTTTCATTGAAGAAAACGCTAGGGAGTTGCAAAACAAAACATAAATCTTCATACATGCACAAATAGTATAACAAATAAATCCTAAATCATATCAATAATCTGTATACGAAGTTATGGAAACTGGGGTTGTAACTCCCGCAACGGTTAAGATAATCAACTTCGCAGAAATGCTAACTGCTCACAGAAACAAACAAATGGTCACAGAACAAATACCACTTGGTGGTTACCAGATATCACTTGGAATCGTGTGATCACTTTCCAAAGTAAACTATTCGACCCTAATACCTGGGTATCACGAATATCTACTTGGGATAAGACCAAATGCAGTTAGAGAATTAGGCACAATTCTATAACCCTTTCGCTAATAAGTGTTTACGTTTTCGTGTGTTCTTCATGCATCATCAGATATCCTATTTATAGGATAATACTCTTGGCTAATTCAATGGAATTATGAGTATTAATCGCCCATTAATAGCCTCATAATTATCCCCATTATAGCCGTTAGTGGTTACATGACCAATTAAACGTGGTCATTAAGCAGCTTGAAACCGCCACTTGAATAGGTCAAAATCGTTACAAGTAGTACTTTCATCGTAGACTTTCATAGTGCTATCAGTACAACACTACCAGTGGAAACACCACCGCTGCTAAACACTACTTCAAGAAACACCACTTCTGGAAACATCGATCCGGAAGTACCTTCAGCTGGAAACACCGATAATCAAGTAACCACAAAAAGACTTTCACCAAGCACCACCAATACAAACCACTACAAGAGTCAGGGTGTTCATGGACCTTATGGGTGTACACTCCGTACCTCCTAACCCATTACAAGGTGTGAACTATTCCCACAAGTGCACTAAATTTTCCAACAATCCTCCCCAAATTTAGTTCACTTCCTTTGCATGAAAATTAAACATCAAGCAAAACATGTGCATAAATGAAAATGTCCCGAGGATTGAATTTCCATCTTAGTAAATTACACGTTTCAAATATTCGAGAATCAGGTGGTTCTAAGAATTGAACCCTTCAACCCATTTGAATACCTGAAGATAAAATACACACAAGTTTTCAAACACTTAAAAGCTCCCGACACTATACAAGCCATGTGTCCATATCCAAATTCATAAATGTTGTAAAAGCTAAAAGTCCAAAGCTTCCCCGGCGGCAAAACTTCAACATTCACATAGGTGGTTCCTCTTTATTCATGCTCCTCCCAAGCACTTTTTCAAAGAAAATTAACCATTAAGAAGTAAAGACTTCATCCTCCTTTCACAGTTCTCGAGCACAACCTTGGGATGTAAATAAAACATGTGCTCCACCATGAATGTTCAGCTTTACACATTGAACTCAGCTCCTAAGTTTCCTCAGGAGGGAGTTGGGTGTCCTAGCATTCAGGGACTAAGTTGGACTTAAACCCATCCCTTTAGCAGACTTTATAACCAAGTCTCTAGCCGCACCTTCGTCAAGTGATCAGCAAAGTTCTGTTGAGATCTCACAAACTCTATAGATACCACCCCATTCATGATAAGCTCACGAATCATGCTATTCCTGACACCTAAGTGTCTAGACTTACCATTGTACATCTCGCTATAAGCCTTAGCCAATGTAGCCGCACTATCACAACGGATAGAAATAGGTGCTATAGGTTTAGGCCACAATGGAATCTCAAGAAGCAAGTTTTTCAACCATTCATTTTCTTTACCAGCACTGCTAAAGCCACAAATTAAGATTCCATTGTTGAACTGGTGATGCAAGTTTGTTTCTTGGATGCCCAAGAAATTGCACCTCCACCAAGTAGGAATACCCACCATCGGTGATCGAATTGTCTTCGTACTCGATCCAACTTGCATCGCAGTACCTTCCAACACGATGGTAACAAAGATATGAGAGACTATAATCCATAGTTCTCTTCAAATACTTCAGTACCCTTTGAGCTGCTTGCCGCTGATGAGCACTAGGATTACTAGTATACCTGCTCAATTTTCCCACTGCAAAACCAATATCGGGTCTTGTACAAGTCATGGCATACATCAAGCAGCCAATTACCCTAGAATACTCAAGTTGATACAACCTTGCCATGATTAGGCATCGACTTCTCACAAGTATCCATAGGTGTACTCACCGGAGTACAATCAAAGTAATTGAATTTCCTCAACACCTTCTCAATATAATGAGACCGAGAGATAGAAATTCTATTACTTTCATGTTTAATCCTTATACCAAGGATAACATCAGCCTCCCCATGTCTTTCATGGAGAACCTTGATGACAAAAATTCCTTTGTCGTCAACCATTTTGGTCGTGCCAAAGATCAACATGTCATCAACATATAGACAAATGATGACTCCTTTACCGGATTCATCAAATTTGCTATATACACATTTGTCAGCTTGGTTAAGAACATAACCACTAGACAAAACCACTTCATCAAATTTTTGATGCCATTGCTTAGGTGCCCGCTTAAGTCCATAAAGAGACTTAATCGGCCACACACCTTGTTTTCATTGCCAAGCAAGATGAAGCCCTGAGGTTGGTTCATATAAACCTCCTCTTCCAATTCACCATTCAAGAAAGTCGTCTTCACATCCATCCGATGAATAATCGATTGTGAATAGATGCCATAGCAATCAGCAGCCTTATGGTAATACGATACGAGCCACAGGCATAAGTATCAAAATAGTCTATCCCGACTTTGTTTAAAGCCCTTAATAACTAATCTAGCCTTGAACTTTTCAATAGTTCCATCTACCTTCATTTTCTTTTGAAAATCCATTTGCAACCTAGAGGTTTGCAACTGTGAGGTAGATCAACCAAAACCCAAGTGTTGTTCCCCATGATGGAATCCATCTCATCATTGATTGCTTCTTTCCGAAAGCAATATCTGGGACTTCATTGCTTCTTCAAATGTCTTGGGATCATCCTCAACAATGAAGCAATAGGAGTATTGGTCCGAGACCTCATCCCTTGTTCCTTCAACTAAGTATAGTTGAAACTCAGGTCCAAATGACTTTGGAGTCCCACCCTTTTGCTCTTCCCGAGCAGGTTCAGTTGTTGAACCACAACCTCATCAGACCACGATGGTTCATCATCGTGGACCTTTGATACAAAGTGTCATGAGTTCCATTAGGAATCCTCTGACTTGGTCTTGGACCGATGAGAATCTATTCTCATCAAAGTTTGCATCCCTTGATTCAATTATAGAGTTAATTGAAACATATTCATTAGGTTCAATAACATAGAACCTAAAAGCCTTGGAATGCTCAGATATCCAACAAAGATGCAGTCAATGCCTCTTTCACCCAAAGTCTTTTGCTTTGGATCGGGGAGTCTTACAACAGCCCTACAACCCCGCACTGAGATAGTTCTCAGTTGTTTTTAGTCCGTGGTTCATAAGGGGTAACCTTGTTCCTTCTGTTGGGAACCCTATTTAATAAATAGCAAGCTGTTAACATAGCTTCACCCCGTAACCCTTGACTCAAATGAATAGGACAACATGGAATTAACCATCTCCTTCCACCCTTTTTTCCTTTCTCAAATACCATTTTGCTGAGGAGTATAAGGGGCACGTTTCATGGATTATACCAACAGATCAAAATACAGAGTATCCATGTACTCACCTCCCCTATCAGCCTTAATCTTTTGATCAAAGACCCAAGTTGTAATTCAACTTCAGTCTTAAACACTTTGAATTTATCTAATGCTTCATCCTTTGTATGTAACAAATAAACATAACAAAACCTAGAAGCATCATCAATAAATGTCACAAAGTACTTCTTATTCCCCAAAGAAGGAGTGGCATGCAAATCACACAGTGTCATGTGTATAAGCTCCAAGAACTTAGTCTCACGACTAACACCCTGAAAGGGTTTCTTGGTTATCTTGGTCAACATGCAAGTTTTACACTTTCAGTGTCCATGTCAAAAGCTGGGATTAAACCATCCTTAGACATATCTTGCATCCTTTTATAGTGAACATGGCCAAGTCTAGCATGCCATAGGGTAGAGTCACCGTCATATGTGGTCACAAAGCTGAAATAACACTGCCGTGGTAATATTAAGCCTGAACATTTGATTACATAAATAACCAAAACCAATAAAAACACCATGCTTAGAAAGAACAAATTTATCAGATTCAATAACTTGTTTATATCCATGATTATTCAAAACACTACTTGAAACCAAGTTCTTCCTTATATCATGAACATGAATAACATTAAACAAAGTTACAATCTTTCCAGAACTAAACTTAAGATCTACACAACCACGACCATGCACCAAGTCTGTTGACTCATTTCCCATGTGAAGAATAGAACCATCATTCAGTGACTCATAAGTCTTGAACCAGCTTCTATCTTTGCACACATGAACTGTTGCACCAGAGTCAACCCACCACGCAACATCATCATCCTCGACATAATAAGATTCGATACATATGTAACATAATAAATCGAAAAGACTTATTAAACATATTCTCGACCTTTCGAGTTGGTTGAACCACCACTCCCCGAACCATTAGTGCCTGATCCATTGGCTTTACCACCAACTTTAACACCCTTTGCAGTCCTTTTAATGTGACTAGTCTTGCCATATTTCCAACAAGTAGGTGTTGCCTTCTTGTTAGGATCCGCCCTTGTGTTGTCATGATATTTGCGTTTGCCTTTGTTGTCATTGTACCGGGTGGAGTTGTTATGCTCCACCATATTGACAACAGATGCACCAGGAGCATTGCTACTCTTTGGCTTGTCATTATCCTGCACCTTGAGAGATTCCTCAATGCGCATATGACTGCCCAACTCAACCAGAGTTAACTCCTCTTTCTTATGTTTCAAGGTATGCTTGAAATCTTTCCAAGAAGGAGGGAGTTTGTCAATGACACAAGAGACTTTAATGGCCTCATCCATGTTCATATTGTGTTGTGTAAACCTTCCAAGTATTCCAAGAAGTTCATTGTATTGTTCCATAACGGTCTTGAATCAGCCATTTTATAATTTGTGAAATTACTTACAAGGAACTTCTTACTTGATGCATCCTCACCATTTATTTGGCATCCAAGGAATCCCACAGTTCTTGGAAGATTCAAAGTTCTCGATAAATATCAAACAGAGAATCAGACATACCATTGAGAATAAGACCTCTGTATATGTAGTCATCATTCTCCCATTTGCTCCTCCTCCGACTTCAACCGTAGCATCATCCCCATCATCGAATTGGAGTGGTTAGCACATACACCACACTCATGCTTGACAAAGAAGAAGTGCATCTTCTTCGCCACCTCCTAAAGTCCACCCTTCAAACTTGTCCAGCTTAGCAAAGTTTGAAGCCATGTGTTTCATTGCATCAGTTGCCATTGATTATCACAAAATAGTTTACTTTGATTGTTGGGGTGTAACCCCAGCAAGGGTTAAGATAATCAACTTCAGCAAATGCTCAACTGTCGCAGTAAAACAAACAGATGGTCACAGTAACAAATACCACTTGGTGGTTACCAGATATCACTTGGAATCGTGTGATCACTTTCCAAAGTAAACTATTCGACCCTAATGCCCGGGTATCACGAATATCTACTTGGGATAAGACCAAATGCAGTTAGAGAATTAGGCACAATTCTATAACCCTTCCGCTAATAAGTGTTTACGTTTTCTGGTGTTCTTCATGCATAATCATATATCCTATTTATAGGATAATACTCTTGGCTAATTCAATGGAATTATGAGTATTAATCGGCCCATTAATAGCCTCATAATTATCCCCATTATAGCCGTAGTGGTTACATGACCAATAAACGTGGTCATTAAGCGTTGAAACCGCCACTTGAATAGGTCAAAACCGCACAAGCAAGCATTTCACATCAGCATTTCATAGTGCTATCGGGGTTACACTACTTGGAAACACCACGCTTCAGCAGTAAACACTACTTCAAAGAACACCACTTCGGAAACACTAACTAAAGTGGAGTATCGGCTGGAAACACTGATAATCAAGTAACCACAAGTAGCATTTCACCAAGCACTACCTACCAATACAAACCACTACAAGAGTCGTGGTGTTCATGGACCTTATGGGTGTACACCGCATCCTAACCCATTACAAGGTGTGAACTATTCCCACAAGTGCACTAAATTTTCCAACAAACTCTAATTCCAAAAACCCTTACATAGTACATCTTAATATTACACACATATAGTAAGTTGCTTTTTTTACTATATAAGAGAGACAATTTATAAAAATAATTAGTTATATTATTATATTTACTAGACGTCTATACAATATTCAGAAAATAACCGATAGAGAAGCATCTTTTGACTTTTTGTTATAACACTCTACCAACCATTCTTCCTTTTCTTTTACACTCTATTTCGAGTATTACTTAAGGGAACAAAAGGATTGAGATATAAAAAAGTTAGGTTTTTTAAGCATCACTTTAGAAGTGAAAGAAAATGAAAAAGACTGGAAAATAAGGTTATTTGGTTGATTTTGAAGTAAAATATTTCGTGTTAAAATTGAGTTTAAAACATTATCTTTTTGTTACTTTTACTTTTATCCGCTTAAAAATCATAAAAACTTTGTAATAACAAGGGTCCACAAACAAACCCACTTCTTTCTTCCTTTCCTCTTATCTCTTCTCTTTTTATTTTTTCCAGCCAAATAAAACCACCAGAAAAAAGTATATACATTAGAGAGGACTATGATTCTTCTTAACTAGAAAGAGGGGAGGGCACTCAAGCTATTTGATTGAGGGCACTTGACGAATCTTCTATGATTTTGACTTTTTTCCTATATACTTTGTATGTCTGGAAGAGGTTGGTCGGAATCATAGCCCTTCATTTCCATCAAAGTGGCTCCGCCACTTTCGATATATGATATATTCATAATCTTGATTTTTGATACATGTGATTCACTTTTGTTCGATTCAAGGTTTTTTTTTTCTTTTTTTTTTTAACAACAAAGATAACATAAACCTTAGGTTCATCAACTTTTTTCATTTAGCCAAAACTAATAACATTTATCGGGAATAAAAATTGTCAGTAACCATTAAGTATTTGAGATTAACACAAGCCTAGGACACTACAACAATGTGGGCTTTCGCAGAGGAAATATCAGGGCTTTCGCCGGGGACATGTCCCCTGCGAATCCTTTCCCCTCGAGACACAACCCCGGAGAAAGTCCCCGGCAATACCCTCTCGGGGAATACTTTCCCCTGGGACTAAAGCATACTTTTTACCGGGGACAGGTCCCGCAGCCATTTTCACGTTGGTCAAACATACATCCGACGTAGCACTTACTTCTGGTGGACATGTCCCGGAAAGTTGCAATATAAAAATTATTCCACACTTCGCCGGGACATGTCCCCGGCGAAGTCTCCACCCATTTTGCGAAAATTGCCGCAAAATGGGTAATTTCCATTTTTCCGAAAAATCTACAATGTAACAACCTCGGCTTTCGTAACCTATTTTTATGCTACAACAACACAATTCGCTTAAACATAATATCATATATAACCATCAATCGGT
>OU343220.1:227197066-227273451 GCA_910596185.1 Chrysanthemum makinoi
ACAAGGCTGGGAGGTGAAACTTCATCATTCATGACATTTGAAGATCTTATTAAAGCTTTTGACAGAGATGACCTTAATACACAATGGAGATTAGTTCAAGAAAGGTTTAATGCTCAAGATCTCAAAGATACTAAGGAGATGCAGTTATGGGTGAATCTTAGAAGGCTTTATGAACCAAATGTTGATGATGACTTCTGGAAAACCTTATTCACAAGTTTTGGTACTAAATGGTTTTACTATGATTCATGTGAAGTTCATCATGTCTCTACAATAAATGGAGAAGACTTTTCATGCTTCTTTGAGAAAGAATATCCACTTAGAGCTGGAGCTCTTACAATGATGTTAACCTTACCAATAAGAGTTAATGAAGACAATGAAAAGGTCAGAGCATTGTTACAAAGACTTCAAGATCAATGCTCAAGAGCTATACAGTTAAAGAAAAGTGAAGTGTTTGGTTGAATTCCCCAAATCCTTGAAGATAATGCATATTGAAAAAACTTATTGATTTGCGAGGAAAATCATAAGTTTAGGGAGGATTGTTGGGAATAATTCGTTACCACGGATAGTTGTGGTTTACCTTTGCTTGGATTAACACTAGCAGTGGAAACGTATTCCCACTGCTAGTTCATTATTACCACTGCTATCAGTTTTAAGTTTGTTAACGCGTCTAGATAAGTATAGAATAGATCTTGTGTATATTCTATTATGTTAGCTTTATACTTATCTTGTAAAGGACTCCTTGCTATATAAAAGGAGGTCCTAGGTCATTGTCTTAGGTACTTGTTAATTACATACGTATTACTCACAAGAGCTTCTAGGTGTAACCCTAGTGATAAGCTAAGAATACTCATATTATTCATCAATAATATTGGAGCTTATGTTTTGTGTTTAATCTGTGTTTACATATTATACAGCATACAATCCATCTTCTAAGTATTACTAAGTAAATTCTGCGTGCTTAATAATATCATACAAAATATCATTGACACAAGGAGTGTGTCCACATCCAACAAAAATATTAAAATGCTTAAGCAAGAATTCAATGCTAAGGAATCAAAACTTTTGAATGATTTTTCTAATCTAAAAACTTTGAAAAACAAGCTTGAAAATAAGTTGTACGTACAAGGGAATACCATTCAGACTGCTCACTTGATCACTAAGCATAGAGTTTTAAGCGATGAGCATAGCATTCCCCTTGTTGAGGAACCAAATCCAGAGGTCATTAAAAAGGCTAGAGCTGCTCATAAGGTACTTTATGATGGTAATGAAAACCTTAAGCCTAGACAAACCTAGTTGTCTGAGTGCATCGAGGAAGATAAGAAATCAGATGAAGTCACTAGGAAAAAATTGAATATGAAGCTAGAAGATCCTGAGTGTAAAATGAATAATATAACAATCAAACCCCATGATTACACTAAGGAAAATTGGATATCCTTAAACAAGTTTAAGCCTCAGACTCTATTCTCCTGAACAAGTGTTCTTGAAAAAGGATATGGATATGCAAAAAGCTGAAAATCTTGTTGAAAAGAATCCCCCTTGTAGGAAATTCCCTAAAGCAACTGTGTATCCTCCTAATACACCAATGCATTTAGTTCCTAGATCTTTTGCCACTAATAGCAAGACCTTAATCAACCTGTATGTTGTTTATCAACTGTTTGTTGATTTTGAGAAAACGTGTAAGAGAATCACACCCTGGGATAACGAGGGGAAAGGGGTTTTGAGCAAACTAAAGAATGCTATTTAACCGAGGTCATGCCTTTCTTTAAACAATTAAAAGGTCAATTTGAGAGTCTTCAAAAAGGGATAAATTCAGATATTAAAGAAATGGAAAGGAATTTGATGCAATGATAGTTGAGGTCAATGATTATGAACAGGAACTCAAATATAATGAAGTTGAAAGGAAGAACTTGCACATCTTAAATGAGAATTTGATTTCAAGTTGTGTTGCTCAAGATGTGTTTTATATTGTTACTAAGCACTCTATTATTGCTTCTCGATTTCATGAATTATCTATTGCATTGAAAGTTTCCCATGATCGTGTCATTGAGCTTGAAAAAAAAAACTCATAACTAAATGAGAAAATTGATCAGGATGATCACGATAATTTGGTAAAACTTATTTCTAAACTAGAATTTGAACATTTTAATTTACAACTAAAATATCAACATCTTAAAGAAAATGTCAAAACCTCAAATATCAAGACATCCTCAGATGTTCCAGAGTTTGATGCGATTTTTAGATAAACAAACGTGATGAACGATTCAAGCTCATTGTAACACGATCGAGAAAGTTGAAAGCCCAAATCTCTCAATTAAAGGGTGAAAAGAACAATGTGATTTGGATCCTAAATGCCTCCTCCTTTAGATTCTCGGTATTCTCAAACTTTTCATCTTCAAAACTTAGTTAATGCTTTACAAAAGGAAAACGAGAGTTTTCTAGAATAAAATGAAAAAGTTAAAGCGACACTTTAAAGAGTTATATGATTCAATGAAAGTCACTCGTGACAAAAACAACGAAAAAATAACGTCTTTACAAAAAGAAATTGAGAATCTGAGGAGTCGGGAAAAGGGAAACTGCCACTTGTTTTTAATGAGAATGTTGCATCAAAGTCATCCTCATAACGCAAATATACTCGATTGTTAAATACATTCCTCCTCATCTTAGGAATAATGAACTTGTGTTTCATAACTATTGTGCTCACCTTAAGGATAGTCTAGAATGTCTCCGTGAGATTGTGGAAGAGGATTTCATTAATAAACCTCTTGATAGAGAAATTAGGTTTGTTTGCATTCAGGCCAAACGATCTCAAGAGCTGCTAGAATGTTTAATTGCAATATGTCCTAAATCCTTAGGTGCGAAAGGTAAAGGCTGTGATGCCTTGTTCTATGCCTAGTGCCAAGCATACAAACCATTCTATGCCCAGTTTCAAGAAAGTGAACACTAATGTGCCTTCAAGTAGTTCAGATCCCTGCCGTCTAGTTAGGGAATGAAAAAGTAGATCAACCAACTAATGTTCCCATAATTCCCTCTCAGAGTAATCGGTGACATTAAAGCAAGCGGGTCAAAGCCTCCAGGCAATACCAAGCAAGATAGGACCTCTCAAGCTAAGAATGTGCATTGGAAGAGAGTAGAAGATCACCCTAGGAATATTAAGTTTGAGTTGAATAAAGCGAATCGTGTTGATTCTAGTATTAGCTATAAGCGTCTTGTAATTAATTCAAATTCGCTACTATTGCAAAACCATGTAATGATGATCGCTTGATTTACATTACTAATCATGAATGTGGTGTGAATGTTTTGTCTAATCTTTGTCAAATGCCCGATAAAATTGTTAATGTTAAAATTCAAGCTAAGAAGGCTAAAAGGCAAAGGCGAAAGAAATTTAGAAAACAGTGGAAACCCACGGGAAGGAAATTTAGTAATATAGGTTATCAATGGATACCTACTGGCCGTAAGATTAATGATTTTTGCCCTAAAGTTGCTAAATCAATGCCCACTAGAAAATGGATGCCTCCTGGTAGAACTATTCCCTTAAGAAGTAAACATACTTTGAATGGGTCAAATACTGGACACTATTGCATCTATTTCTAATGATTCCATTGTTTCTACTCCTGATGTGGGTGTTCCAATCACTGTTACTAACCAAGTGGAACCTATTCTTGCAAAGGGATCCCAATTATCGATTATCCATTCTTGTGCTGTGTTCAAGCTGCAGGTCGTTCAAATCGTTACGTGGTACACGGACTCAGGCTGTTCCAAGCATATATTTGGAGACCGGTCGTGACTCATGAACTTCGTGAGTAAATTCATCGGGATGTTAGATTCGAACGATCATTTTGGTGCAATTATGGGTTATGGAGATTATGTTGTTGGTGATAGTGTAATTTCCCGGGTATATTATGTGTAGAAGGTCTTGGTCATAACTTATTCTCGTTGGTCAATTCGTGATTCGATCTAGAAGTGGCCTTTAGAAAACATACTTGTTTCGTTAGAGAACTTGATGGTAAAGAACTTTAAAGAGGAACTAGTGGTTCAAATCTATACACCATCTCTAACGAAGATATGATGAAGTCTTCTCCAATTTGCTTGTTGTCAAAGGCTTCGAAAACAAAGTCATGGTTATGGCATCGTTGTGTCAATCACCTGAACTTCAGCACCATCAATGATCTCTCCAGAAAGGACTTAGTTGTAGGTTTACCTAGACTAAAGTATGAAAAGGATCATCTTTGTTCAGCATGCCAATTGGGAAAAAGCAAGAAGTATGCCCACAAACCCAAACCTACAAACTCAGTTGCAGAAGTTCTTCATACAATTCATATGGATTTATGTGGACCCATGAGAGTGCAGAATATATTTGGGAAGAAATATGTGTTAGTTGTGGTTGATGATTACTCTCGATTCACATGGGTTAAGTTTTTAAGGACAAAGGATGAAACTCGGATATCATCATCAAACTTATCAAGCAGTGCGGAGTTCGACTTAACAAAGCTGTCGAGAATCATCCGAACAGACAATGGAACTGAGTTTGTTAACAAACAACTTAGTGAGTTTTATGAAAGTGTTGGAATCAGTCATCAAAGAATTGTTCCACGAACTCCTCAACAGAACGGTGAAGTTGAAAGTCGATATCGAACTCTTGTGGAAGCCGCAAGAACAATGTTGATTTACTCAAAGGTTCCAATGTTTCTCTGGGCTGAAGCCATTGCCACTGCATGCTACACTCAAAATCGATCCCTAATTCACACCGCTCATGGAAAAACTCCATATGAACTTGTCCACAATAGAAAACCTAATCTCTCATTCCTTCGTGTGTTTGGTGCATTGTGTTATCCAACTAATGAGGGCAAGATTTAGGCAAACTTAAAGCTAAAGCGGACATTGGAGTTTTGTAGGATATGCACCAAACAGAAAAGGATACCGAATCTACAACAAAAGAACCGAAAGTATCATGGAAACAATTCCGTTACGTTTGATGGTGACGGTCCAATGGCTCCGGACAATCCGATTCACGGACCCGCATCTCAACTTTCATCAAGTAGTCTTATCAGTTCTACTCTTGTTTCAAATCCCTCACAAGCAACTCCTTATGTACCTCCATCGAAGATGATTTAAAGAAATTGTTTGATCCAATGTTTGATGAACACTATGAGCCAAATTCTAATGAAATGTCAATTCCATCATCAGAGGCTGCTCCTATCCCTGTCAATGAAGTCAACCCTTCTGTTTCAATATCATTAAGTCAAGAAGCGCTGCTGCGATCACTCTCTCATCAACAAATCATCAATCATCGAATGTACATCATGGAATTGTTTCTGGCACCAATGATGAAGTTAATCCCTTTGCCACTCCTGAAGATGCTCCATTTGAAAACATATTTTCTCCTGAATCATCATCGAACCATCTTCATCGGGAGACATCGACTCTGCTACTTCGGTTCCTAACAACATCCACATGAACACCTTAAAAAGTGGACACATGATCATCCATTGGACAACATCATTGGAAACCCTTCTCGTCCAGTATCTACACGGAAACAACTTGCAACCGATGCCTTATGGTGCTTCTTCAACTCCGTACTCTCTAAGGTCGAACCAAAAGATGTTAATACTGCCATGAATGAAAGCAATTTGGTTCAATGCCATGCAAGAAGAAATTCATGAGTTTGATCGACTAGATGTATTGAAATTAGTACCTGCTCAGTTGTGCTATGATCATTGCTCTAAAGTGGATCTTCAAAGTGAAACTTGATGAGCATGGTGATGTTTTAAAGAACAAGGCTCGATTGGTTGCAAAGGATACCGTCAAGAGGAGGGTATTGACTTTGAAGAATCATTTGCTCCTGTTGCTCGTATCGAGGCAAACATAATCTTTTTGGCTAATCTTTGCAAGTAAGAACATGGTAGTCTATCAGATGGATGTAAAGACGGCTTTTCTTAGCGGAGATCTGAAAGAAGTCGTATACGTCGGACCAACCGAAGGCTTTGTGAATCAGAGCATCCTACTCACGTCTATCGTTTGAAGAAAGCTCTTTACGGTTTGAAGCAAGCTCCAGGGCATGGTATGATACGCTATCAAAGTTTCTTCTATCTCTGGATTGGAAAGGAGCGATTGATCCGACATTGTTCACTAGAAAGTCAGGCAAACATTTAATTCACGTTCAAATATATGTTGATGATATTATTTTTTCCTCGACTGACCCCAATGAATGTGATCGTTTTTCAAATGAAATGGGTTCCAAATTTCAAATGTCAATGATGGGACAAATGTCATTTTTCTTGGGATTACAAATTTCACAAAGTCCCGGAGGCATTTTTATAAATCAATCTAAATATGCAAATGAGATTTTAAAGAAATTTGGATTTGATTCTAGTGACCTGTTGACACTCCCATGATTGAGCGTACTAAACTGGATGAGGACCACTCAGGGATCATGGTAGACCAAACGAATTATCGTAGTATGATTCGGATCCACGATGTACCTCACACGATAGACTAGACATTACGTTATTTGTTTGCATGTGTGCTAGATATCGGCTAAGCCTACCAAAAGCACCTTGAAGCGGTTAAGCGGGTCTTTTGGTATCTCCAAGGAACCATCAATATGGGACTTTGGTACCGAAGGACACCGGTATGTCACTAACGACCTATGCGGATCGATCATGCGGGATGTCAAGATACACGTCGAATGCGTGCGGAGGTGCTCATTTTGGGTGATAAGCTTGTGAGCTGGTCTTCAAAGAAGCAAATGAGTACTTCTATATCCTCTGCAGAGGTTGAATACATAGCCATGTCATCTTGTTGTGCTCAAATCCTATGGATGAGATCCCAATTATCGAACTATGGCTTTGAATTCAACAAAATCCCTCATCTTGTGATAATAAAAGTTGCTATTGCTCTCTCATGCAACAACGTTCAACACTCAAGAGCAAAACACATCGACATTCGACATCATTTCATCAGGGAGCAAATAGAAAACGGTGTGGTGGAACTTTATTTTGTGAGGACTGAATACCAGTTAGCAGACATCTTCACCAAAGCTCTTCCTAGAGAGCGTTTTGAGTTTATCCTCCCACGACTTGGTCTAAAGAGTCTTACAACCGGAAACACTCAAGCGTCTTCAAGAGGAAGACGAGGAGTAAAGGTCTTTCTTCATCCATATCTTGTAAATATTTATTCGAAAAGCAAAATACAAAATTTCAAAACCTTCAAAAAACAAATAGAAAAATATAAAACTTTCAAAAAATCCATAAAAATCTGAAAAATCTTGAAAATTTTCAAAAATATTGTCATTTTGTCATGTTTTTCTCGATTCAAAAATATCTACGGTCTTTGTGTTGTCATTCAAAGAATGACACGGGACTTTAAATATTGTTCGAATGTTCTTAAAAAAAATTGGGAGAAAGTGAAACTATGGTTTATTGTTAGTTCAGGCAGTAACCCGTTATTCAAAGAAAGAACAAAGCCATGCTTTATCTTGTTTTCAAATCTCATGCTCTGATTCTTTAAAACAATTACTTACCATCTAATGAAAACTAATTGCTTTGTTAAATAACTTGAACTCTATTTTTGAAAATCATCTGGACTTAACTTTTGTCAAAATATCTATCTCCCAATCAACAACTTATGTCATTGATTGAGGGGGAGAATGATTTCAATTAAATCAAAAGGTTGTTCGACATACAATTGTTTTCAAAAGATAATCATGCATGTTTAATCAATGAAGTGTAAAGTCTCAAATCGATCCTTATCAAAATCGATCCTTATCGGTTAAAATGTTCTCATAATCAAGTCACAATTCTCCTCAAAAGCTTTCAAAATCAATTTAAATCTACAGAGATCACAAATCTCAAATGATTTGAAAATTGTGATCGGGGAGAATTTGTGATTTAAATTGGATTTAAACTGATAATTTGATAAATGGTTTCGTAAGTGTTTAGCAAGCTTTCCTCCCCACATGTGCCAAACGATTTCAAATTTTCCATGCACATGTTGAGGGGGAGCATCTATTTTAAACCACAAAGAATTGATTTGTATCTAAGTGCAGGTTCCTTCTAATATGTGCAAAACTCTTTCAAACCTCAAGGCACATATTGAGGGGGAGAAAATTTATGAAAACCTCATCCTTCCCAAATATGCGTTATCTACTTGATTTGATCAGGAAGTGATGTTGATATTTTTTTAAAAATGGTAATCAAAGAAGTTAATTCTTCCTCTTGCCTCCGTGTGCCAAAATGATTTCAAATACATGAGGCACATGTTGAGGGGAGCTCTTTTCTAAAATATCAAAACAATTCAGGTACAAAATGCTTTAATAATATATCACAAGTATCTGAATTGATTTTTCAAATAGTTTTCTATTGGTTCCAATGGCATATGAACAATACCAAATAGACCGACCAAATTTAATTTATGTATGGTGATATAAGGATGATAAGGTTAGGTATTTGTTCCCATGATCCGCCAGAACCGGAGGGATCTACCCAGGGACAATCCATTAGATAGTGTAGAAGTCCTTAGGCATGATGAAAAAAGGAGAAAAGTGAGATATGGGAAGAGTGCGGATTGAGATAGAGCTAGAACTGGAATAAACCCAACAAGGTTCTAGTTATGAAGTCTCGGTAAGCACTGAAGGGGTTGAAGAATGAAAAAGAAATGAATGAGAAAAGGGTGAAAATAAATAGCCCTCCATTAACTCAACCTTAGGGCGAAACGGGTTCAATTCATATGCTACTGGTGGTTACCAAGGTAACATCGGTGTTGAAGACAAGACGTCATGGACCCAGTGACGCACTGCATTAAACTTCCCAAGCTACTCAAGTTCCTCTTAAAAGGGCTTGTTTCATTCTCATGGGGAACCGACATAATCTATCGACTTTCTCTTAGAAATTGTTGATATTGAAGAAGGAGACCCTCTCCCTAGTCTCCGGCATAGGAGCCAAATGTGCACTATTTAGTCTAGAGCCACGAGATCATCAAATCAATCTCATTAGGACACTGAATATGAAGACTCTCTGTTTCACACAATGTGGAAAGAGAGATTATATCTTATGAGTCCTACGTATTATCCTTGTGGTATTGCCAGAACATCTGAGTGATATGCCAAAATATTCACAATGAAGATGGAAAGCCTTCTGGAGCCAACATCAAAAAGCTCATGGTGGGTGGCATGTGAGATCTATCCAATAGATCAACCATGTGACAACTGAAGCGAAACAATGAGGCGATTCATAATTATGATTCAACCACGTTCGGGTTATGGATTGACGGATACCTTTGAAAAACCGGTCGTTGTGCTTAAAATTCTTTTCTTTAGCACATCGACGGTGTACTAATATTTCAAAATAAAAGGTGTTTATGATTGATAATTGATTTTCATTATAACCTTCGTTGTATTGCAAAAACAATTTCTATTGTGCGATACTCGATTGTTTTTCAAATCTCTTTTCATCAATCAGTGAATCTCAATTCACTGGTTCACTCACTCCGTGTTGTCCTCTTTGAGACGTTCCGGTTTGGGAACAGCTAGAGCAGCTGCGAAACCCTGTCAAGGAAATTCTTGAAGTTATACGATCACGGAGCGGTACTTATGCGATCAGCGGGGAACCGTGGGCCGTGTACCTCAATTCAGCGAAAGTGATCAAAGACACTTTCGTGCGCTTTATTGCTAACTGTTGTATGCAGGTACGCCGACGCGTTTAGTGATCAGAATGAAGCGGTCAATCCATATCAGCATGCTCACACGTCACATTCATTTCTAAATAAATCATGATTAGTTCATCAATGACTCTGATATTCTCACTCCATGCTTACGCTACTGCTGCCAATATCATGAATCAACGAAAGCTTCCGCTACTCTGATGAGAAGACATCATGATCCAGAATGTGAGAATGTCGGTCCAAATGTCACAACATCACATAATACCAACACCACAATGGAAGAGTCAGAGATTTATGATAGTTTATGATCTCAAAGCTGGCTCAAAACTCATTATCACGTAGATCAGTTAAAGACCTCCACTTGGATTCACCAAACATGCAAAAATAAAGAATCGATGACTACGAGCTGCAGAGCAAAGAACTTTAACAAGAATCCAAGAACAATCATATTGTAATATCTGTTTGTATTCAATGTATTTTTGAAGTGACCTCCCTTAGGGGGAGATTGTTAGGATTTAGTAAATCCGGTCATTAAAGATTCGGTCACTTCAAGTATATGTAATCGTTAGAAAGCTCGTAGTCGTAGATTATTTAATGTTAAGTAGTATTTAGTATAGTATCACCGTGGAGGGGCCGGGACGGGTCTTTACCTTGTATGCGATCGACAGCCCGTATGTGGCGATTTATGTAAAAACTATAAATACTCTCTACTGATAACGTTACACGCGTCGTTCAGGGTCAAAGGAACTTCCTTTTCTTCGAGCAAGTTTTATAACACCCTAGGCAGTGAACCTAATCGTTGTAGTGTAGTATTAGGGTAAGCCACGGGTATTGATATCGTTCTCTAGGGAATAGGAATGCTAGTGAGAAGTTACTACGCTAAGGTTGGGGTTGAGGAATATTTTTTTTTTTATTTTTTTGGAAATGGAAAGGTACGAATCTCGGGGTTTGAATTTGGGGGGGTGGTATTTCTACCGATTACTCTACTTATCAAATTATCTAATCTAAGGTGATGGTAGTCTATGTCTAATTATTGTGTGCTCGTATGATAGTTTAAAAATGTGTTTACTTAGGTTTTATTACTCCTTAATTATCTCCTATTGATGGTTGAATTGTCACGTCCTTATTCTTAATCGCGTTGTGTGTCTAAAGTCGTAGGGTATACGTTTATCCCTAACTCTTTGAACTTACCAAAGGGTTTCATCTACAAAATATGTCGGATTTATACACTCTAACTCTAAGGCACTCTTTGTATGATTTAGCCTAAAACAACTCTAGGTGTTATAGTCTAAGGTTCACAAAGATTAATCAAGCATTAACTACACAATCAATGACCTATCGCATTACTAGATCATTAACAATTAAGATAAGAGACAACCAATCAATATTCAATAATTAAGTTTCATAATCACTAAGCAAACGCACAAGTAAATTAGCCGGACATGGAGAACATGCAAGCATACACACAAATAATCAAAGACATAATTGTATTAATGAAGTAAAAAACTTATCTTGATGTAAGATAGGGTTTGGAACCCTAAAACACTGTACAAGACAGCCTTGGTTCGTTTTAGCTTTTTACTCCAAAAAGACTACTCTCAAATACTTAAAAATTCGGATTCTATATATAAGATTACATATGCGACGGCGTCACCTTATGATTTGTGACGTCGTTGGGTCGCCGTCATTAGGGTTTCATCTTGGCCACGTTAGTCTTACGACAGCGTCACCTTGTGCTTGTGACGCCGTCCCCTTCAGTCTCTGACGCCTTCTGGATCAAATCTAGGTGATCAGTTTGACGGCCTACTCTTTTAAAGCTTGACACCGTCACTTGAAAATAAGAAATTTGACTTATGTCCCGTCACAAAATGCTCCGACGGCGTCGCGAGTTAAGTAAGTAGCGCCGTGCACCTTGTGTTTGGACTTTGAGTGTCTTGATTTCTTGACTTTGGCCATTTTCTTCGTATATCCGCGCCTTTTCGTCCAAATAAGTGCTATGACAGCAATTTTCCTTCAAGAGACCTAAAAAGTGAAAAGGAACGATATTAAGTAATAACGGATACAAAAGTGATCAAATAAGGGCTTAAATGATCCCTCAAAAAGGTACATTTTAAAACCTTATCAAATATCCCTACACTTGGTATTTGCTTGTCCTCAAGCAAGTGTGCTTTTAGCCAATTAATTTATAAGTTAGGGGTCATGAAGCGTTGGTTTAAAACAGTCCACAACACATATAAGCCCCGTAAAAGTCATAACAAGCACGGAAATTACATACTAGCACCTCACAAGGGGTGTTTGGATACTTACATCTCTCTCGGGTGTATATGAAATATAACAAGTTGGAAATGGAAGATTAAGCACTCATTAACGGTCCTAGTACATAGATTACCATAGGCTTGAGACTAGATCAAACCTCCATCGCTTTGGCGTAAGCACCTAGGAAAGACTAACAAAGAGGTCTTTAAAGGGTTGTAATGTTAGGCTTACGGTAGGGAAACAAAGGGTTTGGTGGGATAGGATATTTAGTGGTGGCATGTCAAAAATCTTTATGTTACAAGCATACGAAGAATGGCGTTGCTAAGCCAAGACTCGACACTCTAAACTCTAGATAACTGAAACAAACAAACATAAATTTAAAGATAGATGTAGGATGGTAGCCCGTTTTTTTTTTTTTTTTTTACACTCTATTTTTTTTCTTTTCTCTTTTTTTATTTTTTTTCGATTTTTTTTCCATACACTTTTACTCTACCATCCTCTCTTTGTAACATCAAAATGATAGGGATTTATAGGCACATCCCTACACTTGAGTTTTTATTATTACTCTAACACAATTTGACCAATTGAAAAGATCAAAACACTTGGGGTATGTTATTACGTAAATAAGGGAATTTAACGTTCCCTTCTAATCATTTAAACTTTAACTTTTTCCCATGAGTCCCAATCGTCCCAAAACTGTATAGAAAGGATATGACTCGACTTAGCAACTCATGCAAGCAACTAGATAATTGAACTAAGGGTTTGGGGTGATAACAATAATGCACTAAAAGTGAGTGCATACATGGTAGGCTAAGGCGATTTGGGTGTATATTTGGGGGTGGGGTGTAAACAATGCTCTTCATTGATATTCCGGAAAACCGAAAAATCAAGAGAACCGCGAAAAGGATAGGCTTTGAGGGGTTAACTAGGGGTATCGTGTACTAAAAATGAGTACAACGCAAAGGTGTGGGGGAATTACTCAACCGATGTGGAAGAAGTAATTATATTACGGGTATCAAACAAGGGTAAGCCTAATGCCTCTTATCATTTAGTTATTCCTAACTACACAAGTGTAGTCTTACTAGCGATCTCGGGATGCATCACAAAACAAGTTCTAGAATCTAATATACTACCGGTTCACACTCTAAGCATTAAAGATGAATGCTTTAATTCCTACTAATCTAAGGGTGATCCTCACATTTTAGGTGGAATTTAGGTGGTAAAGGGTTTTTGTGCTAGTCATATAACTTCCTATCCATGAGACGCTTTTGTTAAGACTAATGGCCCACTCCTATATGTTATGAAAAATTAAAAATTTGGTGCCAAAATTACCCTAACCGACATTTTCTCATAGTTTATTACGCAATTAGAATTGGACAAAGCAAATAACAAGGATAAGCATAGTTTCAAAGTTCCCGTTTTATTTTCCCTCCCTACACTTAAACTGAACATTGTCCCCAATGTTCCCCGAAAGTATCAAATTTATGATAATGGAAGGTAATTAAAAACGAAAGAAACTAGTACTCCCCTGATTAGCTCGGTAGGATCCGTGTAAAGTGGTGGTTAAATCCTTTCCAAGAAAAATGTATGCATGATAAGCTCATTCCAATCTTTTGTTTCTTCTTCTTGATAAATAAAACCTGCACATTCGAAGAAAACAAACGAAACCTTCGTGTAAAATCGGCGGTAATAATATATATAAGACTCTACCAAACTAGGATATAATGCTTGTGGAATGGATGTTTCTGAAATTTTTGGAAGATTAAGACACTGGAAAATTCCAAAATTTTATAAGTAGCTCGAGAAACGATAAAAAAGTAATCTGTTGTTTTTACTCCTTCCAGACGTCGTCAGGTTGCGACCCTGACGCCGTCAGGTTATTGATGTGCTCCGGTTGGTGCAAGTTTTAAAAATTTATAATCACGAATTAACCGTATAACCTATTAACACATACGAGCAAGTATACTCGTCCCTTAATAGCAAAGTTTGGTAAGTCGAGATCGTCCCAAGGGATTTTTGTTTTGAAATAGATCTTATTAAAAAGTTTCTAACAAGAAAGCTTGTCAAGGCCTCCTCGAATAAGTGTTCTAGTGAAAATATGAATCAAGAATATAAATATATACTTGTGTGAAGTCTCATAATCAACCATAGATAATGTTCATAAAGGTTTGGTGTATACTCTTAGTATGATGCACAAATCATAAGCAAATGATTCCCTAACCATGGTATTTGTTTGTAAAAATCATTCTAAGAACAAAAACATTTAGGTAATCCTTTCGGTCCTTATCCCAATGATTATCCTATAAAAGTTCCATTTGTTTGCAACATGTTCTCATTAAATTTGTTCTTACGAATCTTTCGACCCTTCGTGATGAAAACGTTTCTAGTCTTGTTTTAATAAGCAAAACATGGTGGTTGTCAATCACCATATCCCCATACTAGTTTGTCACTTCACTTTTGGAATAAAACACAAGAGAAATCCTTTCGGTCCTTTTTCTTAAAACATGTTTTATTGACAAATCAATCCAAGACTAGTATTTTTCCAACAAACTCATTTAAACAAGATCATATATACATGCATCACATTTTGAGAACATTATTATGATTAATCACATTCCAACACACAAGTATTTCACAAACTACTCCATGAAAACAATCATATCTAAACACAAGTCGTAACAAGGTAATTCAAACAATTCAAGAGAATAGATTTCCATAACAAAGTTCATAGAATACCTAAACTTTTGTGATTACAAGAATTAGAAATCGTGGAATGTAGCAACCACGTGCCTCCAATCACCTAGGATCACCGCACAACTCCAAACTACCGAAACAATGGACAAGAATGATTCCTTCCTTGCTTCGGGCGTTTTCAGTAACTACTAAGCTTTTGGGTTGAAATAATAAGGTAAGTATTAGTTTTGGTGTAAACTAAAACTCTTTTGGTTGTGTCACACTTAGTATACAAGTACTAGGTCCTTTAAATAGCCAAAGCACTTGCTTAACTGCCCAAAAACGTTCTCTCCAAGTTAATATCAAGAAATGATCGGACTCTAATGATTATGGGGAGTTAAGACAACAATAAAAGCGAATTGTGTAACTGCGATTGCGAGAAACGGATCGGTTTCTAGGTCGACCGAATCGGCATCAGTATTGACCATCTGCCCAGCCGGATCCGGTTGCGGGTTGCGACCGATCGGTTGGTTTTGCTCCTTTGACTTTTTTTGACTTTTCCCTTTACGCTTCATTCTTTGCTTACGTTGATGATTTCCAAATCCAAACTTGATCTTTCCTTCTTGTAGATGCTTGAAATCACAACGCTTCCATATCATTGAGTCCACAAGCTTCCAATCTCAACTTCCTTCCTTTAGAATCTTCCAAATGTGCATAAAAACTTCATTTCTTCATTATTCGCGATACACGGCTACATATACGTACACAATATGCATCTTTGCACTTTTGCAGAGTTATGAATAAATATAGCCGAATATCATGCACAAAACTGACAATAACGCTACTAAAAACATGTTCATTTTAGACGTTATCAAATTCCCCCACACTTAAGCTCTACTCGCCCTCGAGTAGGTCAAACATTTGCAAAGATTGATTTCAATGGTCCATAACACCATGGTTCCAGAAAAATGTAACAATTACCATAAAAGATAATTATTATTTTGCTTATAATATGTGAAAATCTTCTAAAAATGAACCAAACACTTTAGATAACATAACTAGGATACCTCACAAATGGCTTTAAGATTTCACTCAACACTCATATATTGGTGGGTATATGTATATCACTCAACGCCTAGTCATGATCAATGCTTTTTACCATAAGCTTGTACAAGTATCAAAACAAAGAAAATAAATTCATCAAAGAGGTCTTTTATTCGGGTTATAATGATAAGGCTAAGGGTTCATAATAGGTATGGATAAGGCATGGGATAGTTTATGAAATTGGTTTAAAATAAAAATAAAATCAAGTCCAAACCTCCATGGTGCTAGTCATCATACAAACCACGATCCCGAAAAATGATTATTACTCCTCTTCTCATATCGATTCTCCGTAAATATGTATAACTCAATTTAGCTCATTGGCTAATCAATATCCCTCATTTAGCTCCTTGGCTAAAAAAAATAATTTTTTTTTTTTTTTTTTTTTTAAGCTTCTCCTTCTTCATATATCACAACTCCCCCACACTTCGTATAAGTATCACCACAAAAAAAAAACGTAAAAAAATATACAAATAAGAAGTATGCATCCTTCGTCTTTGTCGAAATGGCACACACGAATAGCAAAGTGTAGCTAACTCATAATCATCAAAAACAATCCAATCATTCCAAACAACTAGCAACAAACCATTAGACTTGATAAGGGTTGGCTAAAGTTTAAAGGTGTAAAATATTTTTGTATTTTTCTGGATTTAACAAAAACGAAAGGGAATAGCTCAGAATGTGTAACTAGGGGTATCTAGTGCTAAAAATGAGCACTAACAAAATGGGTCCATGTGGGTGGTTAACTAACCGGTGTGGTTAGCTAATATATCATTAGATGTAAAAATGGAAGGCCATTTGGGTTATTCCTAAGGTGCCTCTTATCACTTGAAAATATTTAGATCACTCGAAAGTGATTTTAACCGTAATGCATAACTAGTACAAGTTCTAGAATCGACATAATCACCGGCACACTCATAGCAAATATAAAACAAAAGATGTGTTTTATACAAAAAGAAACCTCACAAAAATGTGGGAAAAAGGGCTATTATGCATGCTAGAAATGCTATCGAATCCAAAATGAATTACTTCAGTAATTTGGTTCAAATCTAAAAAATTTCAAAAACCTCATTTTACCATTGAAAATCCAAATTATGTATTTTAATTATCAATAACGCGCGAAAACCATTAGACCATCAAGGGCGAATTTCTTCTAATCACTTGCATCCAAAAGTTATCTAAAAAAATAAAAATGCATATCATTTTCCTATTTTCTTCCCTCCCCCATACTTAAGTTTTGCATTGTCCTCAATGTAATGAAAAATGAACTTCAAAGTAAAGAAAATGGGAAAAAGATAGTAAAACGATACCACGGGATAAAATATGCAATAAGCACATTGGGTCATTAGCAAGCCTGTGAGTTATCCAACTCGAAATATTTGACCATCAATAAGCTTCCAACATATCCATCCTGCAAACAAAAACTGCAACACGAAATGCACAAAACAAAACAAAACTACTAAAAACTAGATAAAACCAAACAAATACGCCAAATATCCTAAAGAAAATCGAACAAAAGATAGAAATAGTTTAAAACACATCATGACCATTGTTTTTGAAACCATAATTCACGAATGATCCATAATCACTCGTCATCCTCGCTCATTTCTTCTCCTTCTTCATCATCAAACTCATCATCACTTTTGGTTACGTAGTTTTCGTCTATGATTTCTGAACGAAATCTCCTCTTTTTCTTCTTGCCTCCAACTCCTGATGATGATCCTCCAACTTCATAATTTGTTCCTCCAGCTTCAGGTGTCGACCATATGGGGTATTGGATCGGAAACGGTGCATACCCAGGATATGGATATGGATAGGGTCCAGGATAAGAAGTGTAAGGAAAAGGATATGGTGGAACATTTGGTGGATTGTAGGGTGGCAACTCATAATTGGCTTCTCGAGCCATGTGTTGAAAGATAGGCATCGAATAATCATTGATGTAGTTATTCCTTAACATCATCGAGTCTCTCCACACATCCCTACATTGAATCTCATCTAGATGTTGGTTCCACTCTCCCCATTCTGAATCAAAACTACTGGACGTACCCATTTGCACGTTCTCCATTGGTATATTCCCTTTGCTGTTTGTGGTCTTGGTTCAATCCATAATCCTACGGTTCCCAATCTCTGTTCAAAGCATTACCAAAACCTTTCGCAGTCCACGTTTCACTATACTTTGGCTCTCCACACTTAGCCAATTCCTCATCAACATAATACCCAAGATTCTTCGCCAATCTTGTCACAAAATGTCCTCCACAAATGTTACTGTTGCTCTTGATTCCCGGGGCTCTCCTAGACAAATATTTGGCTATCTGCCAAATGGCATTACCGTCCTTAGTTTCTTCCAGCAACTTCATAATCCATAAGTCCGGTTTCTGACATTTGTCACTGCTTCCAAATCTATTAAATGGCCCGGTCACAATCAACTTGTGAAGTATCCTCATCAACGGTTCCGATGGTTGAAGCATTCCTCCTAGCACAAGTAGGATCTCCCACTTGATTCCAATAAGCGGGAATACTAGGGTAATCTTTTTCAAACCTCCGAAGTCTAGAAAAGTGAGTTTCAAATAATCGATGATTAACCTCATGTGGCTCATACAAACCAAGAGCTACACCAAAAGCTGGCAACGTGTAAGCATGATCCCTTCCACAAATTCTAAACCAAATACAAATCTCCGTCATCAAACTCCGAACATCCACCTTTCTTTCAAAATACATGGTTGAGAAGAATTCCATACACCATTCTCGATAGACTTCTTCATTAACACTGAATGCTCTTTCCCATGACAAATCATTGAACGAATCTCCATCTCCTGGATATACATAAGACGTTCGCATCATCCTTCTTAACTCATCTTCACACTCACATTCGTTAAATAAATCCCAATCAATCACCCTTGGAACCAAACATTGCCTATGTTGTAACCGACAATCTTTCGAAAAGCATGTTTCTCTCCATCGGTGAGATTTTTGAATTTTAAATTAGCATTTGCTTCCTTCTTCACACTATACTTAACCTTCTTCTTCTCGTTTCTTTCATAAAACTTCGTAACAAGCGGGTTAATTGGAATTTCCTCCCCACTCGAGCTTCCTACAATAATTCTCTGTAGAAATCACAAAAATAAGATCATATAAGAGTGTTAGAACAAACAAGAAGGTTAGAGAACCCTCTAAGATACATTTCAAAATTTCACAAAAATCCACAGAAACCACAACCGGATTCGGTTGGATCACCAACCGAATCGGTTTCCATCTGTCAGGCACCAACCGTTCGGTTGCAATGCACAACCGAATCGGTTGTGCAGACTGCATAAGGCATTTTGCCTTCAAATCCTTATAATCTCGAATTTCTAACGCTCAAACCACTCTTAGATCGCATTCTATCATCCTCAATGATTCCCACATCCTAGAATTACTCTATCTTGCTTCCAAATCATCAAACATCTAACATCTTAGAACTCATTCTATATTTTAAAGTCATTAGTTCTAATAGTGTAGCATCCATCACTCTTAAAAACATATCATCCATCAAAATGAATCACCAATTGTAACTTATCTCATCTCATAAGCACAACCCAACTAATTCCGAAAAATCGTATCATCTAAAATCCATTCTATGGTGAATCAATCAATCAATCGCTTGTTGTAATGCACTCCTATATCAATTACTCACTCAATCCTAAAATATTACCACTTAATTCGAATTATAACAAAAACCCCCAAATTGGTGACCTAATATTCAATTCGAATCAAATGTTCTAATAAAACCTTAATTGAGTTAATTGAATGTAAATGCTTACTTGCTTGGGTGCCATGATGTTATCCTACAATTCAAACAACTTCCAATCTGCTCTCTTGGATGAATTTTTGCAAAACCCACCTGGAAAATTAGTGTGTGTGTGTGTTTGGAAAAATGAAATTTTTATACTTTGGTGCAACCGGTTCAGTCAAGGACACAACCGTTTCGGTATGCTTTTTACCAAATTTGCTTTTTTACTTGCTTAACATGTTACTTAGGCATTTACCCTCCAAGCAACATATTTTTTTTTACTCAAAAATTCCTGCTAAAGATTCACACAACATTCATTCACCAAATGAAGTTTTGAACAATCATTCAATCAAAAAAAAAACTCAACTCATCATATAAATGAACTAATCCAAACTTAACTCAAAAACTCATAGTCATAATGCATTAAACCAAATTACCTCAATCATAACATGAAAAATAAATAAAAAAAAATCCTAATGCATCAAATCAAAATAAAATAGTTCATGAAATTCAAGCAATTGATTGCTTGTTATTACGGTCTTTGCCTTTCCTCAAAATTCCTCAAAATACTCTTGTCTAAGAATATCCTCGCTTTGAAATTTTCCGGTCAACTCACGGAATGTTTCAAAAGTTTTGAATTTTCTCATAAATCTTCGTCCGTCCGGGCATAATATATCAAACTTAACATGCCATGCTCCATCTCCGGTTTGTCTCTTGTAAGTCCCCAACCCTTCGGGTTTCCACTCCAAATTCTTAAGTTGCACCGGTAAAGATCCTAAAAAGTCGGTCAACTTCTTGTAAACCAATATGTTTTTGAATGGGTTATAGAAAGCTTCTATCGCGAATGCACGTTCCATTTCGTCCTCTATATCGAAATAAGGTGGAGTTAAAGGTCCGTACATTGGATTACCGTGGACATCACGTCCTACTTCAAAACAAGTTAAATCATCATTTGCATCCATCCATTCCAAATCTTCCATACATTCCAAAATTGGTCCTCTTGGTTTTGGGTAGTATGTTTGCCTCGAAATCCCATCGTCAATAGTCATGGTGCCTCTTCCCATGTCTATAATTGCTCCACAAGTTCGTAAAAATGGCCTCCCCAACAATAGCGGTAAACTCTTGTCCACCGGAATATCCAGGACAAGAAAATCTGCCAAATACGGTTGATAGCCAATTTGCACTCTTACATTCTTAACTTCTCCCATTGCCTTTGCTTGAGTGTTATCCGCCATAGTGAGCTTAGAATGATTAGGTTGCGGATTACTTAGTCCCAAAGTTTTGAACAATGGATACGGCATCACGTTAACACTCGACCCCGTATCAGCTAAAGCATAAACTGGTGTAGTTCCATTTACTTTGATTGGCAACACAAAATTACCCGGATCCTTTTCTTTCCTTGGCATGCCTTTAAACAAAATTCGATCTCGATCCTCATCCGTGAGATTCTTATCTTCCAACCTACCCCTCGCTAGCATCAATGCATCCAACTTCTTTCGGTAAAGCACATAATCTTGGAGAACTTCAATAACCGGTTTCTTTTCATTGAGCTCTAGAAATTTTTGTTCTAGATTTTCTAAGATAGCTTCTTTTTGGCTTTCGGTTAAGGGTTTGATAGTAGTGGTAGGTGACGATGGTGTGTAATCATTTTTGGTGGTGGAGGTTGTTGTTGGGGTTAATTTGTTTGATGATGGTTTCTTTCGGTTTGCTTTTCCCATTTTAACCACTTCCACATTTTTCTCTTCCATGTTTGCACAAACTTCCACTAGCATCTCGTTGATTCCTTTTCCTTCTTCCAACTCGGTTATATTAATCCGCATTTCTCCCATACCAAAATCTACTTGACACTTGGTCGTGACAAGAAAATCTCGACCAAAACACACATTAGGTTCATCCACATTTCCTTCTTCTAAAACAACAAAATCAGTTTCAAAGATATGTCCATGAATATTGACCTTTAGATTTTTGACCATCTTCCTTCCATATGCTTCATAGTCCATACGAACATGACCGATTTCGTCAAGAACCTCTTCCAATATATAATTCTCTCCATAAGCCATATTAAGTTGTGCATCCCAAGCACGTACTCCTTCCACTTCACAAGGTGTTCCAAATCTCATCATCGGTGAATCATACACCGTTGACGGTGCTTGTGTAAACACTACCACTCTTTTGTTTTTGGGTAGTTGAACCTTGTTTTCACATACTTCTTCCATATCACCCGTGTCAATTCCCAATTCTTTCTTGCTTTCCTCCAAAATTCCTCCAATCTTTTCTAATGAACTTCCCGTATCCTTGAACATGTCATCCAAAGTACGAAGGTATTCCGAGATTCCGCTCAAACTATCCATGTTACTAGACAACTTAACAAAGCAAAACAAAACAAATCCCGGATGATTAGCGTTAAAGTTAGTAAAACAAGAACAAACTATAAAAACATATAATAAAACATCTAAGACATCTAACAAAATTAAGAACTCAAATAAAAACTCAAAACCTAAAAATGATAAAACTCAACTCGAAACTCCAACGGATTCGGTTGGATCACCAACAATCGGTTGGTTGAAAATCTAGACGAATACTGAACCGGATCAGGTTGCGGGTTGCGATCGATCGGCTTGATCGAAATATATATTATTTATTTATTTTTTTAAAGAAGAAAAATAATAATAAAAGCAAATTAAATGTCATTAAGGATGTACTAACTCCAGTTAATTAAATAAAACTCTTCATAAACTAATAATTAAATAACTTATTAAATCTAATTAAAACCAAAATTAAAACTAAAACTAAAACTAAATAAACTACCAATAAATTCTATCATGAAATAAACTATAACTGAAAATAAAATTACTCCTAACCATTACCATTAACTATTAAAAATTAAAATTAATAAAACTAGATTAACTAAATAATGACAAAATGTAAAAAAAAAATAAAATAAGTAAAAACAATAAATCTAAGAGATGATTAAACCACAAAATTTACTCTAGAAATCAAAACACAAATAAACTAAGAAGATAGATGCTAAATTCGAAACAAAAAAAATTTTCACAGAATGTCTAACCGGATTCGGTTGGCTAACCAACCGAATCGGTTAGTTTGTAACAAAACTTTTTTTTTTTTTTTTACTAATTTCAAAGAAAATTACAGAAAAATCCCCGGCATCGGCGCCAAAAACTTGATGTGCTCCGGTTGGTGCAAGTTTTAAAAATTTATAATCACGAATTAACCGTATAACCTATTAACACATACGAGCAAGTATACTCGTCCGCAATAGCAAAGTTTGGTAAGTCGAGATCGTCCCAAGGGATTTTTGTTTTGAAATAGATCTTATTAAAAAGTTTCTAACAAGAAAGCTTGTCAAGGCCTCCTCGAATAAGTGTTCTAGTGAAAATATGAATCAAGAATATAAATATATACTTGTGTGAAGTCTCATAATCAACCATAGATAATGTTCATAAAGGTTTGGTGTATACTCTTAGTATGATGCACAAATCATAAGCAAATGATTCCCCAACCATGGTATTTGTTTGTAAAAATCATTCTAAGAACAAAAACATTTAGGTAATCCTTTCGGTCCTTATCCCAATGATTATCCTATAAAAGTTCCATTTGTTTGCAACATGTTCTCATTAAATTTGTTCTTACGAATCTTTCGACCCTTCGTGATGAAAACGTTTCTAGTCTTGTTTTAATAAGCAAAACATGGTGGTTGTCAATCACCATATCCCCATACTAGTTTGTCACTACACTTTTTGGAATAAAACACAAGAGAAATCCTTTCGGTCCTTTTTCTTAAAACATGTTTTATTGACAAATCAATCCAAGACTAGTATTTTTCCAACAAACTCATTTAAACAAGATCATATATACATGCATCACATTTTGAGAACATTATTATGATTAATCACATTCCAACACACAAGTATTTCACAAACTACTCCATGAAAACAATCATATCTAAACACAAGTCGTAACAAGGTAATTCAAACAATTCAAGAGAATAGATTTCCATAACAAAGTTCATAGAATACCTAAACTTTTGTGATTACAAGAATTAGAAATCGTGGAATGTAGCAACCACGTGCCTCCAATCACCTAGGATCACCGCACAACTCCAAACTACCGAAACAATGGACAAGAATGATTCCTTCCTTGCTTCGGGCGTTTCGGTAACTACTAAGCTTTTGGGTTGAAATAATAAGGTAAGTATTAGTTTTGGTGTAAACTAAAACTCTTTTGGTTGTGTCACACTTAGTATACAAGTACTAGGTCCTTTAAATAGCCAAAGCACTTGCTTAACTGCCCAAAAACGTTCTCTCCAAGTTAATATCAAGAAATGATCGGACTCTAATGATTATGGGGAGTTAAGACAACAATAAATGCGAATTGTGTAACTGCAGTGCCAGAAACCGGATCGGTTTCTAGGTCGACGAATCGGCATCGATGACCATCGCCGGCCGGATCCGGTTGCGGGTTGCGACCGATCGGCTGGGTTTTGCTCCTTTGACTTTTTTTGACTTTTCCCTTCGCTTCATTCTTTGCTTACGTTGATGATTTCCAAAGCCAAACTTGATCTTTCCTTGCTGTAGATGCTTCGAAATCACAACGCTTCCATATCATTGAGTCCACAAGCTTTCAATCTCAACTTCCTTCCTTTAGAATCTTCCAAATGTGCATAAAAACTTCATTTCTTCATTATTCGCGATACCTGGCTACATATACGTACACAATATGCATCTTTGCACTTTTGCAACAGTTATGAATAAATATAGCCGAATATCATGCACAAAACTGACAATAACGCTACTAAAAACATGTTCATTTTAGACGTTATCAGTTATCCTGACAAAAACTGGTCTGCGATTTTCTGGAAAATTTACATCTTTAGAATCTGAAAAAAAATTTCTGCAAAACATCCATTATGACTCGATACAAGCATTTGACTCGAACAAACACACATATATATCTTTTAATGAATTGTTATTCTCATGTTTACGTTTCTTTTGAAAACGTGTGTAATCCCCCCTACACTTATCCTTTATGTAAAATACCTTTATATGCAATTAAGACGAGGTTAAAAACAAAATAAAGCATTTTTACAAATTTAAAGATGAGAATAAACAATCACTAAAATATACATGACACTAACAAGCAAACAATTAAGCATGGGTTGCCTCCCAGCTTTTCTTTATTTAAGAGTCTTGTAGCTAGACTTCGTGAGTCGTTATACCCATGACCGTTACCGTCACCTTCTTCCTCATGTGGTCTCATTGGGAGATTCCATGTTGTAGAAGTGCCCTATGATACACTTCTCTAAGATTTCGTCCTCTCCCCACTCGGTTCTATATTCGGTCTAGGTTCAAGCAATCCTTATAGAATCCTAAAATCTTAGCCATAACATAATCTACTCCTTTTTCTTTATCCTCCTCATTCCTATAATAGACCGGTAGTTTAAGTTCCTTTTAATCATTTGAGAGTGATGAAATCTTCTCAATCTTAAACGGCATTTGGTAAGCTATGTCATCGGTCTCATCTTTGAATGCACTACTCTACGAGGGTCATAAGTCATCGATGCTTTCTATGAAAGGTTTTCCTAAGATAGCGTGGGACAAGCTAGGGTCTATGGCCGTGCTAATATCATCCACAATTATGAAGTCCGTAGGAAGCGTGAATCTACTCACATAAACGGCAATCCTTTAACTCTACCAAGAAAATTGCACCTAACCCTAGGATTATTGGGGTCTTGCCTAGTTGGAATAGGCCTCTTCATTACCCAATTGTAGTAGGTGCTAGTCATTATGTTGATTGGGGACTTGCGATCAATGTAGGCTTTTGCCACGAAAAGGTGTCCTATGCAGCATGGTATGTTAAGATTCCAAGGGTTCCCAAACTTGATTCTAGGGATTTTCCTAACATACATGTGACGGAGGTCATGCACTAAGTGAGGGTGGCGAGATAGTTCTTCTTCGTAGGAAACTTATTGAAATAATATATCTACTTCATCTATTTCCTCGGTTGTTTCATTAAGTCGGTGGTTCACTAACCTCAAGTGTATGGTCCTCTTAGGTCATTTGTTCCATTGGGTTCCACTAAAGGCGATGGTGTTGGCCAATTGAGCGTCGCTAACTTACTTGGGTCCTTAATCTCTACACGGAAGGCTCGGGGGTTGAGATAGCATTAACCTCCTATCATTATTAGTCATGGCTTTCAAAGGTTATCTATCTTCCTATCCATTTCGGCCTGTTGTTGGTTAAAGCGGTCCGAGAGCTTAGCTATTTGGGCTTCTTGGGGTGCGACTAGGTGTTGCAACATCCCCTCAATGTTTTGTTGGGAAGGGCCGTGAGATGGGGGCAATGAGAAATCATTGGAAGTGAATTCTTTGGTTTGTCCCCAATAGAAGTCGGGCTTGCCCCTCCATGTATCTCGGGTTTCATTGAAATTCCTAGGTCGAGGTATTGTAGGGAATCTTCCTCCGTTCCATTATACTAGCGAGGATGCGTAGTCAACGGAATCATGTTAGGGGATGAGGTGCAAGTCGCGTGTTATGAGGATCACTACGGCTCCACGAGGAAGAAACTTTGTTCACATGGCGTGAAGACTTAGGATTTTCGTAGGAACTCATTAGGAGTTTAACTTGATCTTCAAGTTGATCATCCTATGCGGAAGATTGTGAGTCAATGGGAGGCAAGGAGAGTGCCTTGCGGTTTTGGGCAACTCACGGGGATCATTCCAACTTTCGTTTTCATAGAAGGCAAGGTCCTCTATTATTCCCCATGATTCTTCCGCGGTGAGATCACTAAGTTTCCCACCGGCCGCTTGGTCAATGGATCGCTTTATAGGGAAATTGACATGATCATAAAAGATTTGGATTTGGAGCCAAAGATCAATGCCGTGATGAGGGACTTTATGAAGTAAGTCCTTGAATCGAGTCCATGCTTCGTAAAGAGATTCACCTTGACGTTGTTGGAACATCAAGATGTCATTCCTAAGTTTAGTGGTTCTCCCTGGTGGGAAAAATTGAGCAAGAGGCGAGAGGTGAGATCATCCCAATTTGAGATGGAGCGTGAAGTCGCTCAAGCCAATTACTAGCTTGGTCCCGTGAGAAAATGGAAGAGCGCAGGCGCGTGGTCTCCCAGTAGTAGCATCAAGGTCGATGGAATCAACAATTTTAAAATCCCTTAGATCTGATTTGGATCTTCGGAGCGAAGTCCATGGAATGCATATCCGTTTTGCACCAACCGGATGGTGTCGGATCTAGGGCCGTAGTTTGGGCTTGGTCGGGAAGCTCAATGGTGTTCCTATAGCCTAGGTGGCTTGGTCTCGAGTATTCACCAAGAGTACGGGCTCTTGGCGGGTCAATTGGTGGTGGGTTGATGAATGGTGGGTGGTTATCACCTTCCATGATGAAAAGTGATGGGATTACGAACAAAGGTCACGAAGAAGGGGGATAGACTACGAGAAGGCTAAAAATGAGAAAAAATTTACTTGATAGGAATCAAGCAAAGAAACCTAACGAGGTGGACTACTAACTAGCTATTCTATTCCCGTGGCGCCAAAAAAAACTTGATAACGCTAGCGCGTCGTTCGGTCAAAGGAACTTCCTTTTCTTCGAGCAAGTTTTATAACACCCTAGGCAGTGAACCTAATCGTTGTAGTGTAGTATTAGGGTAAGCCATGGGTATTGATATCGTTCTCTAGGGGAATAGGAATGCTAGTGAGAAGTTACTACGCTAAGGTTGGGGTTGAGGAAGATTATTTTTTATCTTTTTTATGTTTTTTTGGAAATGGAAAGGTACGAATCTCGGGGTTTGAATTTGGGGGGGGTGGTATTTCTACCGATTACTCTACTTATCTAATTATCTAATCTAAGGTTATGGTAGTCTATGTCTAATTATTGTGTGCTCGTATGATAGTTTAAAAATGTGTTTACTTAGGTTTTATTACTCCTTAATTATCTCCTATTGATGGTTGAATTGTCACGTCCTTATTCTTAAATGCGTTGTGTGTCTAAAGTTGTAGGGTATGCGTTTATCCCTAACTCTTTGAACTTACCAAAGGGTATCGTCTACAAAATATGTCGGATTTATACACTCTAACTCTAAGGCACTCTTTGTATGATTTAGCCTACAACTACTCTAGGTGTTATAGTCTAAGGTTCACAAAGATTAATCAAGCATTAACTACACAACGAATGACCTATCGCATTACTAGATCATTAACAATTAAAATAAGAGACAACCAATCAATATTCAATAATTAAGTTTCATAATCACTAAGCAAACCCACAAGTAAATTAGCCGGACATGGAGAACCAAGTAGCACTTATGCGTAAAAACACCAAAAGTTACGCGTAACAATGAGGAGTTCCGCGTAGGTTTTAGCTTACGCGTAAGTAGGATAAAAGCACTAAAGTTATCGTATAGACAAAAGTTAGGCGTAGAAAGTTAGGCGTAGGATTACCTTATCGTAGACCCTAAGTTCTGGCGTAAAGTGAATCTTAGTAGAATTTCTACGCGTAAGCTTATGCTTATCTCGTAATTTTAGGGTTTTGCCCAAATGATCTTTTACCACAGTGCAAAAGATATCCAAAGTCACGTATTTTCAGACTTATCCAAGTAAGAAAACCGGAATAAACCAGAAATGAAGATCAAACCAAGGAAAAATCTTACGCGTAATTTTAGGGTTTGATACGTTAGGATTACTCGTAATTTTGATTTTGCCCAAAGTTGTTTCTAAACCAGTTTTTGTGTGATGAAATAGCTTCAATAACACCAAAATAACACAAAAGTGTGAAACTTGATGATCCAAAGCACTCAAAACAGTTATGCGTAGAAATACACACGAATAGAAACTAGTTCAAAAACAATGATCCACGCATAAAGTTTGAAACTTTTTGCCAAAACAAAATATTTAAACACCTTAAAACGTTGAAAGTACAAGAATCTTGGATTAAAAAGTGCAAAAAACAAGTTTTTAAAAGAGCTAAAGAATGCGTTAACCTTACGCGTAAGACCCAAAACCAAAACTTCAAAAAAAACAAAGAGTACACCCAACTATTTGGCGATTGATACCACTGTTAGGTCACTAGTTTTACAAACACAAGTTATATTGAAAGAGATGAAGCGGATGAACAAGTAAATCACACACACACTAAATAAAATACGGTTTAGGCAAAGAGTATGAATGAGAGAAAAACTTGAACAACCAACCCTCAAATGAGGGTTTACAAGATTATTTATAGGAGGGAAGCTAGGGCAACACTCCTAGTTCCCATCCTTTCTTATGTGGGCTTGGGCCTAAGCTTTTGGGCCTTCTACATAAGCTTGACCTTAAACAAACATAAAGGCCATAATAAAGCATTACATATGAAATATAAATACTTGAAATACTGTTTAGGAGTGATTCCAACAGGCCGGGCACTCACTATTTAGAATCTAGCATGTAGCGGTACTTAATGACTTCGGCTTGGGGACCCGGGAACAAGGGACTTATGACGGTCGCTGATTTCTCCTGTGGTGGCATCTTTTGCTGATAGGTTAGGGCGAATTGACCAAATGTTGTCCTCTGGATGACCTCACGGTGGAAGTAGGTAGACGTAAACATTACTAGTTAGGAGGATTAACTAGGTTAGCACCACTATTCCTCTATTGATTTCCCTTTACCCATTTATTTGCTTTCATATTCTGCATTAGTAGTTTAATTAATTAAAACCCTATCAAACCATTTATATTTTGTGACAATTAGACTTAGTAATTATCCGACACACATAGCTCTTGGGACGACCTCGACTTTACCATTTACTACACTACACACGACCGGGTACACTGCCCGTTAGTGTATTAGGGTAGAGCATAGGTATAGCGAGACACTATAAATATTAAGACCTGTTCAGTAAAACCTGCATCATGTAGTATGTAACTATAAATACCCTCTACCTCCCAAGGTAGAGGGTTGGACCTTTCACTCAATCTAACCTTTTCTCTTTTGTTTACTTTCTCTCTCTAGAAAGTCTCCCATCTCCTACTTTCTCTCTCTAAACTCTTGCATAATTCGAACCATATATTGTTGTGTTATGTGTTTGTGAAATCCAATATGTTACAGTTAATTCGTTAAAGTTAGATAAAACATACAAAATCACATATGAGTTTTTACCACTCTTGATCTCAATTGAATGGATTCTTACCACATGCGATTTTTTTCGCATATGATTATAAACGAACTGATATAATCCATAATTTAAATACAGTGGTTGGAAAGTCATGAATGTGTATTTTTCATTGCAAAAAATAGGAAAAGTTCTGATTTATACACAAATACTTATGCCACTTCTAGTATAGTTGATTAGTATTCGAACTTCTATATTATTGTTAAATAGCATGTGATATATCATACAAATTTCAATACTGAAAAAAACATGTTAAAACGGAAATAAAGGAAAAAAAATCGTGGGAAGTATATGGAAGTGCTTGTATTAAAAGATAGTAAAATGCTGATAGCGACGGTATAATTTATTTTGCCTAACCATTAATGGTTCACTAGATATTTCAATTATAAAAAAAATAAGTGTAATTGCATTTTTAGTTAAAATATTAATTAGTTTCTCTTGTTTTTTCAATAGAAAAAAATAGTGCCTCGTATTTGTCTCTTGTTATGAAAAAGAATTTTTATATGTAAATGATCGTTGCTCTTATGATAAATCACTAGTTAACTATTAGGCGAATCTCACATTATTTAATTGGCTATGTCAAATAAACTCACCCTAAATTAGTGTCGAATACTTTAGAAACCCCAATAAGAGAGAACAAGGTGCTAGTATCATGCACTCAAAACAAAGAGACCACAATTGTTTTACATTCAACGTACTAATATAAACTAAATCTAACCATTCACTGAACTAACTTGATAATCCACTAACTTAGATTCAGCAAATTGAGAATATTTATCAGGATTGGGTATCCATAGACTGCATAGCAGCAATTGATGAGGATGCGCCTGGCACTTTCGCGTGGTTGCTCATTCATTTCAATTTTCAAATATATTTTTCTTGAATCTATGTCTCACCAAGATCCATGGAATAGAATCAGCATAACTGCATTCATAAAACACATGACTAGTAGAGTGGAGATTTTCTATTAAAGTTGCATAGTTTTGAGAGTAAGAAGTATCTACTCCCTCGAGTCTCCTTCATTCACTTCCAACTCGCTTCTTTTTCTTTATTTTTTCACTCGAAACATACAGTAGTTTCTCTCTTATAGCTAGCATATATTATTGGGAAAATGCTCTAAAAAGGCATCGAAGTTGCCACCTTTTTCTTTTGTAGGCATCGAACTTTTTTTCCCCCTAAAGTAGCCCTAAACTTGCCTAATTTTCCTTTTGTAGCCTCTAATCAAAAATTAATTACATAAATTTACATAAATCATCCATGTGGCTCTAAACAATTACACCGTTCATCCTTGTGTAACTTTATATCTCTTCCCTTATGAAGATAACTCTCTTATCTCTTCCCCCTCTCTCTCTCTCTCTCTCTCTCTGGATCTCAGGTAACACTACACCCGACCACCATCACCTCGCCACCACTTACACACGTTGTCATCATCAACACTACAAGGTGTTTGTGTTTTTTATTTGGGTTAAAGAGGAGGATTCACACAAGGGTCGTGTTTGGTTCGAGTTAACCACAACCACACCTCGTCATCATCATCTTTCCATCTCGTTTGTCCATTGGTATGATGTGACTATTTGTTTTGTGATGTAATTTTTATTTAAAACCGACTAATATCAATAACCGATAGTAAGTTTTCGTGCATTTATAATAAGGATTAAAAACTTGTTTTGATTAAGAAAGTGTGTGGTAAACCTGATCTAAGAGTGGTGTTTGTTTTGATTAGGTCGAGTATTGAACCCGTTTAGGTTACGGTCGAGACGGAAGGATCCGGTCCGATGTTTTTGGGTAAGTTCTTGGTGTGGAGATTATATTAATGGTTGTTTAAGCCTCGGTTGAATCTAAAACCCAAAAAGGGTGCGTTTGGCTGTTGTTTGTCATCGGATCACCACAGCCCGACAAGGGTGTGGATGTTTTGTTAGTCTCAGCCCCACTAGTTACTAACGCTGTGTTCTCAAGTTAGTTTTATAAAGGAAAGGGAAAGTAATGAAAGAAAACAAAAAATTTGTCATGTTCTTGAGTTTTTTTATAAAGGAAAAGGAAGTAAAATTGGAGAGAGTTTAGGCTATTTTGGAAGTAATTGGAAGTAAAGTGTTTCCTCCCAAAAGTGGGAGGAAAGTGTTTTACTTTACTTTACTTCCATTTTCTTTAATGACAAAACTCAAAAAGGGTGCGTTTGTTTCTGCTCTCACGTCAACGAGACGACCCAAGGGGTTCTTGTCTCGGGCATGTTTTGCCTTGGTTAAAAACCACACCACGAAGGCGTGTTTGTTCGATGTACTAACAAACCAAAAATAACCAAATGGTTGTTTGGCTTGTCCTCGCTGAAAGCAGGAACACCCAAAGGGTGTTTGTTGGTCGCGAGCTTATTTCTCAGATTATACTTTTGTGACTTGTATAACTTTGGTGTTTACGCTTTGCTTATTTTTGTTTATCAGTTTAAGCTATTTTTGGTTATAGTTTATTTGTTTTGGTTCGACCCACAATTGGGTGTTTGTGTTTGTTCGGTGCACGCAGCCAACAAGGTTGGTTTTGTTCTTGATTTTTCTGGTATAATAGACACCACAAAGTGGTGTTTCGTTTTGTTTGGTTCTGGTGAAGTACCACCCAAATAGGGGGTTTATTTTTAGTGTCACAACCCATCAATGGGCACTTGTTTGTTGTAACACAGACCACGCGGTGTTGGTTCCGCATATTCGATAACATGTGCGTTTATATATGCGTTTATTAAAAAGTCGCGTTTTGTTGTTGAATTTTCTGCACAAAAACTGCATTTGGAGATGCTGGTTTCAGCCCCTAAATGGTGTGTCTTGTTGCTGATTTTTCTGCACAAAAACAACATTTGGAGCTGCTGATTTGAGCCCCTAAAAAGTGCGTTTTGCTTGTTTATTTTTCTGCACAAAGGGTGCACTTGGAGCTGTTGATTTCAGCCCCAAAAGGTTGCGAGTCGTTGCTTATTTTCTGCACTTAGGGTACGCTTGGGTTTGCTTATATGGTTCACCAATACAACCCACTTAGGGTGTTTGGTTTTGGTTGTTTAGTCACATTGGGGTTGCGTTTGTATTGTAAATTACGAGGCCAAGCCCACTTACAAAATTAAAAAGGGTTTGTTTGCTTATAAATTAATTATTGTGTGTATTATCTATATTGTAAAGTATAACTTATATGTAATATTGAAATACTTAGCTTAGCATAATATATTGTTGGATATATGGTTATCGGTAAGTTTCGGACATTTAAGATTGACATTAGATATCGGGTTACCATAATACTTAGCGGACTAATATTAGACATATATTGACATAACGGTTGGACATATTAGACTTGTGACAAACTTAAGATATCGGACTTATACTGGACTAACAAGTGACGTGCCTTATGAAACCAGTGTCTCTGAGTAGCTTTTAGATTTTACAGATGAAACCACGACAGGGAGCACACAAGTTTTGGATGGTGGCGGCAGGCGGCAGATGAAACCACTACAAGGACGAAATGTGTAAATTATTAGTGTCACAGGGACCTTTTATGTAATTGACTTAAGGATGAACGGAGTAATTGTTTAGAGCCACAGGGATGATTTATGTAATTAATTTTTTATTAGAGGCTACAAAAGGAAAATTAGGCAAGTTTAGGGCTACTTTAGGGGAAAAAAAAGTTCAATGCGCAGAAAAGGAAAAGGTAGCAACTTCGATGCCTTTTCAGAGCATTTTCCCTATATTATTCAGCTATTTTATTTAAAAACTACACACGCTTGCTCTCAAAAATTCAGTGGGGAGGAGCGTCGAAGATACCCAGAACAGGGTCCAAAATACTGGTGGAGAGGTTGGTCGGGGTGGCGTTCCTGCCCAGGTTCGGCTAACATGGCTATCCCCGCAACTGATTCCCATATACCGTTTGCTCTGATTGGGTTTGGTTATATGTCTTTGCTAATAGTAAAATCATTTAAATAATTATTGAATGATGTTTGAGACCTTGACTAAACTGCTTTTTTTTTAGCAGAAATGCATAGATGACTATTTCTTAGAATCTTAGTGACGAGTAAAATTTATTAGTAAATTAAAATTTGTTTGACCATTTCAAAAAGGATGTAATGTTAACTAAATGAATCAACTATAAAAAAATAACAAATTAGAGCAAATTTTCTATAAAGAATCCCTAGCATCTTCTGGGATGGTCAATTTTTATCAAGGTTATAAATAGCGCGAGGCGTGACGTGGCGGCATGATTAAGCCTTACACTTTTGCGGTCAAGGCCAAGTTTTTGCGTTTATAAGGCGTGGCATAAGGCGGCCCAAAGTATGAAAATATTTATATATTCATATCATAATTCATATATATCGAGTTTACAAAAACATGTGGCATAAGGCGGTGAGGCGGCATGGCGTGGCGGCATGACCAAGCCTCGCGCCTTTGCGACGCTTTTACGGAGCCTTTGCGAGCCTTTTAGAACAGTGATTTTTATATATAAAATAACCAAGGAGAGAGAGTAACTTAACTTTCAAGTTTAAAAAAAAAAAAAAAAAAAAAAAAAATCATTATTGTACTAACACTGTTTTTAACCCCATGCATGAGAGTATGAGACCACTTTCCAGCGTTACTCTTTTTGGGTGTTGTTTTTAACCCCATGCATGAGAGTATGAGACCACTTTCCAGCGTTACCTCTTTTGGGTGTTTAATATAAAGTTTGATTGTCGACAATGGCAGAGCTACAAAATATTTTTTAGGAGGGCCAAAATTCACATAAGTATATTTTGGGAGGCAGAGACGGAGCCAGGACTAAATATAATCGGGTGCACAAAAAAATGAACACTAATACTAGAAACATATTTCGATGGACTGAGTGCATTTAAGACGACTTTAAGAAAAATCGATGTTTTTATTAAAAATTAACACTACGTTGAAAAAATCCATGGGGTGCCCGTGCACCCGCGGGAACCCCCTAGCTCCGTCCCTGTTGGGAGGGCCAAACTAACAATTTCCTATTATAACTTATATTGGTTGAACAATCAAAGCATCATTTTATACATAAGATTCCAAAGTGTGGGGAGGGCCAGAGCCCTCTTATGTCTTCATTAAGCTCCGCCTTTGATTGTCGACATTGGTGGAGCCCCGAAATGTAGTTAGAGGGGCAAAGAATAAATAATCAAATTATCCAATTTTATTTTTATTTTTAGTAAATTTTGAGTCGGGTTGGGTTTAGTTCTAGGCTAACACCATTATTTTAAGCAAATTGCCATTTTTCTGTAAAAGAACGTTAAGAAAAAGGTTGGTTGTTGTTACAAGTTTTTCATTGAAGAAAACGCTAGGGAGTTGCAAAACAAAACATAAATCTTCATACATGCACAAATAGTATAACAAATAAATCCTAAATCATATCAATACTGTATTACGTAGTTATGGAAACTCTGTTGGGGTTGTAACTCCCAGAACAGGGTTAAGATAATCAACTTCAGCAGAAATGTTCAACTGTTCAGCAGAAACAAACAGATGGTCAGCAGTAACAAATACCACTTGGTGGTTACCGGATATCACTTGGAATCGTGTGATCACTTTCCAAAGTAAACTATTCGACCCTAATACCTGGGTATCACGAATATCTACTTGGGATAAGACCAAATGCAGTTAGAGAATTAGGCACAATTCTATAACCCTTTCGCTAATAAATGTTTACGTTTTCGTGTTGTTCTTCATGCATAATCGGATATCCTATTTATAGGATAATACTCTTGGCTAATTCAATGGAATTATGAGTATTAATCGGCCCATTAATAGCCTCATAATTATCCCCATTATAGCCGTTAGTGGTTACATGACCAATTAAGCGTGGTCATTAAGCAGTTGAAACGCCACGAATAGGTCAAAATCGTTACAAGTAGTACTTTCATCAGTACTTTCATAGTGCTATCAGTGGTTACACTACTTTAGTGGAAACACCACTGCTTCGGTGTAAACACTTCCGGTAAACACCACTTCGGTGGAAACGATCCAGTGGAAGTCTTGCCCGATTGGAAACACGATGTCGGTGGTAACCACAACGTTACTTTCACCAAGCACTATCAATACAAACCACTACAAGAGTCGGGTGTTCATGGACCTTGGGTGTACACTCAGTACCTCTAATCCATTACAAGGTGTGAACTATTCCCACAAGTGCACTAAATTTTCCAACAATCCTCCCCAAATTTAGTTCACTTCCTTTGCATGAAAATTAAACATCAAGCAAAACATGTGCATAAATGAAAATGTCACGAGGATTGAATTTCCATCTTAGTAAATTACACGTTTCAAATATTCGAGAATCAGGATGTTCTAAGAATTGAACCCTTCAACCCATTTGAATACCTGAAGATAAAATACACACAAGTTTTTCAAACACTTAAGCTCGACACTATACAAGCCATGTGTCCATATCCAAATTCATAAATGTTGTAAAAGCTAAAGTCCAAAGCATCCTGAAGCGGCAAAACTTCAACATTTACATAGGTGGTTCATCTTTATTCATGCTCACCCAAGCACTTTTCAAAGAAAAATAACCATTAAGAGTAAAGACTTCATCCTCCTTTCTGGGTTAGAACAACCTTGGGATGTAAATAAAACATGTGGTCCAGTCCACTGAATGTTTAGCTTTCCACATTGAACTCGCTCCTAAGTTTCCTCGGGAGGTTGGGTGTCTAGCATTCAGTGACTAAGTTGGACTTAAACCCATCCCTTTAGCAGACTTTATAACCAAGTCTCTAGCCAGACCCTTCGTCCAGTGATCACTAAGTTCATTTGAGATCTCACAAACTCTATAGATACCACCCCATTCATGATAAGCTCACGAATCATGCTATGTCCGACACCTAAGTGTCTAGACTTACCATTGTACATCTGGCTATAAGCCTTGGCCAATGTAGTTGCACTATCACAACGGATAGAAATAGGTGCTATAGGTTTAGGCCACAATGGAATCTCAAGGAGCAAGTTTTTCAACCATTCAACTTCTTTACCAGCAGCTGCTAAAGCCACAAATTCATATTCCATTGTTGAACTGGTGATGCAAGTTTGTTTCTTGGATGCCCAAGAAATTGCACCTCCACCAAGTAGGAATACCCAGTAGACGAATTGTCTTCGATTATTCTTGATCCAACATGCATCGGTGTAACCTTCCAACTGATGGGTAACCAGTATATGAGAGACTATAATCCATAGTTCTCTTCAAATACTTCAGTACCCTTTGAGCTGCTTGCCAGTGATGAGCACTAGGATTACTAGTATATGCTCCAATTTTCCCCCTGCAAAACCAATATCGAGGTCTTGTACAAGTCATGGCATACATCAGGCAGCCAATTACCCTAGAATACTCAAGTTGAGATACAACCTTGCCATGATTAGCATCGACTTCTCACAGTATCCATAGGAGTACTCACTGGAGTACAATCAAAGTAATTGAATTTCCCCAGCACCTTCTCAATATAATGAGACTGAGATAGAAATTCTATTACTTTCATGTTTAATCCTTATACCAAGGATAACATCAGCCTCCCCATGTCTTTCATGGAGAACCTTGATGACAAAAATTCCTTTGTCAAGTCAACCTGATTTTGTCGGTGCAAAAATCAACATGTCATCAACATATAGACAAATGATGACTCCTTTACCAGAATCATCAAATTTGCTATATACACATTTGTCAGACTGGTTAAGAACATAACCACTAGACAAAACCACTTCATCAAATTTTTGATACCATTGCTTAGGTGCCTGCTTAAGTCCATAAAGAGACTTAATCAGTTTACACATCTTGTTTTCATTGCCGGCAAGATGAACCCCGAGGTTGGTTCATATAAACCTCATCATCTAATTCACCATTCAAGAAAGTTGTCTTCACATCCATCTGATGAATAATCAAATTGTGAATAGATGCCATAGCAATCAATGAGCTTATGGTACTGATCACGAAACCACGGCATAAGTATCAAATAGTCTATCCCGACTTTTTTTTTAAAGCCCTGAATAACTAATCTAGCCTTGAACTTTTCAATAGTTCCATCTACCTTCATTTTTCTTTTGAAAATCCATTTGCAACCTAGAGGTTTGCAACCAGGAGGTAGATCAACCAACACTCAAGTGTTGTTGCCCATGATGGAATCCATCTCATCATTGATTGCTTCTCCAGAAAGCATATCACGGGACTTCATTGCTTCTTCAAATGTCTTGGGATCATCCTCAACAATGAAGAAATAGGAGTATTGATCAGAGACCTCATCCCTTGTTCCTTCAACTAAGTATAGTTGAAACTTAGGTCTAAATGACTTTGGAGTCGACCCTTTGCTCTTCCCGAGCACGGTTCAGTTGTTGAACCACAACCTCATCAGGGACCACGATGGTTTATCATCGAGGACCTTTGATACACCGTGTCAAGAGTTCCATTAGGAATCCTCGACTTGGTCTTGGGATGATGAGAATCTATTCTTATCAAAGTCGCATCCCTTGATTCAATTATAGAGTTAACTGAAACATATTCATTAGGTTCAATAACATAGAACCTAAAAGCCTTTGAATGCTTAGCATATCCAACAAAGATCAAAGTCAATGCCTCTTTCACCCAAAGTCTTTGCTTTGGATCGGGGAATCTTACAACCCTACAGACCACGAGATAGTTCGGTTGGGTTTCCTTTTAGTCAGGGTTCATAAGGGGTAACCTTGTTCCTTTTGTTGGGAACCCTATTTAATAAATAGCAAGCTGTTAACATAGGTTTACCCCAGAACCCTTACTCAGTCCGAATAGGACAACATGGAATTAACCATCTCCTTCACACCTGTTTTCCTTTAGAAATACCATTTTCTTTGAGGAGTATAAGAAGCGGTCGTTTCATGGATTATACCAATAGACGAAAATACAAGTATCCATACTCACCTCCTATCGGTCCTTAATCTTTGATCAAAGACCCAAGTTGTAATTCAACTTCACTTTTAAACACTTTGAATTTATCTAATGCTTCATCCTTTGTATGTAACAAATAAACATAACAAAACCTAGAAGCATCATCAATAAATGTCACAAAGTACTTCTTATTCCCCAAAGAGGGAGAGGCATGCAAATCACAGTCGACTGTGTATCGGCTCAAGAGCTTAGTCTGACTAACACCGAAGGGTTTCTTGGTTATCTTGGTCAACATGCAAGTTTTACACTTTTCAGTGTCCATGTCAAAAGCAGGGATTAAACCATCCAAAGACATATCTAGCATCCGTTTATAGTGAACATGACCAAGTCTAGCATGCAGCTAGAGAGTCAGTCACGGTCATATGTGGTCACAAAAGTTGAAATAACACTGTCGATTGGTAACATTAAGCCTAAACATTTGATTACATAAATAACCAAAACCAATAAAAACACCATGCTTAGAAAGAACAAATTTATCAGATTCAATAACTTGTTTATATCCATGATTATTCAATACACCACTTGAAACCAAGTTCTTCCTTATATCAGGAACATGAATAACATTAAACAAAGTTACAATCTTTCCCGAACTAAACTTAAGATCTACACAACCACGACCATGCACCAAGGCTGTTGACTCATTTCCCATGTAAAGAATAGAACCATCATTCAGTGACTCATAGGTCTTGAACCAGCTTCTATCTTTGCACACATGAACTGTTGCACGAGTCAACCCCCACCGAAACATCATCATCCGCACATAATAAGATTGAGATACATATGTAACATAATAAATCGAAAAGACTTATTAAACATATTCGACCTTTAGGTGAGTTGGTTGAACCACCACTCCCTGAACCATTAGTGCATGATCCATTGGCTTTACCACCAACTTTAACACCCTTGCAGTCCCTTTGTGTGACTAGTTTGCCACATTTCCAACAAGTAGGTGTTGCCTTCTTGTTAGGATTACGCCTTGTGTTGTCATGATATTTGGATTTTGCCTTTGTTGTCATTGTATTGGTAGGTTATTATGCTCCACCATATTGACAATGATGCACCAATAACATTGTTACTCTTTGGCTTGTCATTATCCGCATCTTGAGATTCCTCAATGCGCAGATGAATGGCCTTAACTCAACAAGAGTTAACTCCTCTTTCTTATGTTTTAAGGTATGCTTGAAATCTTTCCAAGAATGAGGGAGTTTGTCAATGACACAAGAGACTTTAATGGCCTCATCCATGTTCATATTGTGTTGTGTAAACCTTCCAAGTATTCCAAGAAGTTCATGGTATTGTTCCATAACGGTCTTGAATAGTCATTTTTTGTAATTTGTGAAATTACTAACAAGGAACTTCTTACTTGATGCATCCTCAACCATATATTTGGCATCCAAGGAATCCCACAGTTCTTTGGAAGATTCAAAGTTTTGATAAATATCAAACAGAGAATCAGACATACCATTGAGAATTAAGCCTCTGCATATGTAGTCATCATTCTCCTTTTTGCTCCTCCTCCTGACGCTTCACCGTAGCATCATCCCCATCATCGAGGTGGGTGAGTACGCACATACACCACACTCTGCCAGCGACAAAGTGCATCTTCTTCTGCCACCTCCTAAAGTCCACCCCTTCAAACTAGTCCAGCTTAGCAAAGTTTGAAGCCATGTGTTTCATTGCAGCGGTTGCCATTGATTATCACAAATAGTTTACTTTGATTGTTGGGTTGTAACTCCCGAACGGGTTAAGATAATCAACTTAGAGAAATGCTCAACTGTTTCAGTGGAACAACAGATGGTCGGCTGTAACAAATACCACTTGGTGGTTACCGGATATCACTTGGAATCGTGTGATCACTTTTCAAAGTAAACTATTCGACCTAATGCCCGGGTATCACACGAATATCTACTTGGGATAAGACCAAATGCGGTTAGAGAATTAGGCACAATTCTATAACCCTTTCGCTAATAAGTGTTTACGTTTTCGTGCGTTCTTCATATAATCGGATATCCTATTTATAGGATAATACTCTTAGCTAATTCAATGGAATTATGAGTATTAATCGGCCCATTAATAGCCTCATAATTATCCCCATTATAGTCGTTAGTGGTTACATGACCAATTAAACGTGGTCATTAAGCAGTTGAAACCGCCACTTGAATAGGTCAAAACCGTTACAAGCAGTACTTTCATCATTACTTTCATAGTGCTATCAGTGGTTACACTACTTGATGAAACACCAACGCTTCAGTCAAAACCTACCGGAAACACCACTTCATTGGAAACACGATCCGATGGAAGTCTTGCCGGTGGAAACATTGATAATCAGTGGTAACCACAACGATTCTTCACCAAGCACTACAATACAAAAACCACTACAAGAGTCAGGGTGTTCATGGACCTTATGGGTGTACACTCCGTACCTCCTAACCCATTACAAGGTGTGAACTATTCCCACAAGTGCACTAAATTTTCCAACAAACTCTAATTCCAAAAACCCTTACATAGTACATCTTAATATTACACACATATAGTAAGTTGCTTTTTTTACTATATAAGAGAGACAATTTATAAAAATAATTAGTTATATTATTATATTTACTAGACGTCTATACAATATTCAGAAAATAACCGATAGAGAAGCATCTTTTGACTTTTTGTTATAACACTCTACCAACCATTCTTCCTTTTCTTTTACACTCTATTTCGAGTATTACTTAAGGGAACAAAAGGATTGAGATATAAAAAAGTTATGTTTTTTAAGCATCACTTTAGAAGTGAAAGAAAATGAAAAAGACTGGAAAATAAGGTTATTTGGTTGATTTTGAAGTAAAATATTTCGTGTTAAAATTGAGCTGAAAATGATTATCTTTTGTTACTTTACTTTTATCCGCTTAAAAATCATAAAAACTTTGTAATAACAAGGGTCCACAAACAAACCCACTTCTTTCTTCCTTTCCTCTTATCTCTTCTCTTTTTATTTTTTCCAGCCAAATAAAACCACCAGAAAAAAGTATATACATTAGAGAGGACTATGATTCTTCTTAACTAGAAAGAGGGGAGGGCACTCAAATATTTGATTGAGGGCATCCGAATCTTCTATGATTTTGACTTTTTTCCTATATACTGTATGTCTGGAAGAGGTTGGTGGAATCATAGCCTTCATTTTCCATCAAAGTGGCTCCGCCACTTTCGATATATGATATATTCATAATCTTGATTTTTGATACATGTGATTCACTTTTGTTCGATTCAAGGTTTTTTTTTTCTTTTTTTTTTTAACAACAAAGATAACATAAACCTTAGGTTCATCAACTTTTTTCATTTAGCCAAAACTAATAACATTTATCGGGAATAAAAATTGTCAGTAACCATTAAGTATTTGAGATTAACACAAGCCTAGGACACTACAACAATGTGGGCTTTCGTAGAGGAAATATCAGGGCTTTCGCCGGGGACATGTCCCCTGCGAATCCTTTCCCCGGAGACATGTCCCCGGAGAAAGTCCCCCGGCAATACCCTCTCGGGAATACTTTCCCCGGGGACTAAAGCATACTTTTACCGGGGACAGGTGGGTCCAGCAGCCATTTTACGTTGGTCAAATACATCCGACGTAGCACTTACTTTTGCCGTGGACATGTCCCCGGGAAAAGTTGCAATATAAAATTAGCTTCCACACTTTCGCCGGGGACATGTCCCCGGCGAAACCTGTTTCATTTGCAGAAACGCAAAATGGGTAATTCCAGATTTTTTCCGGAAAAATCTACAATGTAACACTTGTTTGAAACCTATTTTATGCTACAACAACAAATTCAGCTAAACATAATATCATATATAACCATCAATCGGTAACATAGTCATGTGTTTCCAAAATCGTCAAAACGTTGCAAAAAGCGTTTAACACATGATCATCTACAAAACTATTACATAAGCTACCTATCCGAAAATGATTTAAAATCCTATCATATAATCCATTTGGCGGGAATCTAACCCATGTTATTCTCTACTAACATATCCTAACCCATAAGGCTCGAACTTCGTGTTAGCGGTAGTTTGTAAGTTGACTTAGATATCTTTTGCTTCTTGAGGTTTGTCCAAAGCTTAACTGCGTATTTTAAATAGTTTAGGGTTTTAGGTAATGAAATTATCAAGCATCGGGTATCAAAAGACCCTTTAAACCATTAAGGTTGAATTGGTCATTTTAACAATTAGGGTAGAGGGTAGGATGGTGGATTTTGGGACCTAAACCAAGATCTTGGCAGGGTGTTGGGGTCCACCCCTTTCATGTGTAATAGCACTTTAACTAGGTTAATGAGATCATGTTGTTTCATCTGCTTGTGATACAAAATATTTGATCATGTTTATACAATACTTTTTGGCTTGATGTGTCTAAGGTTGAGGGTTGGTGAAAACATGAGAATGGTGTTAGTGTGTCTAGTTAAAGTGCTATTACCCATTTTCTAACATCATTTCATTCTCCTTTTTACAATGATCTTCCCAAAAACTCACCAACAACTCTCCCCTATATTATCAAACAACAAAAATGAAGTTAGCGGTGTGGCGTGAAAAGCTTCGATGGTTTTCTACGGCGAGGAGGTACACGGTTTCTTGGTCAGTGGAATCTGGGGAATATGCGGCCATTTCTTTATTCCGCTTGTTATGGTTACGATGATGAGGTTGAATCTTGAAGGGTAGAAGGTAGTGCAAAAGGGTTTAGCTTGCTTTGAGAGTTTATAATTGTGTATTGTGTTTTTTAGTATGTGTTTTGGTGTGAAACTATGTGTATGTGAAGAGAGAGAGAGAAGCGAGATGATAAGAGAGAGATGAAAGGGTTTGTAATGATAGTCTTTGGAATGGTGCGGTAAAGTGAGGTTAATAAGGCACCCTCACTTGACCCTTTGTATCTCTGCCACCATTCCATCACTATCGTACCAACCTTTCATCTCTCTTCTTATCATCTCGACCTCTCTCTCCACACACACGCACAAGGTTTCACACCAAAACACACTAAAAACACACCGCGATTCTCGACCGAGCAAGCAAGCTGCACTGCCCTTCCAGATTCAACCCTCATCATCGACCAACTGTAACAAGAAAATGGGTTGTACACTTTCTTGTATCTACTAGACCAGAAACGTAACTATACACCCTTAAACCATGGAAGCCACGTGTTCCGGCTAATTTTGTTTTGATAATATAGGAGGAATTTGGTGAGGTTTTGGAAGATCATTGTAAAAAAGAATGAAATGATATTAAATAATAGCACTTTAACTGAACACTAACACCATTCTCACCAAAGCACACAGCATTTAAAAAAAAAAAATTAAATAGCTAAGCATGATCATCTTTATCGGCGAGCTATTAACATAATCTCGATAACAGATAACAGCCACGGTGGTTCTTCTACCAAATCTTACACCATCCTACACTGGTATTTAAAATGACCAATTCAATCCTAATGGTTTAAAAGGTCTTTTATACCGTGCTTTGAATAATTCTCACACCTAAAACAAATATTTAAAATACCAATGATATATCTTACCTTTTGGTCCGGAACATTGTGCGTGACGGCCTTGGCTTGGTCTCCATTTGGGAAGCGGCTTGGTCTCGATAGGAACAGAATCAACAAGTTAATAAACTACAGAATCCATATAAACTAAAAAAAAAAAAAAAAGCGTACGAGACCATTACAAGATCGATTAACGAGAAGTGATACCAAACTAAGAGATACCGAGATAAAGTGGAGAAAATTATATGTCCATGCTATTATTGATTGTGTTATATAGGTAGCTTTGTGATTGTCCCAAAATAGAAAGCAGATTTACCTTAAAATGTTGTAAAGTGTTGTATAGGTGGCTTTGTGAGAGGCCCAAAATAGAAAGCGCATTTACCTTCAAATGTGTAACCCAAACTATTATGAAATAAAAATGCTATACCATAAACATTGTCTTTAAGACCGAGTGTTAAAATGAGAATAAGAAACATCTATAATACCGTTTCTGTTTAATGAAACTTTTAAGAAGGAACTATCATAATGTTAGTTATGTATACAAATTTAGTATTGCTAGCGATACTACATAAACAAAAGTACTAGCATTATTCTTATAGACTAGAAATTAAATCAGTATACCTAATATTAGCCATTATATTTCTCAACAAGTCTCTTTGACTGCATAAATTTTAATTAACTAGATATTTCGACTTGATGAGACGGGCAACTTAGGTAGTCAGCCCGTATTTATCATTCCAGCAGAAATGCCGTTTATGGTAATAAGCAATGCATCTCTAAGTTTATGGTTCTCGATTAACAATGAAGCATACCAAACTAACTTCCTATATAATAATTAATCAGAGGCACTAACAATTATAAAATATGCGCTCGAACTTTATAAAATTAATCGAAGGCACTTCCTATATAATAATAAATCAATTTGATGGTGGATGATTAACAAATTAATCAGAGGAACTTCCAATATAATAATAAATCAGTTTGATGGCACCATTTAAGTTTATGGTTCTCGATTAACAATGAAGCATACCAAACTATATAATAATTAATCAGAAGGATACCAAAACAATTTAAGATTGGTGACTGGCCTCATTTTGTAGTCCGCAGTACGTAATTGACTTGGCCTCATTTGTGATGATGCGGCTTGGCACGTGACAACACGACAAAACACAACTAAAAATTAAATCTAACTGGAACATGATTGATATACAATATGGCGTCAAAATGAAAACTCACCATCTTCCGAGAAGAAAATATCAATGTGAGTGTGGTGGTGTGGTGAAGTAGTGGTGGTGAAGGTGGTGTGGTGATGGAGGTCGTACTGTGCTGTGGTGAGCAGCGTGTGTGTTTTTTTTTATCTGATTGTGAAATTAGATCTGGGTTAATAATTGAGATGGTTTTTGCGATTACATGTCTCGTGAAATGTTGTTTGTTTTTAGCAAGCCTTTTCTTGGGGACATGTCGAGGAAAAGTAATGGCTGATAAAGTAAAAAGATAGGAGGGAAAAATAAAAAATTCGTGAAACTTTTCCCAGGGAACATGTCCCCGGAAAAAGGTTTTATAATCAATTTTCATATTAAAAAGAATCTTTATTATCATTTTCAATAACTAAAATTAATAACAAATCAATTTAAATTTAACCTAAAAATTTTCTGAATCATATTTGAATAATTTAACAAATTATACGTATCATGTTATATGACCAAGTATACATGCTATGGTATACATTATCATGTTGAACGACCAAAATATAGGTGCTATGGTATATTGTATCATTTAAGCGGCGAGTATAGGTGCTATGGTATAAAGTATCATGTTAAGCGACCATAAGTATAGGTGATATGGTATCATTATCATGTACTTGACCAAATATAGGTGCTATTGGTATCATTATCATGTTAAGCGACCAACTATAGGTGGTATGGTATACATATCATGTTAACTGACCCAGTATAGGTGCTATGGTGTCGTATCATGTTGCGACCAAGTATGGTGCTATTGGTATCGTATCATGTTAAGCGACTAACTATAGGTGCTATGGTATCATTATCATGTTAGCGGCGAGTATAGGTGCTATGGTATCATTATCATGTTATACGACCAAGTATAGGTGCTATTGGTATACGTATTATCATGTTAAGCGACAACTATAGGTGCTATGGTATCACATTATCATGTTAAGCGGCCGAGTATAGGTGCTATTGGTATGCGTATCATAAGCGACCAATTATAGGTGCTATGGTATACGTATCATGTCAAACGACCAAGTATAGGTGCTATGGTATACGTGTACATGTTAAAGACCAAGTATAGGTGCTACGGTATACGTATCATGTTAAACGACCAAGTATAGGTGATATGGTATCATTATCATGTTAAGCGACCAAGTATAGGTGTTATGGTATCATTATCATGTTAAGCGACCAACTGGTGCTATTGGTATACATTATCATGTTAAGCGACCAAGTATAGGTGCTATGGTATCGATATCATATTAAGCGACAGTATAGGTGCTATGGTATCGTATCATGTTAAGCGACCAGTAAAGGTGCTATGGTATACGTGTCATGTTAAGCGACAGTATATGTGCTATGGTATACGTATCATGTTAAGCGACCAAGTAAAGGTCTTTACGGTATCACATTATCATGTTAAACAACCAAGTGTATGTGCTATGGTATGCATTATCATTAGCGGCAGTATAGGTGCTATGGTATAAGTATCATGTTAAACGACCGAGTATAGGTGCTATGGTATACGTATCACGTTAAAGGTCCAATTATAGGTGTTATGGTATACGTATCATGTTAAACGTTCAATTATAGGTGCTATGTTATACGTATCATGTTAAATGACCAAGTATAGGTGCTATGGTATACATTATCATGTTAAGCGACCAAGTAAAGGTGCTATATTTATCATTATCATTAGCGACCAAGTATATGTGCTATGTTATCATTATCATGTTAAGCGGCAGTATAGGAGCTATGGTATCGTATCATGTTACCACGACCAAAATAAAGGTGCTATGGTATCACGTATCATGTTTAAAGCGACCAAGTATATGTGCTATGGTATACATTATCATGTTTAACGTGACATTATGATTGCTATGGAGTATGTATCATGTTAAGCGACGGTATAGGTGATATGGTATACGTATCATGTTAAACGACCAAGTATATGTCCTATGGTATACGTATGATGTTAAACTACCAAGTAAAGGTGTTACGGTATACGTATCATGTTAAACGACCAAGTATATGTGCTATATCATGTTAAACGACCAAGTATATGTGCTATGGTATGCATTATCATGTTAAGCGGCCGAGTATAGGTGCTATGGTATACGTATCATGTTAAACGACCGAGTATAGGTGATATGGTATATGTATCATGTTAAACGTTCAGTTATAGGTGCTATGGTATACGTATCATGTTAAACATCTAATTATAGGTGCTATGTTATACGTATCATGTTAAACGACCAAGTATAGGTGCTATGGTATACGTATCATATTAAACGACCAAGTAGGTGTTTTGTGGTATCATTATCATGTTAAACGACCAAGTATATGTGCTATGTTATATGTATCATGTTAAACGGCCGAGTATAGGTGCTATGGTATACGTATCATGTTAAACGACCAAGTAAAGGTGTTATGGTATACGTTTCATGTTAAACGACCAAGTATATGTGCTATGGTATACGTATCATGTTAAACGACCAAGTAAAGGTCACTACAAGAATTCAGGCGAATAGCCACGGACATAATTTATGGGTAAAATCCATATTTTTGTGGGTAAATGGTATACCACAAACACCTGAGCAATATAAGATGGGTAAAACCAGAAATTAATTGTATGCCAGCGCCATTTACATCAGTGGGTAACTTTACCCATGTCATTTTGAGGTGATTGAGTTGGATTAGTGGGTGAAGTTTGTAGGTTTTTTAACTCACCGAATTCCCATAGATATACTTGTGGGTAATTTGGTGTAACATTTCCCATAAAGTTACCGTGTGTAAAGTAGACACATAATATCTGGGTAACTTTCATTAATAATCAAATGATTGCTTTCCCACCTTTTGTAGATGTGTAAGAGTCATTAGGTAACAATAGCCTATACATTCACATTAAAAAGCGATACTTCACGGGCAAAATCATGGGTAAAGTTTTCTCAAAATTTAATTATTTAATTATTCAGCTACTTGAACCATACATCAAAACAAAAGGTCTCATATAATCCTTGAACATCATTAGGATATAATCCAAATGGGACAAAGTATAACAAATAAAAAAAAATATTTCTAGCATTACGATTCTAAAACTTGATAAAACCTCTATCTAATTCTCCCCTTCTATCTCTCTAGGTATACCTTTAATTGTTGATGCCTTGAGTTCAGTAAGATGCTCCTTGAGCTTTAATGATACATAGTCTCTTGGCTATATCCATCTGTTCAAAAATAAAAAGCGGTAAGTGGGTGGCAACTAAAGTTGTTCCGTAAAAATAAATGATTTTAAAAAGTCTTAATTTGTTAAGTATATGATAATAAATGTATAATCATGCATTTATAAAATGAGACCAACAAGATTGAAAAGTCACTAACCAATGTTTTTGAGAGATATAAATATGTTATTAAGAACCTAAACTTTATTAAGACAATGAAGTCATGTGTTACAATAAAGCATACCTGAATGGCCTTTACATCATTTAACACAAAAAAGATCCACATACGTCTTGTTTGGTATCCAATATGCAATTTGAGGAAACAACACAGAGGAACAAATATGTTAATCACATAAGTAGACTATACAGTTTATATTTCCTCAATTAATTAAGTGATGTGTTGAACATAAGCATCATATACTCCAAATTCTTATATCCATCAACAGCGTTAAAAAACCGACCTACATACATGCCTTAAAAGGACTTTGAGGCTAAAAAACACCATTGCTAAGCCATATTTCTTCTTCTCCGAGTCCACTAAAGGCGGTTACACATAAAGGCTGTCATCGTATGCTACTTAACACATGTAAAAACATAGATATATTAGATCAAATGATGATGTTATAATGATTCTTAAAAGGGAAATGTAATAAAATGGGGATTAAAGAGCGAGGGTGTCGTGGCATCTAGTCATTTAATAAATGCGATGCTTATGGAGCATCATCCAATATCTAGTGTACATGCTTTTATTTTGAACATAAGCATGCTTTCGGTTACAAAATAAGATGGCAAATATGCTTGTCAGATGCACTTTGCCTATTGACTAAGTGTGCCTTTAAGTTCATCATGTTCAAGTATCTTCACCAACGGATATATGACTGACTAAATTAGATACACACTAAATGCTATGATACTCATTAAGTACATAGAATAATAAAAGAAACAAGACTCTGAGTCTATGACAGCTGACTGAGTTTCCCCGCTCCAGTCCTGTAACCTGGAAACAAGTCATACAAATGATACATTAACTTACTAATATAACAAAACAAATGCCTTTCAAAAGAAGAAGACCATTGACCTACCTGCAATAAGTCTTAAATTGATCTTATGTTTTGTTAGAAATTAGAAATTCCAGGTATTAAAGAGTCGGTCACCTCAAGTATATGTAATCGTTAGAAAGCTCGTAGTCATATTACTTTTATGTTAAGTAGTATTTAGTTTAGTAACACGTGGAGGAGACGGGTCTTTACCCTTTGTATGCGATCCAGCGTTGTGTGGCGTTTTATTGTAAGACTATAAATACTCTCTACCTTCCAAGGTAGAGAGTTGGAGCTCATAATTAGAATTTTCTTTCTCTGCTAAAGTTCCCAAACCTCTAACTTTCTCTCTCTAGAATTCCACTTATACGCCTACTTTGTGTTATGGTTTGATGTGTATGTGAAATTCAATATCCTACAATTGGTATCAAGAGCCATGGTTAGATCATATCTTACACATCTTTGGATTTCTAGTGGTTTTAGGTGGTTTTTGAGTTTGAAAAAGTTTAGTGGTTTTGCATCATTTGGTTGATTTCTTGTGTTAAAGCTTGGATTTTGTTAGTACTTTTGTGTTTAGAATCATCACAAGTGTTTAGGTTTTCATTTGGTAAGCTTGAATCATCTTGGTTGGGTTGTTTTGGATTGAAAAGTGATGTTTGTGAAGTTTTCTTGCTAGCGACTTGACCTCTGAGGATAGCTTTTCTTGCTAGCGACTTGCTTTACATTTGGTAGCGAGTTGCGGTTTGTGGAGTTGACTTAGGCGCGACTTGCCTAGTGAGACAAGTCGACAAACAGTACAAGTAGTGGAATCTCCACTACGGGTAGCGACTTGGTGGAAGTTAGCGACTTGTACTTTATATTGTTAGCGACTTGGTGTTAGCGAGTTGGTACCTAGCGAGTTGCTATTTAGCGACTTGAATATTTAGCGACGTGGTGCTTAGCGAATTCTTTGCCAAAATTTTGTTAGCGACTTGGATTGTAGCGAGTTGTTACATAACGACTTGGAACTTTAGCGACTTAGCAATTAGCGACTTGGTTCACAATTTTCCTAGCGACTTGAGTGATTTCCTTTAAATACGGTTTTCTCTTGATTTAGTAAAATCCGTGAAAGAATCTATTTCCCGGTTTAATCATAGAGTTATAAAATCTCGTTTAACTTATCATCATGTCTACCAACGTTCCTACAATCATCTCCAGCATTGCGAGGGATGTTCAAGCGTGGTTCGGATACTCGTCCACCCATGCTTGCCAAGAGACTACTGACTCTTGGGCTCAAGCGAATCAGATTGTCTTGTCTTGGAAAGGAAATTCAACATTCTCAAATCCATTGATGAAGGACCATACGAGTTGAGACTACTAGAGATATACTTGATACTGCTGAAGATGGAACTTTGATTTACGGAATGGAGAGACCAAAGATGTATGATGAGCTTGATGATAAGGAGAAAAAGAGATTCGATGAATATCGAGCTTCCAACATTATCTTGCAAGGTCTTCCAAAGGACATCTACACTTATCAATCACAACACCGAGGCAAAGTTGTATGGGATAATGTCAAGATGCTTCTTTCAGTTGAGCTAACTATTGAAGACGAGAATCACAACTCTATGATGAATTTGAGCACTTCAAGATGAAACGGATGAAAGTGTCTATGAGTACTATGTGAGATTTCATAAGTTGGTGAATGACATGAGGAACATCAGAATGACTATGCCTAACATTCAATTGAACTCAAAATTTGTAACAACATGAATCCCGAATGGCACAAATTTGTCACTTCTGAAGCTCACTAAAGGATTGAAGAATACAAACTATGAGCAACTCTATGCCTTCCTTCTTGAGAATGAGAGACATGCCATGTTTGAAAAGAGGATTCTTGAACAATTCAAAACAAATCGAGGAGAGACAAGCTCATCAAATGATTCAACTGCCTTCTACTCAAACATTGGGATTACCACTAAAGCTTCACAAGTTATACCCATGGGTGATGGAACTCACAAACTCATTCCCGATCCAAAGTTCAAACAAGGTGATCTTTGATGCACGTGGGTAACTTCATTAATCAACTAGCTCTCACGATTAGTCAAAACATGAATTCTCTCCACAAACCAACAACAACCTCGAACGACTTCTAACCCACACAATCAAGCTCGCATGGGGAAAATTGTTGTGCAACCAGGTTCGGAAAGACGTATGATCAGAGGAAGAGGAGGAGCTGGTAGAGGTTATGTTAATATCAATCGAGGAAGAAATGGAAATCAAGGTCAAACTAAGCCGATCAAATGCTATAACTGTGGTGGTGAAGGACACATTGCAAGGCGCACATCTCCAAGCGTCCCGAATCACGATTACTTGAGATAAGATCTTGCTTGTACAAGCTCGGGATAATGGTGCTTGCGTTGGATGAAGAGGAGTTATTGTTTCTTCTGAGGGCAATGCCAAGACCTATGATGCAGGATGTGGATGGCGGCTAATTCAGGAGATAGGTCACAATCATCGAACGCCTTTCAAGTCGTTGATTGTGATGCATCGACTTCGATGTGGATGATGGACCTACTGCACACACAATTTTATGGCTAGCATTTCTCCAATGGTTTCTCCCAAGGTCTCTTCTTCACCACAAGTTGGCCCATCCAAAGACAAACTCATCTCGAGGTATTAAAACTATCGATGATCTTGATGTACAAAAGATGCATGACAAAGTACAATCAAATGAAACTATTGAATCAAATATTGAAAATATGGGTAATATCAATGTTGTCCCATATGATCAATATGTGAAACAAAGTGAAAGTGAAATTGTATCAAGTGATGCATCTTCTGCAGTCAACAATGACTATGTTTTTGATGAATACCTTGCATGTGCCCCGATGATGTATCTACATGTGAATGCCTATAAAGAACGTGTTGCTATTTATGAACAACGTGCTAAATTTGAGTTGACCACCGTGAGCAGGAAATGGATGACCAAATCGCATACAACTATTAGAAAAGTAGGTTTAGAGAAGAAGTATTAAAACAAGAGTTAAACTCCTTACAAGAAAAAACTTTCAAAAAGCTAAGCAAAAACAAGAACTTCAAGAAAATGTGAAAATGCTTAAGCAAGAATTTAATGCCTAAGGAATCAAAACTTTTGAATGATTTTTCTAATCTAAAAACCTTGAAAAACAAGCTTGAAAATAAGTTGTACGTACAAGGAAACACCATTGATTTGCTCACATGATCACTAAGCATAGAGTCCTAAGCGATAAGCATAGCATTCCCCTTGTTGAGGAACCAAATTCAGAGGTCATTAAAAAGGCTAGAAATGCTCATAAGGTTCTTTATGATGGCAAGGAAAACCTTAAACCTAGACAAAACCTAGTTGCGGAGTGCCTGAGGAAGATAAGAAATCAGATGAAATCACTAGGGAAAAGTTAAACAAGAAACTAGATGATCCAAAATGTAAAGAAAAGAAAGTAATCATCACACCCCATGATTACAAAAAGGAAATGGATTGCCTTAAGTTTAAGCCTCGGACATTGTTAACTCCGAACAAGTGTTATGGAAAATGGATTTAGATAAGCGAGAAAATGAAAATATTGTTGAAACCAACCCCCCTTTGGAAAATGCCTGAAGCGTGTGTGTATCCTCCAATACACCCATCTAGTTCCTAGAACAATTGCCACTAAAAGCAAGACCTTAATCAGCCAATATGTTATCTTTCAACTATTTGTTGATTTTGAGAAAACTTGTAAGAAAAGGATCACACCTTGGTATAGCTGAAGGAGAAAAGGGTTTTGAGCAAACTAAAGAATGTTATTTAACCGAAGTCATGCCTTTCTTTAAACAACTAAAAGATCACTTTGAGAGTCTAAAAAAGGGAATGAATTGAACATTAAAAATGGAAAAGGAATTTGATGCAATGATAGTTGAGGTTAGTGACTATGAGCGAGCATTAAAATATAATGAGATTGAAATGAAGAACTTGCATACACTGAATGAGAATATGATTTCGAATGTATTGCTCAATGTGTTTTTCCTTTGCTACAACTTGTTCTATTAATGCTTCTCAATTTCATGAATTATCTTTGCCACGAAAGTCTCCCATGATCGTGTCATTGAGCTTGAAAAACTAATTCTAAACTAAACGAGAAAATTGAACTGGATGATCACGACAATTTGGTTAAACAATTTTCTAAACTAGAAGTTGAGCATTTTAATTTACAACTAAAATATCAACATCTTAAAGAAAATGTCAAAACTTCAAATATCAAGACATCCTCGGATGCTCGAGTTTGATGCGCTTTTTCAAATTAACAAGCGTGATGAACGATTCAAGCTCATTGCAACACGATCAGAAAGTTGAAAGCCCAAATCTCTCAATTAAAGGGTCAAAAGAACAATATGACAGGCTCCCAAATGCCTCCTCCTTTAGATTCTCCGAATTCTCAAACTTTTCATCTTCAAAACTTAGTTAATGCCTTACAAAAGGAAAACGAGAGTTTTCTAGAAGAAAATGAAAAAGTTAAACGACATTTTAAAGAGTTATATGATTCAATAAAAGTCACTCGTGACCAAAACAACGAAAAATAATCTTTACAAAATTGAGAATCGAGAAGTCAGGGAAATGGGAAACTACCACTTGTTTTCAATAAGAATGTTGTCTCAAAGTCACCCATAGATTGCAAATACACTTGACGATTAAATATATTCCTCCTCATCTTAGGAATAATGAACATGCTTTTCATGACTCTTGTGCTCACCTTAAGGATAGTCTAGAATGTCTCCGTGAGATTGTCGAAGAGGATTTCATTAACAAACCTCTTGATAGTGAAATTAGGTTTGCTTGCCTCCAGGCCAAGCGATCTCAAGAGCGCTAGAATGTGTAATTGCAACATGTCCCAAATCCTTAACCTTAGGTGCAAAAGGCAATGCTGTGATGCCTTGTTCTATGCCTAGTGCCGAATCCTTCAAACCATTCTAGGCCAGGTTTTAGAAAGTATACATCAATGTGTCGATCTAATGTCACAGTCCTTGCGTCCCTTTGGGAATGCAAAAGTAGATCAACCAACTAATGTTCCCATAATTCCCTCTGAGGGTAATCAATGACATTAAAGCGAGCAGGTCAAAGTCTCAAGACAATACAAGGAATGATAGGACCTCTCAAGCTAAAAATGTGCATTGGAAGAAAGTAGAAAACCAACCTAGGAACTTTAAGCTTGAGTTGAATAAAACGAATCGTGTTGATTCTAGTATTAGCCTTAAGCATATTGTAATTAATTCAATTCGATACTATTTGCAAACCTTGTAATGATGTTCGCTTGAATTCTGTTGCTAATCATGAATGTGGTGTGAATGCTTTGTCTAATGCTGTCAAATGCCCGTTAAAATTGTTAATGCTAATAATCGTGCAAAGAAGGCAAAAAGGCAAAAACGAAAGTCTGTTAGAAAACAGTGGGAAACCACGGGAAGAACTTTTATAAAGATAGGTTATTATTGGATACCTTTTGGCCATAAGAATAATCAGTTTTGCTCTCAAATTGCTAAGATTATGCCTACTAGAAAATGGATGCCTCTTGGTAGAACTATTCCCTTAAGAAGTGAACATACTTTGAATAGGTCAAATCTGAACCTGACATTGCATCTATTCCCAATGATTCCATTGCTTCTACTTCGATATGGATGTTTCTATTTCGATGTGGTGTTCCAATTCATTACTAACCAAGTGGAACCCATTCTTGCATGGGGATCCCAATTATCGATTATCCATTCTTTCTGTGTTCAACTGAGATCGTTCAAATCGTTACGTGGTACACGGACTCAGGCATTCCAAGCATATGACTGGAGCCGTCGCGGCTCATGAACCGTGAGCAAATTCATCGAGACATTAGATTCGGTAATGATCATTTTGGTGCAATTATGGGTTATGGTGATTATGTTGTTGGTGATAGTGTTATCTCTAGAGTATACTATGTGGTAGGTCTTGGTCATAATGCTTCTCGGTCAATTCGTGATTACGATCTAGAAGTAGCCTTCTGAAAACATACTTGTTTTGTTAGAGAACTTGATGGTAAGGAACTTTTAAGAGGAACTCGTGGTTCAAATCTTTACACCATCTCTATCGATGATATGATGAAGTCTTCTCCAATTTGCTTGTTGTCAAAGGCTTCGAAAACAAAGTCATGGTTATGGCATCGTCGTCTCAATCACTTGAACTTCGGCACCATCAATGATCTCTCCCGAAAGGACTTAGTTGTAGGTTTACCTCGACTAAAGTATGAAAAGGATCATCTTTGTTCAACATGTCAATTGGGAAAAAGCAAGAAGTATGCCCATAAATCCAAACCTACTAACTCATCCAGAAGTTCTTCATACAATTCATATGGATTTATGTGGACCAATGAGAGTGGAGAATATCTTTGGGAAGAAATATGTGTTAGTTGTGGTTGATGATTACTCTAGATTCACCTGGTCAAGTTCTTAAGGACAAAGGATGAAACTCCTGATATCATCATCAAACTCATCAAAGCAGTGCGGGTTCGACTTAACAAAACCGTCGAGAATTATCCGGACGGACAATGGGCCGAGTTTGTTAACAAACAACTTAGTGACATGAAAGCATTGGAATCGACCATCAAAGTGTTCCACGAACTCCTCAACAGAGCGGTGTAGTTGAAAGACGAAATCGAACTCTTGTAGAAGCCGCTAGAACAATGTTGATTTACTCAAAAGTTCCAATGTTTCTCACGGGGAAAATTATTGCTGGCACACAAATCGTTCCTGATTCACACTGCTCATGGAAAAACTCCATATGAACTTGTCCACAACAGCAAACCTAATCTCTCTTTCCTTCGTGTGTTTGGTGCATTGTGTTATCCAACTAATGAGGGTCAAGACTTAGGCAAACTTAGAGCTAAAGCGGACATTGGAGTATTTGTAGGGTATGCACCAAACAAAAAGGATACCGAATCTACAACAAAAGAACCTGAAATATCATGGAAACAATTCACGTTACGTTGATGGCGGGTCAAATGGCTCTGGACAATCGGTTCAGGACGCTTCAAACAGTCCCATTGGTTCATCCCTTGTTCCAAACTTTTCTCAAGAAACTCCATATGTACCTCCATCCGAAGATGATTTAAAGAAATTGTTTGATCCTATGTTTGATGAACTTTATGATCCAAGTACTAATGAGGTGTCTATTCCTACAACAGAGGTCTTCATATTCCGTGAATGAAGTCAATCAATTCAATATCATTAAGTCAAGAAGCACTCTGCTGATCCTTGATCTCATCAACAAATCATCATTCTTCAAATGTACATCATGGAAGTTTCGGCATCAATGATGAAGTTAATCCCTTTGCTACTCACGAAGATGCTCGTTTGAAAACATATTTGCTCCTGAATCTTCATCGAACCATCTTCTTAGGGACATCGACTCTGCTTCAGTCCTCAACAACTACCACATGAACACCTCCGAAAATGGACTCACGATCATCCATTAGACAACATCATTGGAAATCCTTCTCGTCCGGTATCAACACGGAAACAACTTGCAACCGATGCCTTATGGTGCTTCTTCAACTCCGTACTCTCATAGATCGAACCAAAAGATGTTAAAACCGCCAGAAAAATAGCGTGGTTCAATGCCATGCAAGAAGAAATTCATGAGTTTGATTGACTTGATGTATGGGAGTTAGTACACTCAGTTGTGCTATGATTATTGCGCTAAAATGGATCTTCAAAGTGAAACTTGATGAGCATGGTGATGTGTTGAAGAACAAGGCTCGATTAGTTGCTAAAGGATACCGTCAAGAGGAGGGTATAGACTTTTAAGAATCTTTTGCTCCTTTGCTGAATCGAGGCAATTAGAATCTTTTGGCTAATCTTTTAGTAAGAACATGGTAGTCTATCAAATGGACGTGAAGACGGCATTCCTGAGCGGAGATCTTAAAGAAGTCGTCTATGTCGGCCAACTGAAGGCTTTGTGAATCAGAACATCCTACCCACGTTTATCGTTTGAAGAAGGCTCTCTATGGTTTAAAGCAAGCTCTAAGGGCATGGTATGATACGCTATCAAAGTTTCTTCTATCTAAGGATTTACAAAGGAGAGTTGATCCAACATTGTTCACCGAGAAAGTCGGGCAATTTAATTCATGTTCAAATTTATGTTGATGATATTATTTTTGCCTGACCCCAATGAATGTGATCCGTTTTTCAAATGAAATGAGTTCAAAATTTCAAATGTCAATGATGGGACAAATGTCATTTTTCGTGGGATTACAAATTTCAAACAAAGTCAGGCATTTTCATAAATCAATCTAAATATGCTACTGAGATCTTAAAGAAATTTGGATTTGATTCAAGTGACCTGTTGACACTCCCATGATTGATCGAACCAAACTAGATGAGGACCACTCGGGGATCATGATTGACCAAACGAAATATCGTAGTATGATTGGATCCCGATGTACCTCACGCTAGTAGACCGGACATCTTGTTCTTGTTTGCATGTGTGCTAGATACCAGGCTAAGCCTACTAAAAAGCACCTTGAAGCGGTTAAACGGGTCTTTGGTATCTCCAAGGAACCATCAATATGGGACTTTGGTACCCGAAGGACACCGGTATGTCACTAACAACCTATGCAGATGCTGATCATGCAGGATGTCAAGATACTCGTCGAAGTACGTCCGGAGGTGCTCAGTTTTTGGGTGATAAGCTTGTGAGTTGGTCTTCAAAGAAGCAAATGAGTACTTCTATTTCCTCTACAAAGGCAGAATACATAGCCATGTCATCTTGTTGTGCTCAAATCCTTTGGATGAGATCTCAATTATCTGACTATGGCTTTGTATTTAACAAAATCCCTCTGTATTGTGATAATAAAAGTGCTATTGCTCTTTCATGCAACAACGTTCAACACTCAAGAGCTAAGCATATCGACATTCGACATCATTTCATCAGGGAACAAGTGGAAAAGGGTGTGGTGGAACTCTATTTTGTGAGGTCTGAATATCAGTTAGCAGACATCTTCAACAAAGCTCTTCCAAGCGTTTGAGTTCATACTTCCACGACTAGGCTTGAAAAGCCTTCAACCAGAAACACTCAAACGTCTTCGGGAAGAAGCGAGGAGTAAAGGTCTATGCTCATCTATCTCTTGTAAATATTTATTCGAAAAACAAAATACAAAATTATAAAACTTTCAAAATCCATAAAAATCTGAAAAATTCAAAAAATCTTCAAAAATATTGTCAATTTGTCATGTTTCTCTCGATTCGATAATATCTACGGTCTTTGTTTTGTCATTCAAAGAATGACACGGGACTTTAGATGTTGTTCGAATTCTTATTAAAAATTGAGAGAAAAAAAATGGTTTATTGTCATGTTGAGGCATTAACCCGCTTGTCAAAAGAACAGAGCCATACGTATCATATTTTCAAAATTCCATGCTCGATTCTAAAACATTTATCTAAAACTAATGCTTTGAAAAAATAACTCGGACTCTATTTTTGATAATCATCCGGACTTATTTGTCAAAATATCTATCTCTCAATCAACAACCTATGTCATTGATTGAGGGGAGAATGATTTCAATTAAATTAAAAAGTTATTTGGCATTCAATTGTTTTCAAAAGATAATCATGCATGTTTAACCAATGGAGTTTAAAATCTCAAAATCAGATCCTTATCAGTTAAACGCTTTCATAATCAAGTCACAATTCTCCTCAAAAGCTTTCAAAATCAATTTAAATCTATAAGAGATCACAAATCTCAAATGATTTGATAATTGTGATAGGGGAGAATGTGTGATTTAAATTGGATTTAAACTGATAATTCGGTAAATGGTTTTATAAGGATGTACAAGCTCTCCTTCCCACATGTGACAAACGATTTCAAATTTTCCATGCACATGTTGAGGGGGAGCATCTATCTTAAACCTATGATTTGAAACGTGATCACTTATCTCAATGTGCAGGTTCCCTCTAGTATGTGCAAAACTCTTTTCAAATCTCGAGGCACATATTGAGGGGAGCAAAATCATGAAAACCTCATCCTTCCCCAAAATGCTTTATCTACTTGATTCGATTAGGGAAGTGATGTTGATATTTTAGAAAATGGTAATCAAAGAAGTTAATTCTTTCTCTTGCCTCCGTGTGGAAAACTATTTCAAATACTTGATTCACATGTTGAGGGGGAGTTCTTCTTCTAAAAATATCAAAAACAATTCAAGTACAAAATGCTTTGATAATATATCACAAGTATCCGGATTGATTTTCAAATGGTTTTCAATTGGTTCCTATGGCGGATGAACAATACCAAATAGACCGACCAACTTTACTTTATGTGCGGTGATATAAGGATGATAAGGTTAGGTATTGGTTCCCATGATCCCGCTGAGCGGAGGGATCTACCCACGGACAATCCACTAGATAGTGTAGAGTCCTTAGGTATATTGAAAAAAGGAGAAAAGTGAGATATGGGATGAGTGCGGACTGAGACGAGCTAGTCTTGGAATAAACCCAACAAGGTTCTAGTTATAGAAGTCGGTAAGCGAAGGGTTGAAGAATGAAAAATTGAATGTGAAAAGGGTGAAAACAAATAGCCCTCAATAATTCAACCTTAGAAGCGGGTTCAATACATATGCTACGGTGGTTACTTAGGTAACTCGGTATTGAAGACAAGACGTCATGGACCCAGGTGGCACGCTTGCACTAACTTCCCAAGCTACTCAAGTTCCTCTTAAAAGGGCTTGTTTCATTCTCACCGGGAACCTACATTATCTATCGACTTTCTCTTAGAGATTGTTGATATTGAAGAAGGAGACCCTCTCCTAGTCTCGATATAGGATCCAAATATGCACAAATTGAGTCTAGAGCCACGAGATCATCAATAAATCTCATTAGGATAATTTCAATGAAGACTCTCTGTTTCACACAATGTGGAAAGAGAATTATATCTTATGAGTCCTACGCATTATCTTTGTGGTATTGCCAGAACATCCGAGTGATGTGTTTACATATTCCTTTGTGAAGATGGAAAGCCTTACGGAGCCAACATCTAACAAGCTCTGGTAGGTGGCATGTGAGATCTATTATATGATCAACCATGTGACAACTGAGCGAAACAATGGGGCGATTCAATCTTTTGAATCAATCACGGTTCGAGTTATGGATTGCGGATACCTTTGAAAAACCGGTCTTTGTGCTTTAAAACTCTTTTCATTAGCACGTCGACCGTGTACTAATTTTCAAATCAAAAGGTGTTTTATGATTGATAATTGATTTTCATTAAAACTTCGTTATATTGCAAAAACAATTTCTATTGAGCAATACACGATTGTTTTTAAATCTCTTTTCATCAATCGGTGAACTTAAATTATTTGGTTCACTCACTCCGTGTTGTCTTCTTTGAGACGTTCGGTTTGAGAACGACTAGAGCATTTGCGAAACCCTGTCAAGGAAATTCTTGAATATACACGATCCGCGAGCGTACTATGTGATCACGAGGGAACCGTGGGCGTGTACCTCAATTCATCGAAAGTGATCAAAGACACTTTCGTCGCTTTGCTAACTGTCTTATGCGGTACACCCGACGTTCTGTTGATCGAATGGAGCGGTCAATCCATAGCCGCATGCTCACACAACACATTCATATCGAATAAATCATGATTGGTGCATCAATGACTCTGATATTCTAACTCCATGCTTCGCTACTGCTGCGCCAATATCATGAATCAACGAAAGCTTTCGCTACTCTGATGAGAAGATATCATGATCCAGAATATGAGCATGTCGGTCCGAAAGTCACAACATCACATAATACCAACACCACAATGGATGTATCCGAGATTTTCTATTAGTTGATGATCTCAAAAGCTGGCTCAACATTATTATCACGTGGATCAGTAAAGACCTCCACTTGGATTAACCAAACATGCAATGAGTGGAATCAATGACTACGAGCTTCGGAACAAAGTACTACATCAAGAATGCAAGATCAATTGTTAATGTAATATCCGATTGTATTCAATGTCATTTTAGTATATGTTTGAGGTGACCTCCCTTAGGGGAGATTGTTAGGAATTAGAAATTCCAGGTATTAAAGAGTCGGTCACCTCAAGTATATGTAATCATTAGAAAGCTCATAGTCAGATACTTTTATGTTAAGTAGTATTTAGTTTAGTAACACTGTGGAGGACGGACGGGTCTTTACCCATATGCACGATCCACAGCCGTTGTGTGGCGTTTATTGTAAGACTATAAATAATCTCTACCTTCCAAGGTAGAGAGTTGGAGCTCATAATAAGATTTTTCTTTCTCTCTCTAAAGTTCCCTACCTCTAACTTCTCTCTCTCAATTCCAACATCCTTTACTTTGTGTTATGGTTTGATGTGTATGTGAAATCCAATATCCTTCATGTTTCAATTAAGCCTAATAATTACACGACACAGGCATATACATACATTAACCATGACATTAGCGCATACAAATACATAAATTAAGAAGAAAAAAATAAATTTAGCAGTTACTGTAGCAGCAATGGAATGGTGAATAGAGGAAGGATAGATCCCTGATGAAACACTAATAAAAAAAATAAAAGATGGTCAATTTTGACTCTTAAAAACATATATATAAAGAACAAAGTGACCAAATATTTGAGATCTGAAGATAATATCATCAAGGAATGTGGATTATGAAAATGAGAAATGATAACCGGTGATAACTTTAAATTTTAGAGACGTGTGAAAAGCAAAGGTAATGGGGAAAAACTTTAAATTTTTGGCAAAAGATTTTGGGGGGAAACAAAAATTTTGACAGCAATTACTTTTGAGAATTTTAAACATGCGTAGATGCCATAAATGATCCAAATGTTCGGTAAATATTTCATACTTTTGATAAAAAATAAATGTTTATATTCATATATCTATACTAATTATAATGCATATAGAGGTGTTATTCGGGTTGGCCAGGTCGGGTTCGAGTCAATTCGGATCAATGCTAAAAAACATACCCGAACCCAACCTTGTTTAGAACTCGGGTCACTCGGGTCGGGTCAACTCGGGTTCGGGTTTAGGTCGTTTGAAAATTATATAATTTTGATGTTTACATACAAATTAGAAAGAAAAAAATTGAAACTGGGTCACTCGGGTTGACCCGAACCTGAGTAAGAGACATATATTATACCCAAACCCGACCTTATTTAGAAATTAGAACTCGGGTCAATTCTGGTTGACCTCGATTGACCCAAATATAATTTTAGACCCGACCAACCTGACCCGAAAAGCCATATTCGGGTTCGGGTCGGGTCGGATTTTATGACACCCCTAAATGCATCCATGACTTTTCCTATATTCTTAACTAAAAATGGTAAATACATTCGGTCATCCACTACTAAATTGCTATTATTTTAAACATTGTTTAATCCTCAAACTTTTTATTATTTTTCGTTTATAACCCATAACTTATTTTCTCGCAATGACTACAAATTAAACCCGTAAATATTGCATGAAGAGTCACATCAGAACTACAAGTTTGCAAGTATAATTATTTGCCGCTATACACACCGAAACTTGCGAATGTTTTCTATAGTTTTTAAATAAGCAAATATGAACAAGATATTATATTCTTCAATCATTTTCTTTTAAGTGTTGTATATGGCGTCCCCATTAGCATGGATACGCCATATTCTTCTTCTGATACGGTGTTTTCTTCGTTTTAGCTCCAATTCCGCCGCTTTTCGTGTGCTTTCCACTTTTGCTCCCGATTTTCTAAGAATAAGAATTATGAACGATTAAGTAGCTATTCTTAGATAAAAATATAGTATGAGCAATATATATGGGATAGATGATACATAAAATATGTACTTATTTGATCATATTAACGTGGAGTTAATTTAGATTGTTTAACTAAAGAGTACAAAGCATGATATGAATTATAGATATTAGATGATCTATGAGAGAATTCCTAGTATTGTAGGATTAAGTAGGAGGACATCAAGATATGGGAAAAACGTATATTGCCCAATGGGGCAAGATAGTTTAGCACGTGAGATGTGTTGATCTTGAGTTGTAGAAAAGAATTGAAGTTTTGGATTTTGAATCAGGAAACGCGCAACTACATCGCAGTTTCAAGGTCTTGTACTTGAGTTCTCGTGGATTTATGAGAGTCAGTAAAAAGGAGTCAAAGTTATTATTTGATATAAAATTCCATTTTACTTAAGTGTAAATTGAATTGCATTCATTGAATATAATCCAATATGACTAAATCACTCATGCCAAACTCACTTAGTTTCATTAATAGGAAGACAATATTAAAAGAATTGAGGATTGGAGATCAAGGTTCATAGGTGAAGGATCAGTAAGAAAGAATAAAGTAGTGATTACTCCCAAAACTTTCTGATACAAGCTAAATAAATCGCTGAGAATCGGAAGTAATGTCGTACTGCAAATGGAGATGTTATTACAATTTCATTTAGCATGTTTTGAAATTGTGAATGAACTAAATTTCATTCTAAAAGGGTCCATGGTTGCTTATCATGGTGGGAGACTAAGATAAGTAAACCCGCTATTGTGAAATGTGATACCGGAGAATGTATCATATTCCATCATTTAGTGGGATACAAGTTGGACGTGGCCAAGATCAAGAAGCGACCACTTGGATTAATAAGTTATTATCATTTTCGGATCGTCGCTTACTCTCCCAACAACCTGAGGTATTAGTTCATTTGACTTTGTTTCTTACTGGGTTCGGGCTTAGTTTCTAGTTACTAGGTAAAAGCGTAACGTTGTGTGCTAATGCTGAATTTAGTGGGAGGTAAGGAAAATGATTTAATGATCGAGATGAAAATTTGCAGCTTCATGTTGAAATAGACTGGGGAAGGATATCCCCCCCCCTATGTTGTGATATTTTTTGTTGAAGCACAATCGTGCGATTAGTGTCAGTGAACACTGTGGGAGAGCAAAACATTCACGGTAACAAAAAAGGACGAATGTATTACGAGATTTAAATATCCATGTCTTGTACTTTCAAAAACATCGCAAAGTGCAAAGGGATATATTCATATACCTAAGCTCAGCTGAGGTGTTGCTGAATTTTTGTAAATCATTACTCTGGTATTGAATTGGATTATGTAAGTAGGGCACTTCAATATCTTGATAGTGATTGCTTGATACAGTGAAAGTGGTTCTCATGTTGTTTCTTTACATAAGTGGGAGTATGAAAGTAGTGCCAAGAACAGCGTCTTTCACAACTAGCCACAGTAAAAGAAACACGCAAGTGAAAATAAGAATCGAGTGACTAAATGAAATGGAAATGAAGAGAAAATGAGAATACGGTAATATTCTCATATAGGGGTAAAACGATAATTATCCATGGTGTATATATCTCTCTAAGATAAATTTATTAAGTACATAAAAGGCATAACCATAACCATAAAGGGGTTAATGGTCGGTTGAATACCCTTAGGAGATAAGGAGTTAACAAGTTTGCAAAATACCCGCACACACAATAAGATGGGTAAAGTCATGGGTATATATTCACCCTCAAAACACCCACACTTATTCACCCTGCAATAAAAAGGATATTTACATTCCGTGGGTAAATAACATTTACCCACAAAAATTGACACAATAACTTACGATGTGGGTAATCCGTGGGGAATCTTTTGGCGCCAATTATTTACCCATATATTGCACACCAAATATACTTATGTGGCTATTTGTGTGGGTAAATCCGTGGGAATTTTGAAGGAAAATAAAATCGACTTTGAAAGTTACAGATCGTGGGTAACAGGTGGGTATTAGGTGGGTAATTGCCCTCCAAAGGATAAGTGTGGGTAATTGTCATGGGTATTCCATCAGATTCTTGTAGTGGGTGCTATGGTATACGTATCATGTTAAACGACCAAGTATATGTGCTATGGTATACGTATCATGTTAAACGACCGAGTATAGGTGCTATGGTATACGTATCATGTTAAACTTCCCACCAAAAAAATGGCGCCAAAACTTCCCACCAACATGACAAACACATTATATAGTCCTTATGTTCACACAAACCTCACAACCTCTTTTCCTCAAAACCACTAAACCTCACAACCACTTATCTTCACACAAATTTTAAAACCTGAGATGGAGCCATTTAATCCTTTTATGTGTTCTTGTGGAGCAGGAAATATAAGATTAATAAAATCACATAGAGAATATTCATCTGGGCGTATTATGCATGTCCTCTGTCAGAGGTGAACAATCATACATTTCTTATTTATGTAAATATACAAATAATTGGGTTGTAATCTCTTTTAATTTTCTTATTATGTGACGAGAAAAGAAGATAATGGGTGCGGATATTTTATGTGGAAGAGTGAATTTGACGAGTACTTAAGAACAATCTCTTACTGTTCAACATCTCAAGGTTCGGATCGCACCAACGAGTGCTCGACGCCATGACAAAGATCTCACGATAAACTTGTTGGAATCACAAAAACAGGTGCTAGAGACTAGAGTAAGGTTCTTTGGAGGCAAGACTTGAAATGGCAAGGATTCACGGCCACGCATGTCAGTCGGATGCATTACTTCGTGAGCTGTTAGGTGACATGGAAAATCTTCATATGTAGTAGTAGTAGTTGTTGTTCTAGTAGTTGTTTTTGTTGATGTTGTTCTTGTAGTTGTTGTTGGAATAATACGTATGTTTAACTAAAAGGAGAATGAAATGTTGTTGTAGTTGTTGTTGGAATAATCTGTCTTGATTTGAACTAGTGAAGAAACTTTCCCACCACAAACATCTTTGAACATACTTGATCCGACCCATCTCTAGCAGGTCATTTTAATATCTGAATGAACCACAATTAAGTTCATATTTTTAACATTTAATCGGGGTTTTAGTTGTGTATTAAAAGTTGTGTATTTTTAACATATAAGTAAGTGTATTTTTGTAAATAGTATTTTTTTCTGGGGACATGTCCCCGGGGAAGGTTTTGGCGGGAATAAACGCGGGAACAATTAACATGCTATTGACTCTAGTCAAATTTACGTCAATGTGAAAGCCACTATTGCCGGGGACATGTCCCCGACGAAAGTGTAAGTTGAATTTTATTTAACAGGTCAGCGTATTCATGTACCACGTCAGCTTTGGTTTTATCGTTTAGCGACTTTCACCGGGGACATCTTGTCCCCGACGAAAGGCTCCTCGCCCGTCCACACGATTGTTGTAGTGGGAGACGATAATCTCTACTAATTAATAGGCAAATGCGCCAACTATAGTTTAAAAATACGATTTGAACTAAATGTTACATATAAATTTAGCTTAATGGCATTTGTCACTAATAACAAAGCAAACAAAATATGAGTATGGTGACATATCGATCTATGAAATAATTCTTGGGTTTTGTTGACGGTCTTAGGGTGGTGGCAACCCAAGTCGGTATGCATTCGGCATCAATGACACCGATCGGCATGCCCATTGCCTCGTCCTAGGCATGATTCGGTGTGGGATGAATTGGACCCAAATCGGTATTGTTTGCCGATTCTACATCAACCAAAACTAGCCGTTAGGCTAGTCAAACTAACCGTTTGTTCTTGCGTGGTGGCGGATCATTTAATTTATTTCTATCTGCTTCTTCTGCTGCTAAATGTGTTTGTTCTTGGTGGGTTGGTTTTAAATTTAATGGAGGGTGAGATGTGCGTGACAAAGGGATGATGATCTGCCATTGCCATGGATGGACATGAAATGAAATATGATGCTACGTGGTGATAAATGAAGATGGGAGAAAGTAACCACACAAAAGATATGAAATGAAATATGATGCTACGTGTTAATAATCATAACCAACACATATAATTATTATTATATATATATATATATATATGCTACGTGTTAATAATCATAACAACATATAATTATTTAAATATATATATATATATATATATATATATATATATATATATATATATATATATATATATATATATATATATATATATATATAACACGTAGAGGATATCTTATATATATTTCTGATTTTTGTATGAATAAGCTACTATTCTTGTGATAAATACACATCTGATGAATCAGGGGATCATTAAAAATCAGGACCACAAGTCAGGACCCACATTTTTTAGCTTAAAATTGTAGCTAATATATTCCCATATATATATATATATATATATATATATATGAGATATGGGTTAGGCATGGTTGCCACTAAAAATCTATTGTTAGGTATGAGATTAGATGGAAGGATATTATTGGTGGATGATTAGGCATGAAAAAATTTGTTAGGCATGGTTGCCACCACCCTTAAGGACCGTGGTTAAGAGGTTATATTTTACTTGGTTATAACTAAAAATTATTATCAACCGTCAATTGTGCATTCATTTTTTATGTGGTTGTCTTCACTTTTTTTGAGATTTTTATCCAATTAAAATCATTCTTAGATGGTATTGTAATTAATTCTTTTAAGGGTTTGTTTAACGGGTCTTCGGGGCAACTTTTATTGTCACTGTAAAATAAAACTTTGAATTTATTTAATAAAAATCATATTTAATTATAATAATTTATAAGTTTCATTAATATGTATTAAAAATGCAATGTTTAATTTAAAATAAAAAAAAGTTTGTTTTCAATAAATGCGGTAATTATCCCACTTCCTTGAAAGTTGTTGACAAACCCATAATTTTAATAGCTTAAATTTTATTTTTGGAAATTGTTACGTATAGATGCATGAGTTGTTTTGCTTATTTAGCCAGTCTCTTGGACAAATGAGTCACTTGGCTTTAGCACATTCCCGGAAACTAAAAAATACAACTTGAGCTAATAAATATATTTGACTGGCACTCCCTTTCAAGACAAAAAACTCTGTCAAAATTTCCCCATAATTTATCCTCATTAAAAATAGACAAAACTATAATATAACCCAATATCCATGCTTTTTCAAACACGGTGTGCCCGCTCAACTTGTATATATACACACCTCAACTTATCTCACTCAATAGGTAGCAACAATAAACGAGTTGCCTCCACAATTGATCAATCATGAACTCTACCCAATTCCCTGTTGCAATCTATGCTTTAATCGCTCTCATTACCTTCTTATTCATCAGTTGGATCAGACGGAAACCTCTTCCGCCTGGCCCTATGGGTTGGCCCATCATTGGCAATATGCTAATGATGGACCAACTTACTCACCGTGGCTTAGCTGGTTTAGCTAAGAAATACGGTGGAATCCTACATCTAAAAATGGTATTTGGTCACACCATTGCTATCTCATCTCCCGAAATGGCAAAAGAAGTTCTTCAAGTCAAAGATAACATCTTTGCAAATAGGCCCGCAACAATTGCCATAAGATACCTTACTTATGATTGTGCTGACATGGCATTTACTGACTATGGTCCGTTTTGGCGCCAAATGAGGAAATTATGTGTTATGAAGCTTTTTAGCCGTAGACGGGCCGAATCCTGGGATTCAGTCCGTGATGAGGTGGATACAATGGTGAAAGCCACCGCGATTAATACAGGTTTACCCGTAAACTTGGGTGAACTTGTGTTCGGGTTGACACATGATATTATTTATCGTGCCGCTTTTGGGTCCATTTCTCATGAAGGGAAAGAGGAGTTTATTAGAATTTTGCAAGAATACACAAAACTTTTTGGTGCATTTAATTTGGCTGATTTCATTCCATGGCTAGGCTTCATTGACCCCGCTGGATTAAATACTCGTCTGCCCGCTGCTCGGGCCGCGTTAGATCGCTTCATCGATAAAATCATCGATGAGCACTTGAGTAAGGGAAAGAAAATAGGCGATGAAGATGCCGAAAATGATATGGTTGATGAGATGTTGGCATTCTATAGCGAGGAGGGAAAAATTAACGAAGTTGAGGATTTGCAAAACGCGATTAAGCTCACCCGTGATAATATTAAAGCCATAATCATGGTAAGTACTTTAGTTTAAATTATGTACTATATATATAAATGTTTTTCTATAAAAAAATATTATTCTAGATAGAGTTATCTTTGATATAGATTTTAATTTCTACATTTAAATATCAGCCATGAACAATAATGAAAAAATCATTTAACATGTGACATTTTTGTTGTATTATAGGATGTGATGTTTGGTGGTACCGAGACAGTTGCTTCTGCTATTGAATGGGCCATGGCCGAGTTAATGCGTACCCCGGAAGCACTTAAACGCGTGCAACAAGAGTTAACTGACGTAGTTGGGCTCGAACGTCGAGTTGAAGAATCCGACTTCGAAAAGTTGACCTACTTTAAATGCGTTATTAAAGAGACTCTTCGCATGAATCCACCTATCCCCGTTACACTTCACAAGTCGTCAGAAGCCACTACGGTTGATGAATACTACATCCCTAAAGGTTCACGTGTCATGGTTAATCAATATGCCATAAATCGTGACAAGGACTATTGGGAAGATCCTGATACTTTTAACCCGTCTCGGTTTTTAAAAGATGGGGCGCCCGACTTTAAGGGAAACAATTTTGAATTTTTACCTTTTGGTTCGGGGCGTAGGTCGTGTCCTGGAATGCAACTTGGGTTGTACGCGACCGAGATGGCTGTGGCACACCTTCTGCATAGTTTCACGTGGGAGTTACCTGACGGAATGAAACCAAGTGAACTTGACATGGGCGATGTGTTTGGACTCACTGCGCCGAAGGCGGTGAGACTAGTTGCAGTTCCAACTCCACGTTTATTATGTCCATTGTATTAAAATGATGTGTATGTATTTTGTTTTTATTTTACTTTTTATGATTTCATTTTATGAAAGGTATATGGCATGCAATAACATCTAAGGTATTCACTTGATACTCGATACTTTCTTTTCTCACAATTAACCAATGGTCAACAATCCACTTATGATAATTGTAGTTAGTCCATCAATATATTTTTCGGGGCGTTATTATGGCTCTAGCAAGACGCTAGAGGCTAAAAAGAAAGTTAAAATGTGAACTTCAGACTTTTATGGTATCATTTTAATATACTAAATTTCAGACTTTTATGGTATCATTTGCTCTTATAAAAATATACAAACTTTCAGACGTTAAGATGTGAACTTCAGACTTTTATGGTATCATTTATATATCTTATATACTAAATTTGAGACGTTAAGATGTGACCTTTTATGGTATCATTTATAGGGCACAAGTCAGTGAAAAGAAAAATTAATATGAAAAAGAAGAAAAACAACTATAATTACACATTGAGATACATCAACTTGAATGTGATACAACTTTATTCATTTAGATGCATTCCAGTTAATTTTGAAAGTGATTTTGAAGTAAAAACGATGCAAAATAGTATTCGTAGCTCATTTGAACCGCAAAGGACTAAAATAAATATGACTCGCCTAACTTGATGGTATTTCTTTTAACATTTTTTCGAACGGCAACAAACAATTTGATGATATGAAGCTAATATATGTATAATGCATCTAATTTTGAGCTACAAAATATATTAGAGTGTATCTAAAAATTAAGAATGAATGTAATTCAAACCGATACATTGTTAATATAGATTATGTTTATTTCTTATCATTCTCATATTAAGTTTTGTTCTCATTTAATTATTAAGTCATCATTTATATATAAGGTCAATTGTATATATACTTATTAAAACTTGTATATTTGCATATATAACCAAAATATGATTAACTTGCATTATATATCATGTATTGAAAACTTGTAACTTAAAAAAAATATGTAAATATTTAAATTTTAATGAGTATGCAATTCTCCTTTTATGTATATACTAAAGTTCAATCATGCTCCTTTTTACTAATGAAATATCTCAATCATACTAACTCGTTGTCATCTATCAATACATCAGTAACTCAATATCTTCTAGTCCATACCTAAAATTGTTAAATAAGATTATTCTATAAAATAGTATAGAATTATTTATAGTTTTATGACTAAAATACTCGTATACGAGTGTATTTTTATATAACTTTGTTTTTTTTTTTTGGATAAAGGGGAGTAATCATGCACCCTGGTAAATATATTAACAAAAAAACGTTTAAGTACAATGGATATGAGTGAAATCGTATCTCAAATTCATAGGCGTAAAGCTTACATAACAAGATACTCGAATTTTCTAAACAGAAAACAATACTACTCGAATGATAACATAGGACATAACGAGAAAATTACTTAGGGCGGAAGCTTGGTGCCATACATGGCATTAAAGGCATCAAATTCCGGAAGATCATAAACTGATTCGCATAGTCATCGTAGTCATAGTCATCATACTCATCTTCAAACTCTTGGCTACCACCGAATAGATTAGCAGACTCATCAAATGGGTTAGCAACCACCTCATCTTGAATCGAAACCACGATCTCTCCCACTTGAAAAGGGTTAACTCTCTTAGTAGAAGAGCGGGGAGTACAAGAATCACTAGTTTTGGGAGCACCGACTCCATCTCTCAAATCACTCACGGGGTTCTTGTGATGCAGTACGTGTCTTAGTAGACTTATCTTTATTAACTTCCATTGTACTACCAGAATCCACATCCTTGTTGGTGTCATTTGAAGGAATACCTAAAGCATCCGTATATTCCATATTAAGAGCATCGAACTGGTTAGATGTAGAGATCTTTGTTCCACTCGAACTAGCCACATCAGAAGCATTCTTCTTAGTGACTTCCACTTTCTTAGGTTCAGGAGGAGTCTTTTTGGGTTGATATTGAAACTGTTTACCCAGCAAGGTTTAGTAAACCCTCCTGACCGAATAGTAGACCCACTTGCTTTCCTTCTTCTTGTTATTTACCGTCTTGAAACCATCATTAACAGCAGTAGTAGGAGGCAGGAGGTTCAACAACTTTAGGACATTCAATAAGAGTATGACCAAAAATCTTACATTTATCACAGTGAGGTGATTTCCTCTCGTATTCAACCCGTATCTTCTCAATAGTCGAACCCGGCCTATCAAGTAACGGATTCCCAACAGTATGGCTGTCCCTAAGCACCTCATCCGACTTCACTTCAATCATGCATCTAGCAAAACTATTGCGGCCCCACGAGTCCTTGCACATTTGGCTAGTATTGTTTTGACTAGCATTGTTTTGTATAACTTTGTTTAACTAGCATTGTTTTGATTGTTGATATTTTTTAAATTTATTAATTCATGTCTAGACATATGTATGTTTTATAACACGTAATTAACCAGTTAATTGCATAATAATGATTATTTGGAAACTATTAGGTGTGACTTTAATTTGTTTTATAATCCTAGCTATGTGTCTGATACATAATATTTAACATGTCGTAATTATTATGGTTTCATAATAGTAAATTTAATTATGCAAATGTTTTTCAACGTTATTGTAAAATATAATTAAAGATAGTAATATATAATTTATAATGAACGTAGTCACGTACACAAATGAAGCATTATTCAACGTTTACGTAATTAGAATTTGGAACTGCATGTTATATAACAATTTAGTCATTTCTTAAATGCATTCCATTTCATACAAGACTAATTATAAGATCGCGTTGATTTTAGATTTTTAACAAAATAATTCTTTTGTTTCCATTGTTTATTCAGTGTTCGAAATATTATCGATTCCACATGATCATTAGCCAACATTGCTATAGTATATGCAAAATATCATTATCATTTACCAAAAAAATAACGTTTTTTCTCATTAAGCAAAATTATTAACCACCACAATTGATGATGATGATGTTTACTTTCAAGTGGATGTTTCACTTACATATTCCACTTCCATGCTGCTCGGTTGGGGTGTCATCCATATAATGATCTTGATTTATAACCTAAAATCTTTCTTTCTCTTTTCATTTTAGTATATCAGATAAATTAATTTTAGTAAATTTAGTCATTAAATCTAACTCAAATTAAAAAAATAGCGTGATATCGACAATTTTTATTTGACTCGATTCGTTTTAGAATGTCCTCAACCATGTGACGATGATTATGAAGATGACTCATATGACAATGAGGTGTATGAAGATTTAACCGTAGAACAACTGACGTTTTTCAATGCGCTTGACATAAACTTCGTGGTCAAATTAGACGTTAGTTTACATTGAAGTATGTGTTGAATCAAATGTATGCTAGTGGTTAAGTGTGTTTTTCCTTCTCTTCTAAAAGTATAAGTGTCTTGTTATGTTAGTTTTACCGTTTATATAACGGGCTGAGATGTGACACTCACATCTTTTATATTTAAACGTTTTTTAGAGTAATCTATTCATCGGGTTTAAAAACTTTTTACAAAAAAGAATGTCGTCAAACATAGTAGGTCAATGGTTCTCATGTGGTGGCATTTACATGCATGCAAAGATACGCCAACATTGTGTTTAATTAAGAGAAAATTAACCTATCAAATCGATGGCGAGGGTTGATATCGTTCCCAACACAAAGGGTACGTTTGCTAAAGATAAATTTAAAAAATGAAATGAATTAAAAATAAAAAAATTCAAAGAAATAAAATAGGTGAAGAAAAATCAATGAACCCTGGAGGCATGGTAACAAGAGAAAAATTAACATGAGAAATTAATAAAACTAAATTTTTAGGTTTTTTATTCATTTTTTTAACAACTTTATGTTTCTTTTGTTAATTCTCAACAATGAAAATATACGCTCATATATTCATATCTTTTGTGAATACATGCATTAGTTGGTAATTAGTTGGCAATTCAATTTGAGGGATGGTTTGAAAATTTTAGCAGCAAAACCCACAAAAACACATAGCATGTGTTCACACATAAATTGATGATTCCGTTTTGTTAATACAATCGGATACTTGTTTTCTTTCTAGCATTATGGAACAAGTTTTGAAGCATTAAATAAATTAATAATATCATATTTACATTTTACTTGATGTTAATACTTTCTTAAATTTGTGATATTTATCAAGTTTATCATTGTTTTACATAATAGAAGTAACGCTATTTAAAAAAAAATGTGTTTATTTAATGCTATAAAACGTGTGACACCATAGCACAAGTTAGATAAACTTTTTAATAATTTATAATAGGAAGATAATTAAGATTGAATACCCATAATGGTGCCAATCTGTGACATCATTGAACTGTTGGGGTCTTTGCTTCGGATGTTGTTCGTAAGGTGTGAAAGCAATTGGTTACATAGTTTTAGAATCCTCCTGATCCCAAATAGATCATCAAATGAGCAATGGAAGCTCATTCCTAATTGCAAATATTGAAATGAAAACTAAATTATTTATCATCAGGCAATACGGGATGAGATCAATAAAGATCACATAAAAACTAAAGATCAAATGGATCAATCTCATCATTTATTTTTGAGTAAATTACATAAATGGTCACTGTGGTTTGTTCATTTTTTCACATTTAGTCACTGAATTTTTTTTTTGACATACATGGTCACTGAAGTTTCAAATCGTTACAGTTGATTCCGTTTAAATTCGTACAATGGTCCAGTTTCAAACCACAATGACCATTTATGTAACGAAATTGAAACCTTAATGACGGAATCTGTAACGATTTGAAACCTTAATGACTGCCTTGTCAAAAAAAAAGTTCAGAGACTAAATGTGAAAAAATAGACAAACCACAGGGACTATTTATGTAATTTACTCTTTATTTTTTATCAAATTAATTAAATTTATTTTCACCTTATATTTAAAAATTAAATATCTCACAAACCGTTAATAGTTAGATAAAATTGATTATATCATTGCGACAAGAATAAATTATCTTTCTATAGAGATCCAATATTGTATAATTTCGACGAACTTATTTTTTTATCCATTTTTGCGGGTTTTAATATATTACACTATAAATGAAAATTTTAAAAATACTCTTTTGTGTTAACAAACCTACCCTATAAAACCTAACCCCAAAAACTAAAACCCTAACATCTAAACCCTAAAAACTCTAAACCTTTAAAACAAGTACAAACCCTAAACCCCTAAAGGCAACATTTAAGCAAAAAAAAGCACAAGCACTTCCATCTAAATCGTAAGAAACCTAAACCCTTAACCCCTAAAAAACATAACCCAAAAAAGTCAAATCCCTAAAGGTAAAGGTAATTTTAGCGGATAGGGTTTAGGTCAATGGTTTGTGAGATATTTAGTTTTTAAAAATGGAGATGAAAGTTTATTTTATTGTTTTGATGAAAAAATTAATGGTCGAGAATGATTTATTTGATCTTTAGTTTTTCTTTGATCTTTATTCAAGCAGACTCCGCAATCCGCTATATAAACATCAATACTTTCAGAAAATCTGAAATCATGTTTTGTTAGACTATGTTTATCAGCAACCGGTCACAACCCAACCTATCATTAAAATATTAGTTTTTTTCTCTTCCACCTATCAACCAAATCTACCACTAATTTCATATTTTACCTGCAGATTTATCAAGCCAAAATAACATTTTAAAATATTAGTTTTCTCTCTCTATCCCGATCAAAATTGACACGTGGGAAAATGGTGGGGACAACCGGTTGGTGACTTGAAGTCACCAACAACCCAGTTAATGATCTCATTTTTCCATGTGAGGACGATAATATAATATATATATATTTTGTATCCCATCCAACCGGTTGGTGGAATACCCAATAAACATATTCTTAGAGCAGCAAGATGAAGGAGGAAATTGGGGCCACGGTTTGAACCTTTTGACTTTGTATGGAATGCGACTTGCCCGTGACATAATGCATTTATCTGAGTTGTCAAGATCGGGATCACCGGGGATCGTTTTTCGTCTTTAAGATCGTCGTAAGATCAGTCGGGGATCTTAGATCTACTCAATATTATTTTAATAATTAATGTAATTGTATACAAATCTTTAATTAATAATTATATTGTAAAATCTTATGAATGTTGACATAAATGTTTATGTA
>OU343220.1:227273551-227361618 GCA_910596185.1 Chrysanthemum makinoi
CTCTTTCCTCTTTCCATCCATATATAAAACGCCTATAGAAGCCTTCATTAACACCTCCAAATCTTGCAAAAACCATTCGTGATTCTAGGGTTTTCAAGTAATCTTGTAGATCGGGTTTGTAAAAGGTAAAAGGAACATGGGTCAAGCTTGTTTAAGCCATGATAAGCCACGTATGAGCTCCATATGGCTCGTACATGGCTCGACTTTAATGGGTTTTGGATGAAACATGGGTCTAAAACTAATTTACAACTAATAAAACATGTAGCTAGTGATTTGGTATCGTGTGTTGTATCATTTTATTGTGTTTTTGCATTTTAGTCATAGTTTCTAGATGAGGGTTTAGATTAGTTGATGGGTTTGATGATTGGATGTTGTTAGGAGGTTGATTGATTGTGTTTGGTTGTTGTAGAAGCCATTTGGGGAGTGTTTGGATGAGTTTGGTAAGTGGGATGAGCCACTATACCCACATATGGGTCGTGGCTATTGCGTACGTGACCCCTAAGGACCAAGGGTCCGGGTCGGGTTGTTGTGGTATCTTGTTGGTAGTTGTTGTTGGTTTTTGGATAAGACGCGTGGAGCCGAAAAGCTTCTAGAGCTTGTTTGGTTCACGTGGTCTTAACTGGGACCGTGTCATGACCATTAGGGTCATAACATTGGTTACGGGTATTTTTGTTAGTTTGTTTGGATGGCGAGATTGATATGGGTTGATTTGGAGATTGATTTGCGCTATTGTGATTATTCACTTGGACTATATTATAAATTGTCAACTTTGTGCAACATCGGTGTTACTTTGACTTTTTAGTCATAGTTGACCCGACAACGCCAGTAACATGGACTTTAGTATATATTGGACTATAAGTGATTAAAAGCCGAAGCCTGACGAATTCGCTGCTGGACTCGAAATGAATAACGATTTGAAACTAATATTGAATGACGATTATATATATATATATATATATATATATATATATATATATATATATATATATATATATATATATATATATATATATATATATATATATATATATATATATATATATATATATATATATATATATATATATATATATATATATATATATATATATATATATATATATATATGAAAATGCTAATAAAACTATGAAACATAAATAATAAAAAGGTTTTTATACCAAAACTCTCGATAACAAGAGTTGTCTTGTTATTCACTATTTTAAATGTTTTAAATGAGAATTAACGACTAAAAACGGAAAGGTTTTCTAATAAATAAGTAATTAATGTTTCGAGTGCACGTTTATCTAAATGTGCCATTTATGAGCATTTAATACCATTTTCAAGTATTTAATTCTATTTACGTCTTGTGCATGGGTTACGGATGACCTAACATTAATAGCGTCGATCCACGTGGATAGCGGACTTATTAGGTTGCCGAATATAATAAGAACCAGCTAGGTACGTAGGATAATGTTATTAATGGGTGAATTATCTTTATGACTCGTTAGGATGCGACCGGTTTATGGAATAATAGTTTACACGAATAAATGATTGAGTTTATCAGTGGGCCGAATTGATAAGGTCTAACTATTTATTTCGAAACTTATTGGACTATGGAGCTTATCGCTTAGACGTCTCATTGTGTTGCATTGAGTCACATTGTGGTTATTTGAGTGCATTCATGATATCATATAGAGTCGATACACACACACCGAAGATACCAAGCGCTAGGACTAAGCGGTGAAACAAGACATTTTGGAGATAAAGAAAAGGAATACATTGGGGTAGATAACGTTGATTTTGGGAAATATATATTAAAAATGGTTTATATTAATCTTGTGCCGAGTTAGTAGTTGTTGAGCCGTGTTAGTTGTTATCTTCGTTGCTAGTGTTTGTTTGTGCGTTGCTTGCTTGAGGTGAGTTTCATAGGCCCACTTTTATCTATGTTTTTAACTAATTTGGGGTGAGAAATCATGCTACTCTTTTGGACCTTTTAAACTATTTTGATTTGCTTATGTGCTTGATTGTTTAGATAGATATGTGGTAGCTGTTGCCTTAGTCTAGGGTAGCAATCTTAATTGCTATGACACTTTCCTAGCTAAGTATAGACTCTACCTCGACTCTAGTCCGAGGTAGCATTATTCGGACTTGCTACTGACGCGTCAGCAGAGTCGCTAGGCCCTACTATGATGTCGGATATGTTATTGATGATATTGTTGATTGTGATATTGGTATGTGATTGAGGTGATATTGTGTATCTATCTTAGGTCTTACATAGCAAATAAACTCCCTGAGTCCACCTATTTAAACTTGAATTTAAACATATGAACTCACCAGAGTGACCTTTTAGCATGTTTTTCTGGGTATTTAAGTAAAGTTTGGAATGCTTGTTCTGTGGAAGCTTGGCAAGGAGGCATGGTTGAACGATCATATTTAAACTCTGATAATATTATGGGGACCTATTTTATAAATCATGTTGGGCTTTACATTTAACTATTTTGGGATGATTGTATTGGATAATTAAATTTGGGATTGGTTTTTGAGTTATAAATGACTATCTTGTTTGCTATACTTGTGTGATGTACCAATCTATGTAACACCCCGAAAACTTAATTAAGTCTTCCATTGTACCAAGATTTGGGGGTGTTACATAACTGAACCAATAACCATCCCAGAAATCCACATAATCACCAGATCTCACAAACCTCCAAAATTGAGAAATTAGGGTTTTCAAGAAATCAACCAAGAAACCAGAATTAACCGTTAATTATTTGATTAACCACTATCAAAACCTCTAAATCGCACCAGAATAAATAAAACCCCAAAATCTAGGGTTTCAAGAAAAAACTCTATATCTTCAGTTAACACCCTAAACCTTCGATTAACCCAAGAATCAACCAGATCCAACCACCTAAGTGTTGAATCAAACAACTCTAAACCAAGATCCACGATTAAACCAAGAAACCACCAAACACCAATCGATCAGAACCTAGGGCTCTGATACCATGTAAAAATGGTACCAAACACACTAAGATATCTAATACCCCAAACCAACCTCCCCTTGGTGATCTTTTATTTACAAATTCTATAGTAGTGCAGTCCATAAAATGTGTGCTGACCAACAATATAAAAGAAATAGATTGTCCCCAACACGGATGCAATCCAAGAATTACAAACACTCACACTAACAAACCCAGTAGCTAACTACAGAATACAAACCAAACTTATTGATCAAGATGATCTAAACTACACTGAAACAAAATAACTATCACCAAGACTGTATGATGAAACCTAGAGAACCAGAGAGAGTATGTAAGATAAACTTGAGAGAGTGATTGATAGACTGAAACCCTAGCTGGTGGTGATACTTATATAGCACCATTTTACACTTTAGTCCTTGTACAATCACAACACTACAAAACACTCCCAAAGGTATGTGTTAGATAAAACAAACTAAAAATATTTATATATTAAACCTTTAAGTATCATAAGTTTGCTAAAAGTGTTATAAAATTTAACAAATGTAAAAAGTTATAACCATACAAATTTAAATTTTTTGTTGAATAAATTACATGTGATTAAGTGTCTAGTATATAGATGTGCATGTCCTTAGTAACTAACTGCTTATTTTTTAAACCAAAAAATTAATTTATTTAATAGAAAAAATTACAAACATTTCTAAAATGTACATTTATTTTTGAGATAATTTTCTAAGACTTTTATTCATTTGTTCCAAGAACAAAGAAGCCAAAGCCCGGAAGAGGCAAATGATCATTCTTCCATATCATTTTCTTTATTCTAAATGGCTCACTTTCAGAAGAGGCAAATGAACATTCTTCCATATCATTCGCTTTATAAACCTTGATATTCTATAACCTTATGGGTGATTCTGGCCGCCACCCCTACTTCACTTTTCCGGCCATAAACAAGCTCTAAAATTTTATCTCTACCTTTAAACGTGTGTTATTCTATTGATTATTTGTTTGTGGGTCTGTGTTTTTTATTCCATTCGTGGATTAAATTGGCTATCCTATTCAGATCGTCGTTAGTGATACTTTTGTTTATTGGTATGCAATCCGTTTCTAGGTTGTGTATTAAAAGAGGTGGCGGCTAGAAAAAACTCTAACTATCCTTTATTGATTGATCGCTGCTTCTAGGGTGTGTGATTATTTTTCTTTAGGGTTTGCCTGTTGTCGATGTTCTTTTAAATTAGCTGCGCTAACGTTTATACCCTTGTTTAGGGTTTAACGTGGATTGTATTGTACGATTCTCTTCTTAGGTTTTGATCTTTGTGCTGCTTGGTTAATCGTGGATCTCTTAACGTCAAATACTTTCTGATCGTTGGATTGTAGGTTAATTTGGCTCTTGAATGTCAAAGCTAAACTCTGATTTAGGGTTTGGTTTTCCTATTCGATTCTGCAAGTAAACCTTAACCAGGTTTGTTTCGTCCACCTGTTAACTGCTTGTTAGGTATTGTTAGTGGGTTATGAGAGATGGTGGTTGCTTGGACGTTGGGGTTTGTGAAAACCCTAGTTTTCGACTATGGCAGTTTTGGTTTGCTTTGGGTTACACTCTGATTTGACGATGATGCATTGAATCTAGCCATAGTTGTCTTTGCTTGTTGGGTACATGTTGGTGTTGGTAAACAAATATGGGGTGATTATAGTCGACACAAGTTCTTATCGTTTGCTATTCTTCTGTTGGGTTTTAATCAGCTTTTTTAGATTGGCTTGACCATGGTGTTTTCGCGCTTGGGTGTGTATGGGTTGTTAGGATTCATGCTATTCACAAGTCGATTAGGGTGCACGGACCTTTGGCCATCGTCGTGTTGGTAGGCGGTTCATTCGTCTAAGGGTTTTGTCGTTTATTCACGGTCCTTTTGCCACCTTCGTGTTGGTAGTAGGGGTTGGCGAGCGCGCTTTAGACATGTTTGCTTGCGATTGCTCGCTTTATTCTTCAATGTGTTGGCATCAATTGTGGTTCAGTGCTTATGGAAGTGGAAGTTGGTTGCACTTTGGGGTCAAGCAATGGCGATAATTGAAGACAGTCGCTTCGCAATGGATGTGATTCTATAAACCTTGTTTTATTACATTTAGATTGTTTTTAAATGTAATTGGTTATTTTCAGCGTAAGAAGTTGTGATACAAGCAAAGAGATTTGCTTAGTTACATTTGTAGAGTCATATCGCCTATGTAACGGGCTGAGGGCATGAGATTCACCTATGTCAATTGTACTTCAATATTTTTTGGTGTAATAAATTTTACCAGAGTGAAAAATCCCTTTTACCTAAAAAAAAAAAAAAAAAAAAAAAAAAAACTGATACTTAAATTAAGAAAACAAAATTGAGTAACTTGTTGTGAACACAAGTTTGGGAGAATCAAAAGTATGAGCAATGCAATTAACCAATAAGTCTATATATAGATACAAAGGGATAAAGCTTCAGCATAATGATGCATATCTTCTAACTAAATATAAACTCTAACCAACGTTTGGAGATAAGGACATCCACATATATTTATCCATAACACTCCTTCTTTGATGTCCATATTATTAATATGCTTTAAGAATGATGCCTCGTTAAAAACCTTGCCAGAAAAACCCAGTGGGACAAAAGCATTGCTAAGGGAAAAGAGTGCAGCGCGCATTATCTCCCTCTGATGACTACATCAATTGAGCTCTTTGAGTCGGCGCATTTCAATGTTGCAAATTAATTTCCTAGTGTTGATGTAGGAATTGTCTTAGTAGATAGATCCATTATATTATGTAAATAGATCCACTAAGTTATCGTTGAATGAGAAGTGTCTTGTCGTCTTTGATGTAGCCATTCTTGAACTAAGCAATACATGCTATATCATCTTCATGCAAAATTATTAGTGTCTCCTTCCTATAATTTTTGTATGGTTTGATGAAGTAGCCACGATTGTTTGGTCTACTGAACACCATTAAATTTCAGTGCCGCCACTTGTAAATGCATATCCAGTTTGAGACCGATAATTGTGAGAATTAAATATATATCCCGCATCTGATAAACTAACTAAACTTGTTTTGATGGGTTAGTAAAATACTGCCGCCACTTGTAAACTTGTTTAGTGGTTATTCTAGTTGTTAGTAACTAGTTATTCATTTATGAAATGTCATAAATGATTTAGGGGTCGTTCAAGCGGTTTAAGCGGTTGTTTGAGGTTAATGTGGCATTTCATCCACATTCCATTGTACTTTAAACAATTTTTTAGTTAATATATTTTTTCAGGGTGAAAGTTCTCTTTTACCCCAAATATATATATATATATATATATATATATATATATATATATATATATATATATATATACCTTAAAGATATCAAAATGTTTACTTTATTTCATTCGATTGATTTGTTCAATTTAATCAATTAGTATTCTTGATAATTTTTAAATCATGACACGTGCTTCACATTCAATATTTCTTATGGAATCTCAACATAAAATGAGCTTTTCTATTATTATGTTAGACACATATAATTTATTTCTCGTATTGCCAGACATACACATTATGAATTTCAAGTCCCAATAGTCATGTCTCATCATAAGAGACTTTCATATTTCTGTAGTTATTTGCATCTTTATATTCTTTGGCCATTCATTTATACAACTGCACATCTTGCAGGTATCCATGATCCTCACCTTATTTTCACAATATTTATTATGCGCATTATTGTGCACAATATTTATTATGCGCATTATATTATGGGGATATCTTAGCTACAATTTTTGTAGCCAATTAGCTACAATTCTTCATATAAAATACATAACCAAATGAATCGCACAATGAGAAAATAATCGGGGCCAAATGAATAGAATCTCATTTCACCTGAAATTAGCATTTTACCTTCACAATAAATTGAAATAATATATTCCCTTATATTATATCTTTGTTGAGATCTTATATGCTTTCATTCAACTGGAAATTTTCAAGAATCATCATATCTAGTATCTCTTTAAGAGACTATGGGGTCTTTATTACCTCGATTCGACAATCTTAACTTTCATGCTCCATTTCATATTGCCTGTATACATTTGAGTTATTTTATCATAACCGAATTGATATTCTCTACTTGAAGAGTACTTTTTTGAACGAACTCCACTTGAAGACTTGTAACATGGATTTACCATAAAAAAACAAGAAAGACACATTATTAAGCATGACAATTGTATACTAGTTGCCGTACGCTTGCTTACAAGACGCCAGGGTCACTATCCTGTCAATTAGCCTCCTTGGGAGACCATGCAGCACATGCTATTTTTGTTGAATAGCCACTTTGAGGCTGAGTTCGACGTCTTATCTAATACTTATATGTTTACTACTCGTAGATATTTAGCATGTGACTTTGCTTATTTTTGGTTAAGCAGATGGTGAACTTAAGTTACGCACAATCACTTAGTACATGACTAGCTAGTTACGCTCTTACACTTAGCACATGACGAGTTACGCTCTTACGTTACTGTTAGACCAAATTTAGACGTGGACGCACAATCACTTAGCAGATGACCAGTTACTGTTAGGCCAAATTTAAACGTGAACGCAAAATCATTTAGTTGTCGACTACTCGACCAACTACGCTCTTAAGTTACTGTTTGGCTACATTTCAATCGGTACGTGACTTGACCATGTTCTTTTTATTATACACATAGTATCTAGTTTTGATTGGCATGTGTCTTTTTGAGATGTATAAGTAGATATATATTTTAATTTAAACTATAAAAAATATTACTACCTCCGTCCCAAAATTATATTCCTACGATAAAAAAAAACATAGCAGTTAAAACATCATCATTCAACTCTCTTCTTACTTTTCTGCAAAAGAGTTTCTCTTAACCAATTAATTTCCAACTTCTTTAAAGTTTGAAATAATAACCTCAACTAAGGGTAATATGGTAAACTTGATATATATTCTCTATCTATTTATGGAAGTAGACAATTATTTTGGGACGGCCGAAAAAGGAAAGATGGACTATAAATATGGGACGGAGGTAGTAATTTTTTATCTTTCAGATATAGATATTTTGATCAAGTCCAAGATGTCAGGCAAAGCTAAAGAAACCTTTCGTAAACCTTATGAATTATCAATGTAACCGTTTTGGTTAGCATGCCAATAATATTAATTATTTATTATTATTATTATGACACATCTTTTTTGTTTATATATAAAATTTATGTGTGAGGGACAAAGAAATTGATGTGTAGGACAAAGAAAATTATGCTCAGAAAAAGTATGTATGTTGTACTATTTCACCTCATTAATTATTTATTATTATTATTATGACCGCTAAATAATTGCTTTTGTTGTTTATATATATAGGTTGAGTCATACGGAGTACTATACAAACATGTGACATAATGGAGAGTTTCGGTTAAAGATTCTTTTTGTCCCCTTTTATTTTTAGTACAACACAATTTTAATTTTGTCAGTTTTTGTTTTGTATTTCAGACAGTTTTAAGCGTTTAACTTATTAAATTTTATATTTTATGTTTCGTACTTTCAGGTTTATAGTTTTTTGATATAAATAAAATTATAAAAATAAAAATAAAATAAAAATAAAACACAAAAAATGAGGGGGTGATGGGGGTTTGTATAAGGGAATTGATTAGACATCTCCGTTTGATTCTGACACTCAAATGTACAAACCCAGAAAAGAAACATATGATAAATGTACAACTGATTAATGCACAAATTTGAGTGTACAAATAAGAAATTGGAATGTATAAATCATTAGTCTTTTGTATAACCTTTATATATACACTTGTGCGTACCTTGGGACATGTGACGTTCGGTTTGACCTACAATGCGCCTCCATAAAAGACCATGTACCAAGTACGTCGATGTTCTAATACCGATTTAGTTTACTAATGTTAGGTAATATATTTTTTATCATAAGATTTAATAGAATCGTTTCTCAAGTACTAGAAAACAAAGACAATATGCCAAAATCAGCCTAATATTGCGTTGCCTTTGTGCTAATATAAGCGACTCTTCTCCACCACTTCCTATTATAGCGATGTAATTATAATGAGCATCTTTCATTTTTTTGCTAAAAAATTTTTAGGAAATATCAGGTAGGCATGAAACAATTTATGATGAAGAGTGTAGCTTCTACTAATATGACAAACGGAAGAAGATCCTCTCAAGTTAAGAGAATCAATTTAACTCAAGTTGGGCATTTATGAGTCATTGGGTTTGATCTAATGGCTCAAATCAAAACAACTCCTTTTGATTTTAGTTATTGAATCAAATCCAATGACTCATAAATGTCCAACTTGAGTCAAGTTAATCTTCTGAACTTGATAGGATCCTTTTCCATGACAAACATGCATTTTAATTTGTCGTTGATGAATAAACTGTGAGACTGACAATTGAAAAAGGAGTTCTAACTTTCAACCATAAATTTGAGGTTAACCTAAAAATACCGACTCTCTAAAATTCTTCGAAAATTATAAGGTTAGGGTATGGGTAGCAAGGCAAGGCAATTTTGAGCGCTTGTCACTGGCAAAGCAGCCAAACACTGGCCCTTCCTTTTGCCGCCTGGTGGCATCCTCTTGCCCAGCGAGAAAAAATAATAAATAAATAAAAAAACCCTTTCGTTATCAATATTGTCATGTGCGTATGTGTATCGGGGTTACTTTCAAGTGAGAGAAATTGAGAGGGGAAAAAAATAAAGTGTTGCAAACTTTTCACTTAAGTAAAAAGGAGACACCTGATCTGATGCGACGATGATGACGTAAATATCTAACATATCTAGAAAATGGCCTAATAGTGGTGAAGTTTTCATGACAAGAGGGTATATTTTCAACAACCTCAATTGTCAAGTTATCATAATAGCATATACATTGGTTTAGGCTTTAGACTCATCGAAACTTTGTGTTCATGCATTTTAAGACAAATACTTATTGACCGTTGTTTATCATTTAACTTTTCTATTTATTTCCTAGTCTTATCTGTACGATTAGATTATGACCTCAGAATATCGTATACATTGTTCTTGTATACCTAGTTTGAAGATTCAGTTTTTTATTACATAGTATAACTTCTCGGCTGGCACAAAACTGATAGACACAAATGGAACCTAGAGTCATTAACTGGGTCAACACGAAGCCACGTAGAAGCTCCAAGCAATAACGTGTATGGTTTAAGCTTATTAGCTTATTTTTCCGGCTTATTTAAGGTAACATGCTTATATAAAGGGATAAGTTAAAAAAAATCATAAATTTTTGGCTCATAAAGAATGTCAAGACGCCAGTGTCACTATCCTGTCAATTAGCCTCCCTTGGAGACCATGCAGCACATTGCTATTTTTTGTTGAATAGTCACTTTGAGGCTGAGTTCGACGTCTTATCCAATACTTATATATATGTTTACTACCAGTAGATATTTAGCATGTGACTTTGCTCATTTTTAGAAAGTCAGATTAACAGAAATAACACTATACATACATCTCACGGTTGCTTACGGTAAACTTGAGCGCACAATCACTTAGTACATGACTAGCTAGTTACGCTCTTGCACTTAGCACATGAGCTCTAACTTTCAACCATAAATTAAGTTTAACCTTAAAATGTCGACTCACTAGAATATTTTGGAAATATGGTTAGGGACTAGGGTATGCCATTTTGCGCCCTTGTTACTGGCGAAGCGACCAAACACCACACTCTCCTTTTGCCGCCTCTTTTGCTCGTCTGGTGGCATCCTCTTGCCCAGCATAAAAGAAAAAGAATAACAACCTTTTCTGCAAAGACGTATTTGAGGTAAGGAGGCGTGCAACCGCACAGGGCCTTACAGTTTTAAAGGGCTCAAAATATGTATCTCTTTATATATTTTTGGGCCTCAAAATTTACTTCCAACATCAAAATGTTAACGATATATGAAATTATGTTCTAAATATTTGTTAATTTGATATTCGAGTGGTCAAAAGTGACGAAAAACTCATAAAAAATTAAAGCTAGTAGTTAAAATATATCTTTAACGCCATGTTTAGGTATTATACAAGCTTTTGCACAGGGCCTCTAGCTAGTAACTCAGCTACGGCACTGCCTCTCTGTATCAGTATGTAATGTCTTGTGCGTATGTTTATTGACGCTATTTTTAAATGAGAGAAATTGAGAGAGGAAAAAAAAATATAGTGTTGCAAATCTTCCGGTTAAGTCATGTCAAATAGAGACACGTGATGTGACGATGACGTGATTATTTGACAAATCTGAAGAATGGTGTCCACACACCCCATCCTAATATTGGTGAAATTGTCATGACAAGAGGGTATATTTCCAACAACCTCAATTGTCAAATGATCATACAAGCATTACATTGGTTTAGGCTTTAGACTAGTCTTCGACACTTTGTGTACATGACATAATAGTCAAATACTTATTGGCCGTTGTTTATCAACTTCTCTATTATTTTCTAGTCTTACCTGTACGATTAGAGATTATGACCTGAGAATATCATATACATCGTATTTGTAAAATTGTAAACCTAGTTTGAAGATTCAGTTTTTTATTACATAGTATAACTTCTCGGCTAGCACAAAACTGATATGCTTATTAACTTATCTCATCTCTGACTTATATTTCATAAGTCATATTTTTCCAGCTAATTTGATATAACAAGTTTATATAAACCAATATAAGTTACCAAAAAAAAGTTTTGGTTCATAAGAATGTCAAAATGAGATAAAGCTTATAAGCCCAAAATAAGCTTAAACAAACACCCCTTTTATCATAAAGAAAAAGAACCAATCAATCAAAGTTTGATTATCCAACTAATCTACCTAAAAGGAGCCTAAAATTGGTCGGTATGAAGCCACATTAAAGCATTAAGCAACAAGAATTTCCTGTGTCCAAATAAATATTAAAAAGTTTAGAGTCAATATTTGGACATGTCGATAAAACTAATTAGTAATTACTATGCCTCATTTCTGATCACAAGATGAAGTTCAGCCTATGAGATCCCAAAACACGTGCAGCAATGCATACGAACTAGCATTCTTATTCAATCACATGGGTTTGGGAGTTCTGCACTTGCGGCTCCAAATTACCATCTCGAGTCATCTCAATTGAATTTCTGTTTTTGCTAAGATGAAGTTCAGCCTATGAGATCCCAAAACACGTGCAGCAATGCATACGAACTAGCATTCTTATTCAATCACATGGGTTTGGGAGTTCTGCACTCCCGGCTCCAAATTACCATCTCGAGTCATCTCAATCTACACCATTAAAACAGACCATTTAAAACAACCAAATTTTTTCACCTTAGCAAAAACAGAAATTCATATTAAAAAAAATAACTATTAAGAAGCGCCCACCGTGGGGCTCGAACCCACGACCACAAGGTTAAGAGCCTTGCGCTCTACCAACTGAGCTAGACGGGCTTCTTGTTATAGTCTGCTACGACTAAGACATGACTAATGGATGTAGTGTTTCTCTATACATTCTATAATGAATTATTTGGAATAAGTGTTTTAGTATGGTGTTTGTGGTATTTCACAACAATATATGCTGTAACATGAAGATTTTGGTACTTCAACATTTAACAATCCAGTTATTAATATGTTGAAACATGGATTCATGTGAGAATTGATACTTGGTGTCGAAAATTGCCACCCTGTATTCAACTTATCTGATCTACTTCTATATTATCAAATGTAACAACTTTTTTTTTTTTTTTTTTTTTTTGGTTGCAAAGGTGAATTAATATTAATATCCAAACATGATTTGTACATCATAAGCATAACTGATTTGATAGCCCAAATCAGATACAAAGCATAAGCTAAAACAACTAATGTCTGAGAGACTACCAACATATCCGATACAACGTATCTGAACAACTATACTCTGACATTATACCAACACCGGACAATTAACATCACTGCACAATCCCAAGGATTCCAATCCGAATTCACCTTTATTAAGCACCATAACCATCTAACACTTTTATGCGGGAAGAAGAACTCACAAAAAAGGTTGTTTGATTACACCGCTACATTTGCCAATTACACTGCAAATTTAGTCTTTCACATCCATTTGCACATTCCAAATAAAAGCTGCTCTTATCACTTCTATGGACTTCTTTACTTTCAAGCTCATAATCTTCATTCTCACACTATCACATATCATTATGCATATAGTTTGACTATCCCTTGTTTCATCTCTAAAAGTTCTAAAATTCCTTTCTTGCCAGATGAAATATACAATGGCCCCAAAGCATACTTTCCTTATGACACTCCAAATGCTATTTGTGCAACCCATTGCAGCAATAGTAGCTACAATACTGTTCCATTCCTCACTCTCCACTCTGCAATCCATCATTGGAAGCAGACTTTGCCAAATATCCTTTGAGAACTGACATTGAAAGAATAAGTGATCATGGGATTCAGAATCATTATTACAAAGGCTACACACCATCATATCATAGCTACCCCAAATTTTCAATCTGTCATGAGTCAATAGTCTAGTCTGGATAGCCATCCATAAAATGAAAGAATGTTTAGGAATACATTGTGTAAACCAAACTAGAATTTATGTAACTTCCACAGATGCATCACATATAGCATTATAAATGTTGCTCACACAGAATCTCACTCTATTCTTTTAGCTATTCACTCACTGCACACTAATAGAATCTAAACACTTTCAAAGTGTGGCGGATTTCGTATTACAGGCAGGTCTCCTTCTATTGTGTGCGTCTTAACTATTTCTTATTGAAAGGACACGATCAGTATGACCTCTGGCTCAAGGCCCTTAGGCTGAGCCCATTCATTCCATTCGATCGATCTGGCCTATTAAGCGATAATAGCAGAGGAGGATTTCTTTTCATTGAAAACACTTGATTCCCATCTGAACTTAAAAACGAAAGATCTCTATGACATAGGCGGGGCCCTCGTTTTTTAGCCTTTGTCTCACATCACCCAAAAAGTCAAGTTCCTTTCCGTCTCTATCGCAGATTAAAGGAGAGAAGCGCCGGTCCCGTTGGTCGTAATCTTGATTTAAGAAGTCATTAAAATGTTTTTGTAACAACTTTACACCCATTAAATGTTTTTGTTGCCCTAAACACCCAAACAGCATCATTAATCAGGCAACTTGTTGCAGTTTTAAGGAAAAAAGGACATCGTAAGAGCTAAAAATGGTATTTGGAATCACGACTGATATATTGCCAGTCAATTACTGAATTAAATCATGGGCTGTTACAAATTACAAGTGTCTATATCAGCAGACTTGTGCTTCATATATATAAGGGTTATACATAAATGTCCAACAATACAAAGAACAAATTGAATCTTGTCTCACGGTTGCCAATAGTTGCAGGAAGCCCGCTCTTGTACCGCCCATTCTTGTAAAACTTACAAACACGCTGCCCATTTGATGTAACCACATCCACCATATAAATTTACACAAACCATTTCCTATCTCTCACACACAAAAATAGTCTCTCCATATACCCTCACTTCACTCCTCAACTCTTACGGACACTTTTTTTTGCAGAGATTCTTTATATGTTTGTTAGAAAAACATTTAACCCAATAACGTTTGCTCGCCGAAAAATATAGTCACAGGGTACCCGCCGCCGCATTGCGCGGGTACCCTGCTAGTCAAACTAATATGCCTAAAATTGGTCAGTATGAAGCCACATTAAAGCATTAAGCAACAAGAATTTCCTATGTCCAAATAAATATTAAAAAGTTGAGTCAATATTTGGACATGTCGATAAAACTAATTAGTAATTACTCTCCCTTATTTCTGATCACAAGATGAAGTTCAGCCTATGAGATTCCAAAACACGTGCAGCAATGCGTACGAACTAGCATTCTAATTCAATCAACAAACATATATAACAAACAAACTATCACATGGGTCAGGGAGTTCTGCACTCGCGGTGCCAAATTATCTCGAGCCATGTCATTCTACACCAGTAAAACAGAATAACAGACAATTTAAAACATAACCAAATGTTTTCACCTTAGCAAACAGACAAATTCGAACCAAAAAAGACTATGAAGCGCCCACAGTGGGGCTCAAACCCACGACCACAAGGTTAAGAGCTTTGCGCTCTACCAACTGAGCTAGAGGGGCTTCTTGTTATGACCAACTATGACTAAGACATGACTAATGAATGTAGTGTTTCTCTATTTATATGAGAATTGACACTTGGTGTCGAAAATTGCCACCTGTATTCAACTTATCTGATCTACTTCTATATTATCAAATGTAACAACTTCACACTCATTAAAATGTTTTTGTTGCCCCTAAACACCCAAACAGCATCATTAATCCGGCAACTTGTTGCAGTTTTAAGGAAAAAAGGACATCGTAAGAGCTAAAAATGGTATTTGGAATCATGACTGATATATTGCCAGTCAATTAATGAATTAAATCATGGGCTGTTACAAATTACAACCGTCTTATATCAGTAGACTTGTGCTTCATGTATATATATATGGGTTATACATAAATGACCAACAATACAAATAACAAGTTGAATCTCGTCTCACGGTTGCCGATAGTTGCAGGAAGCTCCCTCTAGCACCGCCCATGCTTGTAAAACTTGCAAACACGCTGCCCATTTGATGGTGGTCTGGAATACCTACCACCACCATTGCCACTGACAGCAATACTTTTTACATCAGTATACGTAGTACGGCCAAACCAACAGCAGAGATTGAGGCAAGAGTACCTATACAGTACTTGATCACATCGTATTTTGCTGCTTCCAGCTCAGCCCTTAACGTGTGGATTTCCTGTTTTCAAATAATTTTTAAAAGCTTGATTTATGATCTAGATAAGTTGATACATATTATTGATGCACACTCACTCTATCAAGTGTGTTCGTGAGGTTGGTAGTTTCTTGATTCTGATTTGATAGCTCATCTCGAATTCGCCTGCATTCATTAAGTACTGGCAAATATCAAACCAGTATTATAAACCTCATAATGTCAGAACATACATGTATATCAATAGAATGATTCAAATGGTATACACCACAAAACTTAATTTCTAGGAAAAAGAAGAACAGTTCTGTCAAATTACCCCCTCTCAAGATTCAAATCAAGCCGCTGTCCTGCAGTGACTTTGTCAATTTCATACCTATATGGTGAAAAAAAATCCGATGAATCACGTATTGCGGTAAAAGAAATAGTGTGTTAAATCTCAGAACATCATTGAATTCATTCAACATTGCAAATTAAATGAAGATTGCAGGTGGAAACATTAAAATGATAGCAAATCGTACCGCAAAACATCAACCACCCATACCTTAACTCACTGCGCATCTTTTCTATATCACTCTTTAGTTTCTCCATCTCACGTTGCAACAATGAAAAATGATTTTCCTGTAAGAATGACCAAAATAGTTGAACTGAAACGGGTATGAAGTATACCAACAAAATTATCATATACGAATAACAAATTAGGAAGAGGATAATCTTTAACTATGGACATCTAGATATGATTAGATTCATCATATAGTTATTAGTGTATTACATTAAAAAACATGTTTCAACTGACATTTTTCAGGTGATTAGGTTAGCAAGATTTTAAAATTATGCTTTGACACAAGGTTAGGCTAATGTCAGCTAAAAAGTAAAGAGATAAACTATGGAAAACAAGTTAGCAAGAACAAAAGGACTATAAATTAGGCATCATGCATGAATAAAGTTTGAAAATAAAGAATATGGCTTAGCTGCCAAAACTGACAGGAAGTGGTGCCATTAGCCCATTCGGCATGTAGAAATACAATGACATAAAGGATATACAAGATATGAGCAATTTGTGAAGAACTCCACAAGAATGTACTTGTCGACTCTATATTAGTAAAAACTCCACAAGTAATTTTCTACTTCACCTAGTGAACTATGAAATAGAAGCACCCTTATAACTTCCTTGATCTGTTCATAAAAAGGAGCTTCGCTCAAGGAAGTTATAAGGGTGCTTCTATTTCATAATTCACCAGTTAAAGTGCAACATTCCAAAATACTTTACGCTAGCATACACAACAGCAAACTGCCGTTAAAAACTAGGCACATTTAATTCAACCGGCAAGCACAAATAAACCACTCACCTGGGAGCTTTGCACTCGCGACTTAAACTTCCCCAGATTACCATCTTGAGTCATCTCAATCTACACCACAAAACCAAACCATTTTCAACTTTAACCACAACTAACAGATACGAGTACTTAAACATATTATTAATATCACAAACAAACAAACCATTTGCATTTCACCCTTGGAAACAAAAGACTCTCCCACATTTTCCAAACTATCATTTAAAACCTCGATTATCGCAGACGTAATTGCCTCTGCTTGCTGAGTTGGCACACCCTCGCCTTCTAATCTCCTCACCTAACACATTCACGTCAACTCACAAAATTAACTACTGTAATAATATTGGTGTTTCTTTAAGCTTATATTTTGGAAGCTTATGGCTCATAATATATAAGCTCATACGCCAAGGCTGAGTGTTTGGATTAGCTTATGCTTGGTTTTAAATTGCGTGCGGCAATCCGTTGCGCTCGAGGTCCAAAAGACCGATGCGTGATGCGCGATGCGGTTGCGAGCGCATCACGGACGCGTGGCGCTATGTAATAAACACAAAATATAAAATATTACTACTTAAATTACTGACAAGTAAATGATTAAATATGAAATAAGTCTCGTGCATATTGATACTACTTAATGTTATAACATCAAATATGTCACCTATATACATATTCCTAGCGAGTAACGACAATGTCAAAATTTGGTTACAATTTACAATGCGAGCAATACATTGTTGCGACATGATGCGTCCATTGCGTCCGATCACACTGCGGCGACCTCATGCGTTCACATTAGGTCGCATCCCGGAACAACCTCGCATCAGGTTTTACATTGCGTTTTTTCAAACGCATCACTCTGATGCGCGATGCGAGTGCAACGATGCACGCAATTTTAAACCAAGAGCTTATGACACAAAAAAGAGGCTTATCATAGCCCCTTATATAAAGCTCATAAGCCTAAGCTTATAAGCTAATCCAAACACTTCAATTGGCTTATTTATGCTATATAAGCTAATAACCTCATAAGCGGTTAATTCTAAAAGTTGAAGTTCATGAACATAAAACAGTATTACTAAATAAGGAAACTAACAATATATACCAAATGAATGAATTATAAAGTATAGTATAATTATATAAGGATTAATAGTGGCTTACTAGGGCAAGGGTATCGACGAGGAACAAACGTTTAGAATTAGGTTGCTGTGAATATTGCTTGTGGTTAAACTTGTTAAAATTTGTTAATCTGGTTCTTGTGCGAATAATAGAGGCAATTGTAGCCATTGGTGTTTAATTAGAGATCGGAATGGTGGATTCTAAACGGTTAATTTGTTGAAGAACGAATTGGGAAAAAATACAAATGAGAGATAAATTTGGATGAAATGGTAATTAAGTAGACTGTAAAGTAAAAGATTAAAAAAAAATAGAAGCGCCCACCGTGGGGCTCGAACCCACGACCACAAGGTTAAGAGCCTTGCGCTCTACCAACTGAGCTAGACGGGCTTCTTGTTTACCTGTAGCCGCATTATATTAATGACTACTATCACACAGTCCATCTAACCACCGACTATTCCACTGTGGATGCAGCTAAACCTTATGAATTTTCAACAAATTAAATGGATCAAGCTTTAAATCCGGTACGTTTCATACTTTTATTTATACAAAAATCATATTAATTATAGTTCAATTAGGGTTTTTCTCTTTCGAATTGGGGGTTTTATTCGAAAGATGCGTGTGTGTGTGTGTCAGTGTGTGTATGGAAAAGAACACATTTGTATAACGTTTTCTAGCCTTGGTATAGTGTATTAGTGTTTGGTGAACGGCTCCCCCACGAGTGAATTTAACATGTCTAGGATATGTCATATGTTTGGTATGCTTATTCAATTAACAAGAAAATAAAGCAAGTAAAACTTGAATAAGTTAAGTTGTAGACAAAGAGATACAAACCAAACTCATACTTTGACTTTCAATAGCTTTTGGTATTTCTTGTCCTACCATTTTAGTGGTTGCATTGGTCTTTGATATTTGCTCTCTAAATCTTAACTGATGTAATTTGCTTATATTTACTTGTTTGTTTCCTAACAACAGTAAGTTACTACTAGTAACACAAAGGCTTGTATCAACTACTTATTAAGTAGCCATTAGCTTAACACTTTTGGTTCTACAATTTGTGCATCTTATGTAGTGCCCAGTGGTATGGTAAAAAAATAAAATAAATAAAGTTCTTTTGTTTTTAGGCCACTGATATGGTAAAAAAAATGTTCTTTTGTTCTTAGGCTACTAAAATGGTGGCTCTTGTTTTTGTTTATTTGTTTTTAGAATGTTAAGTTGAAATATGTGAGTTTAATATTGGTTTTGATTGCGTGTTGTTTAATATTGGTTTTGATCTGTGAATTCAACCTAACACTTTTTTTCTTTTTTTGTTTTGTAAACAGCCAAACATAACGATTAAGGGTAGAATTGGTATTGTTTTGGAAATACTTGAAACTTTGACCAAAATCCAAGTAGAAATATTTAAGAAAACGTGTTTTGGACATTGGCTCGTCGTTCTTCAAAGTCTGAAATCTGATATGGAGAAATCTCGACGTTCTAGGCAATACATCACATAAAGTACTACAACTTTCTTCAAAGTCTGAAATCCGATATGCTTTACATGCTCTCCAAAATAGTGATCCTTACTTAAAAATCTAGGACACTTTGCACGTAAGTTCATCAACAAGTGGCGACAACAAACGGCCATGAAACACATTTGGAAATACATTCTTAATGGCCAAAGCCATGGATCCGGCACCATCAGATATAATTGTTAAGTTATCTTGCTTACCAATTATACATTCCTTAACTTTCGTCAAAAACCAATTCCAATATCTAAATATCTCACGTATGCAAGTGGCAAAATCTGATTATTACCATTCTTTGTGACAGCTAAATACATTGTACCCAAAAATTCCCCTTTAAGATGTGCACTGTCTATTATAATCAATGGTCGTATGTGTGACACAAATGTACGAATCTACATTAAAAATCTTTCAATAATCAGAATAATAAAAAGATAGAATGAATAGAAAAATTATTTGTTAGTAAAAATTGGCACTTACCGCAACAGTCATGGCAAGAAAAAAAATCTCGAATCTGTCTTCATCGTCAGTTTCTATATGTGTAATAGTCCCTGGGTTTTTTAGTTTCAAATTGTGACAATATAAAGGGAGTTCGGCAAACGACTCTTCGGGAGTCCCTCTCAACAATTGCAATACATAACATTTAGCCCACCAAGCTTGAGTATAATGGATATCAATTTTGAACCTAGCATTCATATCAGTCATAATCTCTTTCCCCATATATATCCTGCTATTCTCAGACATTACCTCCTTCAATATATGACCAAGTACTTTTTGGGTAGCATTACGATGATGTGGGTGAATTTGAGTTTTAGTGCATGTATGACGGTCGACAAAAGTTGTTACATAAAACTTTTTAATGTCTTTGGGTATATAGGCTCAAAAAACCCATTCACATGTGTCAACAACACATTTTGCATATATCCTTTGGGGGTCTGATCTTGGATATCTAATTTGAAATCCCTCTTCAAGAGCTTTTCTACCCAACGCAAGTTTTATTTGTTCTATATCATCAAAAATATCATGTTTACTAACAAGACTAGATATTGCACTAAACATACCTTTTTTCGAGTTGATATCCAGGACTGGTGTTTTGAGTAGGGGAGGCTGTTGGGTTCAGTAAATACCCAAACCCCTTAATCTAGGATTTGAATAGAAAATAGCCCAAGTGTTTAGTCCGTTAAAACACTAACAGGTCACTTGAGCATAGTCTCGGTGAGTCATCTTCGAGATACTCGAGAAGAAGAAGAAGTCTCCATTTCGATGGCGGTACTTATTGGGTGAGAGTCAAGAAGAAGATGATGGATTCATTGAGTGATGACAATAACTCCTTTGAATCCCTAAACTCTCTCCAACTACTTACGAAGACAAACTGAGTAGAAGCTGAAGGATGTAAGGCTGAAGAATGAGCGGGACAAAGGGATAAGTTTGAATCGGATAAGGCGAAGTCCTTATCAACCAAAGTCAACTTTCCCCGAATGGCAAAGATCGGCTCGGTGTCATCACTGACCTTAGGAAAGTAGTCTTGTCTCTTACCTAGAATAGCCTTTTTAAACAGAGACAAAATGCATCGATATTTTGTCTTACGTAAGATGTCGGTTGTCACTTAAACAGGAAAGAGTTAAAACTCATACATGTATAAATAGCATAAGAGATGGAGTGAAAAGGTTAAGCTTGTGAATTGTAAAACACACATACACGCAAGCCATCTTTTCACTCCTCCAAATACAACTTAATCCATGAGATAGCTCAGTGGGTTCTAAGAGTTGTGCTCGGACTTGCTGAGCTTAGAGAGAGTCACCAAACTTTGTCATTTCAATCCCAAGTACTATTCCGCAAGTACTTGGGTAACATATTCTTTTTGATTAATTTCTAATGAAGAATATGATGTTGAAAATTACTTTGTGTGTTTTATTTATGTTAATTTCAGTCATTGTTCACTATTAACTTATTTTATATTCTTAAAGCTGTTTTTCAAACGATAGTGAACGGGGAACAACAAGTGGTATCAGAGCAAGGCTAATTATAAAACTCTTTTTTAGGCCGCTCTAAAAGTTTTTAAATTAGGATCCTAAGTGGTTGAATTTCTCTCAGGGACTTAGGAATGCTAATCATATCCAGAATCTTGAGCTTCCTGAAATTTATGGAAAATTTGTCTATGAGGAAAACCTCATCAACAGTGACGATACGACTTAAAGAAGTCTCGGGAGTCAAGAAGTCGACCACCACCTCATTTCCAATATCAACTGCTTTCTTTTCTAACAATGTGGTTCAAGATTTCCAAGAAAACTCGGATGATGAGCCTGATGAGAGATCAAGTGAGGAGTACCTAAATGACCTGAACGTTGAATTTCGGGAAAGGGCACTCCTTGCTAACTCTCGAAGGTTTATAAAAAGAAACAAAGGTTTTTCAAGCTGCTAAAAGCGAAGACAGCAATGCTTTAAGTGTCATAAAAGAGGCCATTTGCAAAAAAGCATTTTTCAAAACAATTTCCGAACCCTCTTACAAACCATCGAGGTCTAATCAGTCTTGAGCTTTAGCAAATTTCAACCAAAGATTTATCGGTCTCATCAAAATTTTCAAAACAAATCAGTCAAAACAAAGCTGTGGATTTTGAAGCTAAATACAAGAAAGCAAAGCCAAGCTTGCATTGCTTGAGGCCGATCCCTTAGAAACAACAAAAAGTGTTCAATCAATGCGGGGTAAAACAAGGGCCTCGTTCTTTGAAACCTTCATTTGGGATGAAGAGCGGTCTCATCGATGATGAAATGGTGCAAGTCAGATTACCGATGGCCCTCTCGAGAAGAGGACAAGCTAGCCATTGGAAAGAATCATGCCAGGAATGGAGAATGGGTCAATATCACAATGAAGAAGGTAAATATCTTACTTTCTATGGATGATGACTTTGATTGGCGATCTTATATGAATTATCTTAATGTTGACCTTAAGTTCGTAGAAGAGCAAAGACTGAATCTTTTTCAAAATACAACAAGCTAAGTTTTGAATTGAACAAGTGTAGGGATGAACCGCTTCTTTTAAAACAAGCTAAGCTTGAGGCGTCACTTTACAAATTCAAAACAACGAACTAGTTAAAGAAATCGGGCTCTTCAAGACAGAACTCAAAAAGGTTCAAGATATCCTTAATAGTTGGTGCTAAAATCCCGGGGTCTTTGATCTTTGGGAGCCCTGCAGCAAGAAGAAGTCTTAGGTGAAGATCATCTTCACGACACTCTCGACAAAGACCGAGGGTCCTAAACCATTTGTTATGTCGGTGGCATGATTACCAATATGTTGACTATTCCTAAACCCAATGATTGGATTGAACATGTTAATCCTGAGAGTAAGCTTCCAAATTTCGATTCTGGAAGGATTCTAGAGCACAGCCAAGCTCTAAAGAGCATGCTTGGACTCCCGATGTGCCAATCTTGAACACATCTCACGAATTGCGAGAATCTCAGCACCGCTTCCACTGAAACCTCTTCGGGGTCTCGCTGCACAAGCTCTGAGCTTACTCCATTACAATTCAATCCTCACTCACCAAAAGAAAGGTCTAGACTTGGTAGAACCATCCTGAAAAGACCAACAAAACCAATCCAACAAGAGTCTACTCCCTCGAGACTTCAACATCCTCTGTCCCCAGAAGTGACCAAATTCTGAGAGCTTGTGTCGAGAAAGATGGAATCCATCGAAAAAGCCCCTGATTCAATCAAGGAAACTAAGTCAGCCTCATCTAGCTCATCAAAATCAAAATCCACCAACAAACCCAATCGAAGTGTGAGGCGTGTCATTACACCAGTCATACCACTAACAACTACTATAGAATCCTCTTTTGTATGATCGCAAAAGGATGATCCGCAGCTGCAGACCACTTACGGTATGTAATCTCTACGTCGATAAAGCAAACTATACCAAAGTTGGTCATCAGTATGCTTCATCCTCCAAAACTGCTCCCAAGAATAGAGCAAAACTTTTTCCTCCTTGCCCTCACTGTGGGTTTAATGATCATCATCAGGATGATTGTCTCATGAACACATCTTTGTGATATATGCGGTAATCCGCTCATGATACATCCCAACATGACAATGTCATTCATGAAAGGAGGTACAAAACAACCAGAGTCACCTGAGTCATCCTCGGTCTCCAAATGCAAAACTTATGGTAGCACAATGCACTCAACCACTAACCATGAATCGATTACCAAATTCAAAGAGACCTTGAGACCCAAGCCCACTAGTAAGTGGGTCACTAGAAACTAATTGATTTACTACTTGTGCGAGACACGCCGAGGCCTATTTGGCATCTAGGCAGTGGATGCTCAAGAAGCATGGCTGGTGTGAAGGAGTATCTGCACAAGTATATAGAGGAACCAGGACCCAAGGTAGTATTTGGTGATTACTCATCATGTCCCACTGAAGGTTATGGTTCGATAGCTCTGCAATGGAATAGTTTTCTCTAGAATAGCTTATGTCAATGGTCTAAAATACAATCTCATCAGTGTCAGTCAACTATGTGATGCTAAGTACATTATGCAATTCAATGACAAATAAGGTACCATCTTCAATGCCAACAAGGAAGTTGTGTTGATAGCTCCTAGGAGAGATGATGTTTATGTGTTAGACATGTCAACACTCTCCCAAGATGGAACTTGCCTCTTTGCTAAAGCCCCTGAATCTATCAATTGGTTGTGGCATAAGAGACTCTCACACTTAAACTTCAAAAACCTCAACAACTTGGCAAAACAAAACAAGGTCCTTGGCTTACCATCACTGGTTGTTGCAAAAGACAAACCATGCTTTGTGAAAAGGTAAACACCATAGAGCATCATTCAAAACCAAACAAAATTTCTCCATCAAAAGCTTCCTTCACCTCCATACATGGATCTCTTTGGACTGCAATCGGTCCAGTTAATCCAGATGAGAAGTATACACTTGTCATTGTTGATGAGTTCTCAAGATACACTTGGGTATACTATCTTTCCAAAAAGAGTCGGTGAGGAGATGATACAATAATGTCATTCATCGGGAAGATTGAAAACCAAAATGACATTCTTGTTAAACAAATCGAAAATGGTGCGAGTTCATAAATCAAGAGCTTGAGAGTTTCTGTGATGAAAAAGGAATTTCTCAAAATTTCTCATCTCCTTATACCCTTGAACAAAATAGGGTCATTTTGAAAGGAAAAGCAGAACTCTCATTGAGGTTGCTAGAACCATGTTAAATGGCTCGACCCTCTCAAAGCATTTACGGATTTGAAGCAGTCAAAGCGCACTGTTACACTCAAAACAGGTCAATCATTGTCAAAAGACATAATAAAACTCCATATGAGATATTCAAAGGTAGACTTCACGACATCGGCTATTTTCATGTGTTTGAATGTCGTGTTCATTCATAACCACAAGGATCATCTAGGCAAGTTTGATGCAAAAGCTGATGATGGATATTTCTTAGGCTACTCACTGATCTCCAAAGCCTTCAGGGTTTTTAACACAAGGAGACAACAAGTTGAGGAAACATTTCATGTCACCTTTGATGAAAGTGCTGAAAGCATCAGGTTCACCAACACCTCAGTGGAGGAAATATGTTAGGAATTGGAAATTCTATTGTAAAGCATCGGTCACCCCAAGTATAATCTAGCTTAAGTTAGCTCGTAGACATATCGTTTATTATGTTAGTTGTTAGTAAGTGATTAGCTTAGATTTAGTCTAGTGCAACACCGTGGAGGAAGGACGGGTCTTTACCACTTGTATACGATCCACGGCCGTCGAGGAGGTCGTTTAGTTTGTAACCTATAAATACCCTCTACTTTGCAAGGTAGAGGGTTGGATGTTCATTTGGAATCTAACCTTCCAAGAGTTTCTCTTTCTAGAATATCCCACTTTCTCTCTCTAAACCATCTAAATTATACGCCCACTTGTGTTTGTTTGTGTGCTTTTGAAATCCAATATGTTAAAAATGGTATCAAGAGCCATGGTTAGATCATCTCTTACATATCCTTGGATTTCTATTGGTTTTTAGATGGTTTTTGAGTTTGAAAAAGTTTAGTGGTTTTTGCATCATTTGGTTCATCTCTAGTGTTAAAGGTTGAATTTTGGGTGTACTTTTGTGTTTAGAATCATTGTATGTGCTTGGGTTTTGATTTGGTAAGCTTGAATCACTTTGGTTGAGCTTGTTTTGGATTGAAAAGTGTGTTTTTAAAGTTTTTCTTGGTAGCGACTTGGCTCTCGGAGTGAATTTCTTGGTAGCGACTTGCTTCAGTCAAAGGTAGCGAGTTGTAGTAAGTTTTGGTAGCGACTTGCCTTTTGAGACAAGCCGACAAGCAGTACACTTAGTGGATTCTCCACTACGGGTAGCGACTTGGTAAGGTAGCGACTTGCTTTCAATTTTGATAGCGACTTGTTCTTTAAGTTTCTTAGCGACTTGGTGTTAGCGATTTGATCCTTAGCGAGTTGCTATTTAGCGATTTGACGTCTTAGCGACTTGGTGCATAGCGACTTGCTGTCAAAATTCGTAGCGATTTGGAACTTAGCGACTTGTCTTCTAATTACTTAGCAACTTGGTGCTTAGCGACTTGGGTCAAGGATTCTTAGCGACTTGGTTAACTTTTGTGTGTAATACGGTTTTCTCTTGATTTAGTAAAATTCCGTGAAAGAATCTATTTCCCGGTTTAATCATAGAGTTATAAAATCCCGTGTAATCTGTCAACATGTACACCAACATACCTACAATCATCTCCACTGTAGCTGAGGACTTTCATGCAGCAGATACTTGTCTACCCAAAATGTCTTACATCACTGACCCTTTTATCTCCAAAGTGCTTGAACTCTATGATACCTCACAGAACAATGAAACTGGTTGCATTTCTGAATGTCCTACCTTGATTGATTCAACAAATTATGATCAAAACTCTTCACCTTCTGATTCAAACTTCAACGAATCACACCTGTCAATGACCCATGATACAAAGCATTCTTAATGCAACATTGAGCCGTTTCAATTACTTCATCAAGCACCTCACACATTTATCACTCCTATGGGTGGAACATGCGTGCACTCTTCAAGACTTACCTACGTTGAAAAAGGTTGTGTTGCTAAACTTAGAACAACTGAAGCTTCAAATTACCAATGAGAAGGTGTTAATTGATGATTCTAATGCTGCACTTCAAGTTATCTACAACCAATTTCATTCGTTTATCATAGGAGAATATTCTGCGACTTTGATCAACACATGACTAGAATTTCATTCAAGAAACACACTGGAATGGAAATTCATGAGTTCATCAACACATATATCCAACTTATGAATAGTATGAAAGTGTACATTAAGGATGCTGCTCAAAGGAATGATTATTTGAATGAGTTGAATGAGTGTCATGGAAAAGTAAAGGAAAGTTGTGATATTTTGAGTAATGGATCAGTTGAAAGAACGGATGATCTGTCTTGCTGCGAATTTGAAACAAAATGAATGATGTAATTGGTTGTACTGAACACAAAGGCTTAGAGTCCGAAAAGCTTGAAATTGCTTGCATGTCGATTAAGTCACATTGTGCATGAGGTGAATACAGATGCCATACCAACAAATGAACACGTGTCATGTATTGAGGTACCCTTAGCCTGACCCTATCTTTGAATATGATATCAATAAATGTGTCTTGGTTGAGTCTGAATCTAAAATCTTTAAAAAAATGACATGGTAGAAAAGGGGTTATATGATGAACTTTCAAAAAAATACTCAATTCTTGAAAAACATTGTATTTCCCTGGAAATTGCAATACAACAAAAGGAAGAAAGTTTTCGTGCTACAAAATCTTGCATTAATCCGAAATTTCCCGAATTTCGAGAATTTTTGAAATTAATCACTTAAAACCCGATTAGGACAAAGATTCAACCATATGCAATCGAAATGTCAACTCTCGGTCTGCATAAGAAATGCAATCTTAGGATGAGCAATCCTAACCATGAGGTGAGTAGTGAGCTTAAATCTAGGAATGATGAATTGGCTTTATGTGTATCCAACTTATTAAGAGAAAATAAGTCCTTAAGAAAGAACTTATTTGAGAACGATTCCAAGTTGATAGATCAAACAAATTCCTTTTTGGCCGACATTGATGCCCTCAAAGCCCAAATTCAGGATAAGAGCTTCAATATTGTTGCCTTAAAAAATGAGCTTAGGAAATCTATTGGAAATAGGGTGAACACTAAGTTTGCAAAACCATCGACCTTGGGAAATTCAACTTGAGAACAACTCAAAACATATCGTAGTTAGGCGGCCGAATGCTTTTAGAAGCGAAAGATTTAAACCGAAATCTAGGCTTGCCTCCCAAGTTGATCACGAATCACTTTTTGTCAAAACCAGTCACTTCGCTGCTTCCGTTCGATATGATGAATAACAAAACCAATGTTAATGTTCAATATTCTAAGATCAGGAATACTAGGAGTTCATCTACTTCTCATAAGAAGCATCAAATGACAGATCAATCTCCTAAGAAACCCAATAATTACAAAAGGACCAATATTCAAAAGAAGAAAGTGCCTAAATCCAAATCTACTAGCAATTGTTTCAAATGGATTCCCAGATTTATTTAAGTTTCAGGGATCCAAACCGACTTACATACCTAGATCTTGCCTTAAGTGGATGGAAAACTCTTCAAGAATAGTGAACCTAAAGGGATCTCTATTAGTGACATGCCTAGATCAAAGCGTGCAACATCCAATAGTGAGACTACTCATGTCACTAACTCATCTATTTGCAATACTACATGTGCTTCTAGTGCAATGTGTTCTCAGTCTTTTTCAGGTACAATGCTCAACTCATTCAGGAACTTCAAGACTTGGTTTCCATCACGAAATGAATATTGCTCACTCTGGAATGGTTGCTTGCGGAAGCCGACGTACCTTGTGCTTTGACTCCTATTTGACTTGAATCGGGACTCGCTCTTATAAATCGTGTACAAATCTTAAAAAAAACTTTTCTAAATCATTCTTTCAACTCATAATTTTAGTCATTTTCCTCAAACTAATAAAGGATATATCCTTTGTTATCGATAACATCTACGGTCCTAGAAATATCGTTCAATAATGACACGGGATCATAGATGAAGTTCGAACAAACGATATATTCTTGTTTTATAACGGGTGGGGTTAATTCAATCAATGGTCTTTGGTGCCATTGATTGAGGGGGAGAATTTTACAAGTTATCTCGTTTATATATGCACAATGGTTGGTTATCCTATTATGCTATGTGTGCTATGTGCTAGTTTGCAATCTGATAAGTTCATGGACTGTAAATGTCTATTATACATAATGTGATATGATTGCGACTTGCTTTTGTAATAATAGATAGCAACTTACCAAGACTTTGTTAGCAACTTGCTTTGTAAACCCCTAGCGACATGGTTGTTTCTTTGCTAGCGACTTACTTAACGAGTCTCAAAACTACATGGACCGAAAGTGTCATGTTGGTATTCTTGTAAATGTTTATCCCTTTACCCTAGCGACTTACAGTTTCTTTTTCATTTTCAAAATATCCAAAAGATTTTTCTCTCTTCTCAATCTCGTGCATTTTATTCATCCTAGCGACTTGGTATGTGTAGTATCTATTCTTTTACTTCCAAACGTATGATTTAGATGCTATGCTAACTCTGCTTCCATTACAGTTTCCCACCGTGCAACTGAACCTCATCATTTGATCCCCTCTATTAGGTTGGTAAATGGATTCGCGCTAATGTAATCACTTAACAGGCATATGTTGTATGTTTAGGCTCTTTAGGAATGGCTTGATACTTTATGTGTTGTGTTAATGGATTCGAGTTATATTGTATTTGCTATTGAATATCTTTGTGATAGGGTCGTGTGTACTTGTTTGTGTTTGTCGTGGATTGTATTTGCTATAGGTAGCGATCTGTGCGTGTTAGGATATTGATTGGACTTTGTTGTTTTGCGTGGATATGATAATGTTCTTGATAGCGTCTTAGACATGTTCTTCGTAGCGAGTTGGAATGATCATGTTGAAATGTTCTTGATAGCGACTTAGATGTGTTCTTCGTAGCGAGTTGGTTTGTGTGTTCTTGGTGGCGACTTACCAATATTCTTGGTAGCGAGTTAGTTTGCTTATACTTATTTAGCGACTTACCTAAGTAACTCGTAGCGACTTATCACTATCAATGTTGGTAGCGACTTGTTCTTACAAGTCTGCAACTTGTTAAACTTGTAGCGACTTGGTCCTATCATTTTTGATAGCGACTTGGTGTTTACAAGTCTAGCGACTTGCTGGTTCAATTTTCAAGTGGCGGTGGTTTATTAAATTATTTTAAGGCGACTTGCTAGTATAATTTCATGTTAGCGACTTGATTCGAGGTTTTCTGTAGCGACTTGTATTGACAACATACTCTTAGCGACTTGCTATAACATATATTGTTTGAGCAAATGTGTACTTGGTTTCTCATGTGGCAACTTGGTTTCACAACTTGGTTCAAATAACCCGCTATAACATCTCCATATAGTATCTTGTCTCATGATATTATTTCCTAATAAACTTGTGCTTTTAAATAATTTGATTCAAAATCAACTTGTCTCTTGAAAGCTGTGTCATATAGCGGTTACCTTGAAAACTTTCTAATGTCACTCAATCTATTTCAATCTGCTTATGGGAACTCTGTCAAATTTGCTACTTGTTGTGTCTATGTCATGAGGTTGGATCCAATGTTGCTTAACTAACCATATCTAAACTAACATGCTTTCAATCTTTGTTGTTGTATGTGTGTATCTTTAGATTTTCAATGGCAAACACAACCTCGTCTCAAAACCTTTCATCTTACTGCTCACCCAAATTACTTCTACGACAACGAGATCCTTCACGAAGATAAATGGGTAGAGATTTGGGAAAAGTAGCTATTATGTGGACATGCAAAAGTTGCAACAAAATCCAATCCTCAAAGTATCTATTGATATCCTCAAAAACACAAATTTCTTACGTGCCCTTACCAAGCAATGCACAATTCCCACCATTTACATACAACAATTTTGGAACTCCATTAAATGGGACAAAATCACGGCTCAATATTCACAAAAACGGATGATAAGGAATTTGTAATTAATTCGATATTTCTCAGAGGCCCTAGGAATCACACCCTGTAACCCCACCATACAATCTGAACCTCCACCTAGTGCGGAAGAGCTAATAGTCTTTCGATTGGCGGGTTATCAAATTGGCATATCAAGGGCTTCGACATCATCACCGGTCACATGTATCAACCACGAGAGCAATGACAACAGTTCTCAACTTGTGCTTATCTGGCAAAACATCAGGGTTCGATAAAGTGAGGATTCCCATCCTGCAGATCCTATGGGGTATCGTTAATGGGGTGAATGTGAATGTCCGGACGTATCTGGGAAGAATTTTCGTTGTCAATGAACACATTTATATCTGATAGAACAAACTTTCAGAATAAAGCTCAGGGTCGAAAGAAAGTTAACAAACTTGTGATTCCCAGCATCAGATTCTCAAAACTTGTCATCCAGTACTTGCAACAGACTTATAACTTCAATCCTAGGAGTGATTCAGTCCTTCATTATGCTAAGGATGAATTTGTTCTGGGTAACCTTAAATATGTTGCTAAAGGTATGGATAAAGAGATCTTTGGATTGCCAATTCCTGATATCCATCTCACTGACAATATTAAGAAGACGGATTACTTCAAACTGAGAAAGGGCTTCCAGATCCGTGCTAATGTTGATGTCTCTCCCACTCCACCACAACCTAAACGCTAAGTCCTTCGGTTCAAAGACTTCAAAGACTTCATATCTGCTCTTCCAAAAAGGAGACATGAAAGGTCACAACCCGACACTTACCCATGCAGAAAACAAAGAAGAAGGAAGTGGAAAAAGCGTTGAGGAAACGAGGTGTGGGGGGTAATACGAGGTTGATTGATGAAGATGATCTTTGCTTTCTGCTTCAATCAAGCAAAGTCTAGAAAGTCTGAATGTGAGTACACCAGTTGGAGGTATTGTGTTTAGAGAACTGAACGAGCCAAGCCATACAACTCCAATCACACTAGACAAAGGAAAAGGGATTGTCAGTGTTGATACCGAACAAGCCACACACAGGCTTCTAATATTCTCCTCCTCACCATCAAGAACTACCACTCAATTTGAGTGAAGAAAAGTGATCTTCTTCACTCAAGAACAATCTGGTTTGGAAAAGGAGGTACCCAAGGCACAAGAAAAAACTCATGCATCAAGTGATACTCGGTCCGATCAAAATATTGATGAAGAGATGCGAGAAAGACTCACAGGAGAATGTTGAAACAAGATCGATGAGACGGGCATTTGGAAGAACCAAATCTATCTATTGATTCTCTTTCCTCATTGAAGAATCTAGATACAGACTTATCTTTTGGTGATCAGTTCTTAAATGACAAACCCTCAGATAACGAGCCGTTTAAGAAAAATGATGAGAAAGGGGAAGCTGAGTCCATGTACAATGTTGATATTCAACAAGACACATCAACCACTCCTCTAATGTCGGCACATCTATTAATGCACGTACTTCCACACCAACCAATATTGATCCGTACAAGTCGTCACCATCAGTGATACCGTCACTCCTCTGCCTCACCACCTCATACCTTCTCCAAACAAAACGACTGAACAATTGCTCAAAGAGGCTATGACACGTATTGCAACTATTGAGAAGCACTTTCCCATCTCCGTCAATAATCTTGATAGTCGTGTCAAAAAGCTGGAGAATCTTAACCTTAATGAGATTGTTACACGGGCAATAGAAGGCGATATTAAAGATGCAGTTGATTGGAACGCAAGGCTCCACTACTTTAGTGATTCAAAGACTTGCCAATCTCGACATAAGATCAGCTCTCGAGAAAGAATGTATGAGCGAGAGAGCATATGGTAGATGCATAAGAAACTATCTGAAGCACTTCGAGGAATCTATAAGACTTGATAATTATCAGCAGTTTGTGGAGGACATACGAGAAATGGAAGATAAGAAGAAGAGAAAGACTGTTCCAGGAAAATCAACTGATAAGTCTGGAGGCCCCAAGCCACCACCACCTCCTTACCTCCAACTAGAGGAGCTTGAACTAGGGGTCGGTGGATCTTCCGGCACAACCATGACACCTTCATCACAACCACCAGCATCTCATCCAAAACCTTCGAATCAATCTAGTCCATCCGGAACCGAGGAAACTCAAAAGAAGTCTGCAGCTTGGACCACGGTCGATTCAAGGTTCACACCCACCGTCTCCTCTATTCACGAAGATCAAGTGTTTCATGAAGAGTCGTATGTCATGGCGGAATCAGAATCGAGATGACGATGATGCATCCACCAAGTATATCCCCAAGTCGTTTGAAGATGATTGGTTTGATAAATACATGACCGGAGAAGCCTTACCCATCTAGAGTTGCACCCAAAAGACACCATTGAAGTTGGCTATCGAGAAGAGACCTCATTGACCGAGAACCCTCATGGTCTATCGAGAGACGACACAATGATCCCGACAACAACGGGCTTCCACAATTTCTACTAACTATGAAACCCTAGATGAAGACTCTCTACTTCATGCCACTGGAGATATGGGCAACTTCATTAAGTGGTTTTGTGAAGCGAAGGAATCTCGTCAATCACTCCAAAGGATCTTGAAGGACAAGCTTTTGAAATTGTCAAGGTCTTTCACTCTGATGCCAATCAGCTCCAATATCAGATGGAAGAGTGCCACAAGATGCTTAGTGATCAAGTCAGTGAGGAGATTAGCCACTACAATATGAATAAACCTCTTCCTCTCGGTGGTGAACCTGGAAAAATGACCATTCAGTCTGAATTCTTCTTCAACCGAGACTTGGATTATCTGTGTGCTTGTTCTACTGAAAAAAGGCCAGCTCTATCGATTTCAAAGATGAAAGCTGCAACCTACTCTGATCAGGGACTTGAACAGATGGTTCCTGATCAATTATGGGCTGACAAAGAACAAAAGTATGACATCGAAGCCTCATATGGTATTTCTCATTGGTGGTTCAAAAAGAAGAAATTCTACATTGAGAACATGGAGAAAAGACGAAAAGGTGTTAGATCCAAGCTACGAATTCTAAGTGTTGTCAGTGTAGAGATCTTCCTAATCCGTGGCTATGATTACCTTAAGAAGATCGTTCTTTGAAGAGCTGACCAAAAAGATCATGTGATTGAAGAGAACGACTTCAAGCACTTGATGCCCAATGATTTTGAAGATCTCTACCTTCTGAACCTACAAGGACGCCTTAATCATCTTCTGGTTCGTGAGAAGAAGGCTCTCTACTACTGTCAATCTTTGGATCGAGAGCTTGGTTATACATGAAAAGGGTTGAGTATTTTCACTAGGAATGGAAAGCTACCAGACTAGGGTCAACCTTACAAGGCCGCAATGGGATGCCTCAGGTCTTGAGTTTCACCACGAATATAAAGTGATTGACACTCCTAGAGGCATCATCTTTACGCAGATCTGGTCGAATGCTAATGAGATTATGCGGCTATATAAGTTCATGATGGTACACTCAGGTTGGTTGAACAAGAATTGAACTCAAGAGTGAAGGAAATTAAGATTGACATGAAGCCATGGAACAAAACTAGATTCCGTCGAACAGGACTTGAAGATGTGTGAAGATTTCATTGCAATGGTAGAAGATTAAAGACTAGAATGATTTTTCGCACCTTGAAAGCTTTGTGGGAGGTCGAATTCGTGAAGGTCACTACATGCTGCTTCAAAGGACTGAATGAAGACATCTTCCGAAAGTAGTTTCTGTTTTGTATTATTTATGTGTAAAATGTGGTGTACAAACTATGAACAACTATAATGCATGTAATAGTGTTAGGTTATGTACTGTGGTTTCCCTTTGTGTCTAAAAAGGGAACTTTAGTGTTGTCCACTTCTGATCATATAAAATTGGACACATTTTTCTCCCACAAATGTTTTGTCTCATACATATTTAAATCACTTGAGATCCAAAATCTCAAAGGATTTGAAATTTTGATCGGGGGAGAAAATGTGATATAAATATGAAAGATGATAAAAAATGACCATTTTTTTCTCAAAGTGCATCTTGCTCTCTAATATGTGCTAAACTATTTTCGAATCTCGGCATATATTAAGGGAGCATTTCAAAACAAATTCAAACCTTCAAGGTACAAAGTTTTCCATGCTTTTATATAAGGTACCTTGATTGTGTGTTAAATGGTTTCTAAATGTTTGGTAATCGTGGCAGTACTTCAAAGGTCTCTTTCCTCTATGTGTCAAAATGATTTCAAATATTCCACACACATATTGAGGGGGAGAATTTACCAAGAAAATCAAATGGCTTTTCCTACGGAAATTGTGATCAAGAAATTATTTCAAAGATCTCTTGCCTCCATGTGCTAAACAATTTCAAAATCATATGCACATGTTGAGGGGGAGCATTTCTAAATGATCAAAACTATTAAGGTACAAAATGTTTTGATCTCGTATCACAAGTACCTTGATTGTTTTTCCAAATGATTTTTCGATTGGTTTCAAGGAAGAAAGAACAATACCAAAAGACCGACCAATTTAATTTATGCATGGTGTTATAAGGATGGTTAGGTTAGGTATTCGTTCCCACAATCCGCCAGAACCGGAGGGATCTACCCAGGGACAATCCACTAGTTAGTGTAGAAGTCCTTAGGTATGATGATAAAAGGAGAAAAAAAAGATATGGGAAGAGTCTTGACTGAGGTGACCTGATGCTTTGGAATAAACCCAACAGGTTCTAGTTATGAAGTCTCGGCAAGAACTGAAGGGGTTGAAGAATGAAAAAGAATCGAATGAGAAAAAGGGTGAAAAGAAATAGCCCTCTATTCAACCTTAAGGCGAGAACCGGGTTCAATTCATATGCTACTGGTGGTTACCAAGGTAACATCGGTATTGAAGACAAGACGTCATGGACCTAGTGACGCACTGCACTTCAACTTTCCAAACCACTCAAGTTCCTCTTAAAAGGACTTGTTTCATTCTCACAGGGAACCAGCATAATCTATCGACTTTCTGCAGAGATTGTTGATATTGAAGTAGGAGACCCTATCCCCAGTCTCCGGTATAGGAACCAAATATGCACAATTGAGTCTAGAGCCACGAGATCATCATATAAATCGCTTTATGACACTTTCAATGAAGACTCTCTATTTCACACAATGTGGAAAGAGAGATTATATCTGTTAGGAATTAGAAAATTCCATAGTGAAGTAGCGGTCACCCCAAATATAATCTAGCATAAGTTAGCTCGTAGACATATCGTTATTTACTGTTTTATTAGTTAGTTATTTAGTTTAGAGTAACACCGTGGAGGAATGACGGGTCTTTACCCCTTTGTATGCACGATCCACAGTCCGAAGGAGGACGTTTAGTTTGTAACTATAAATACCCTCTACCTCCCAAGGTAGAGGGTTGGACCATTCATTAATCTAACCTTCTATGTTTTCTTTCACTTTCTCTCTCTAGAAAGGCTCCCACTTTCTCTCTCTAAAACCTCTAAACAATTTGACCCATATTATTGTTTGTTATGTGTTTATGAAATCCAATATCTAACAATTGGTATCAAGAGCCATGGTTAGATCATCTCTTTCATATCCTTGGATTTCTAGTGGTTTTAGGTGGTTTTTGAGTTTGAAAAAGTTTAGTGGTTTTGCATCATTTGGTTGATTTCTTGTGTTAAAGTTTGGATTTTGATTGTACTTTTGTGTTTAGGATCATCATAAGTGTTTAGGTTGTGATTTGGAAGGCTTGAATCATCGTGGTTGGGTTGTTTTGGATTGAAAAGTGTGTTTTGGAAGTTTTTCAAGTTAGCGACTTAGCTCACGGAATATTTTCTTAGTAGCGACTTTTACATTTTGTAGCGACTTGCGGTGTTGGAGCTAGCGAGTTAGATCTAGCGAGTTAAAGTACAAGTAGTGGATTCTCCTACGGTGCGACTTGTGGTAGCGACTTGGTCAGTAGCGAGTTGCTCTTTAGCGACTTGTGTATCTAGCGACTTGTGTGTATTCTTTGCCAAAATTTGGTTAGCGACTTGCGTAGCGAGTTACTACTTAGCGACTTGCTTTTCTGTTAACGACTTGGGACTTTAGCGACTTGGGGGTGTAGCGAATTAGGTGTTAGCGATTTGGTGCATTATCTTAGCGACTTGGGTCCTAGCGACTTGGTCTTAGCGACTTGGTTCAAGAATTCTTAGCGACTTGTTGACTTTTCCCGACAAAACTTCAAACGGCTATAACTTTTGATCCGTAACTCCGTTTTCAGCGTTCTACCCATCAAAGCGACCGTGAGAACGAGGAGAATGTCACGCCGAATGAACTAAAGGTCAACCTTCGAGGGCTAAATCCGCTCTGAACAGAAGTTATTGAGGTTTTTATGTTTTTAGACCCAAATTTCTCGGGAAAATCGTGCATAAACCAATCCAAATCTCAACCAAACAACATCTCTGCTTATCCCACAAACAATCATAAGTCCTAACACACAATTGTATGTCATTGTGTCGATCCATCAGTCATCTTAACACGTTCCATTGGTCATTGCTTAACGGTTTGGTCTTGATTTTAGTAAAATCCCGCGAAAGATTCTATTTCTCGGTTTAAATCATTGACTTGTAAAATCCCGTGCATACTACCACATCATGTCTTATTCTCTGCGACCCGATGATTTTAGAAGTGCTTAAATTGTATGATGATGTGGACAACAATGATCCTGTATGCTACACGAGCGATTAAAGATGATTGAATCAATCAATGAGGATATGATATCTCCGGTTCAGACTCGAAAAGACAATGCTGCACCAGTCAATGCTACAGAATGCCATGCAAAAGGAAAGCATCATTGAACCTTATCAACAACTTCACTCTCACCTCATGTTACTTCTACCCACATCAATGGAACGAACATGGATTGCCCTCTTTCGTCAGGATTTTTCCACATTAACAGGAACTCTGCTGTTAAACCTAGAGCAATGGAGCTACAACTTGACAAAGAGAAGGTTCATAAGGATAGTTCAGCGCACTTCAAGTGATCTACAAACACTAGGTCATTCATTAGAAGGGAATTACATCGATTATGATCAAGACATGATGAAATGTCCTCAAGACACACTGGAATGGACATGGCGTTTCACGAGAACTTATCCATCTCATGGATAATGTGGAGAAGTATATTGAGGAAGTTACTCAGAAAGATAAAAAAGTAGATGAGAATGAATACAGTTGAGAGTTATTTGTGATAAGTTGGGAAATGTATCAGAAAGGTCGGGTGTTGTTGAATGCGAGAATATCGAAACAACAAGAATGATGTAACCAGTTGCTCAGTGACTCTGTCTCACAAGAAGTGGATGTTGTGTCGAGAAAAGCGAATGTATCTCGGTACAATCAATAAATTGTTGTGTTGAGACCGGTATGGGCACGAATGTTGGATCGGTTGACCTTGAATCAGAGGCTCGAGAGACAGATAAGCTTGAAACGACGGTTCGGTGACTCTTGTTACACATGATGTGGATCTGATATCGACCGAAATTGAACAGGAGTCATGTAATGAGGTACCTTTCTTGTTCAACATAGTGCATCGCTAAAGTTCTTAAACAATGATCATGATGTTGAACATAACTTTCATAAATGTTCATTCTTGGTGAGTGCGAGATTAAGTGTTTCAAAACAAAAGATATGGTTGATAAGAAGGCTTTTGATGAACTTTCAAACAAATTCTCAAATCTTGAAAAGCATTGCATTTCTTTTGAAATCGCGATTGGAGTAAAGAAGAAAGTTTTCAACTTAACAAACCATGTAAACAACCGGAACTTCCTGAATTCCGTGAACTTTATGAAATTAACACTTTGAAAGCTCACTTCAAGACAAAGTTAACCATTTACAATCACGAAGAAACATATTTCGTCTTGAATGAGAAAAGTAATTTAGTCATGAATACACAAGACATTGATGCTATTATAACAAGAAATAATGAACTGTCAATTTATGTGGCTAAATTACTAAAGGAAAATGAGTCTTTGAGAAAGCATCATATAGAACTAAGTGACTCTGTCAAAGATGCTAGAACTAAATTAGTAGAACAAACAAACTCTTTGATAAATGATGATTTCAAAGCTCAACTTCAGGAAAAGAGTTTCGCTATTGTTGCCTTAAAAATGAGCTTAGAAAAACCGTAGGGAAAAATGTGAATACTAAGTTTACAAAACCATCAACCTTGGGGAAACGGTTTCTTATCCCATTAGAAACGGTCCATTAGGCACCTCTGCGTTTATATCCGAAAGACCAAAATTTTCAAAAACGCGGTTTGCCTCCCAAGTTGATGAGAAACAAGTTTTGTCAAAACCGTCACTTCACCGAGTTATCTAAGAATAAGGCTTCTAGCTCGTTAACCCTCAACGGTAGCCACTTCTACTCGGCACTCTAGGATTAGTTCGAAAGATGTCAAAACCAAGCATTAAAACCAGAACTCATATGATATGAATGACTTGTGGAAGAACTATTATCTAGAAAAGCTGAACAGATTGAAAAGACGGAATTTTAGGTGCAAAACCTAGGGTGATGAATTCTACGAGATTTCAAAGCACTGCTAGTAGTTGTAAACCACTACCTAGGAACACTCATAAGACTAGGGATTGGTACACATCTAAGTAGTTAGTGCATAAGAATGCTAAGCATGTAGAAAACAAAACTAGAAATTCTGAGTCTTTTCCACAAAAGAAACATTTTCCTAATTCACATGCTAAGGTACAATCCCTTAAGACTACTTATGCGACTAAGTTCCAACATGTTGTGTGAAAACAAACCAAACCTTCTCCTAGATGGATACCAACTGCTAAATCTTTGGAAACTAGGAATAAGGATAAGTCTTCCCTTTGTGCATAAGCCTAACAATCCTAGACCTTGCCATAAGTGGATACCGTGCTAGAATGTTTAAGGATGCTGGACTTAGGTGGATTCCTACGGAAAATTTGTTCTCGATGACAAAATCAAGGTTGACCGTGAAACCTCAAAGGGTTTGGATACTAATGTCACTAACCAATATGTATGCAATCAAGCTTGTAATGTTAGTGCAGGTAGACCTTACTCGATTGCGGATACTTCGATCCTTCAATACATGGACTGGTTTAAAGTATGGATAACACAAGGATTGATATCTCATAACTCACGGGTTCAAGTAACACAATCTTGATATTCTCGGATATGCGTATGAACAACTTCGGTTCATGCCTCGTACTCTAAAGAAAAGAAATGTGTACGTTTAGGTATATCTTTGAAAATCTTCTTATGACGTCTATTCACATCGATTGAGCCTCGTTCTTCATCATATGACGTCTGTTCACATCATTCAGCCTTCGTCCATCATTATGGTGTCTGCAGATAACACTTCAGCCCCGTTCTTCAAAGAAAAGAAAAGTTATGCGCTCTTCGGTGCTTTATCTTCACTAAAGAAATTCTCTCATGAATGGCCATACTCATGTACATTCTTCATCAACAAGCTTCATGTTTTGCCCGCTCATTCGGTCATCAAGTGGATCTGCGTTCATTGGTGTATACTCTTATTCACTTGCTAAATCAAAATGGCAACTTCGGATGCAATTTTTGAGGGAAAAGAAGTGAATATACTACATGATGATGGATGTTTGAATAATGGTTATCGACTTTATTTTGATGATGATGAGGTATTCTTTTTTTTGATTATGAGTGAATATACTAAGGATAACTGGGATTCATTGTTTTGAATTTGATGACTCTCCTCCAACGCCTAATGCTTCACTTACTAAGGATAATTGGTAATCAATGTTTGGGATTCATTGTTTTCAAATATGTTTGATAGTACCTTCAACCTTAGAGATGTTGATCATCCGACTTCTGCTCATTAGATTGACTCAACTGGTTCATCATCAAATTCTTCAGACTACTCAAAAAGCCCTATCTCCAGTTATTCCTCAAAGCGTTGATAATGATTATCATAATATTGCAGTTGCACTCATGAATAATATTTGGTATTCCTTTGCCAAATCTTCACGGATTGTTATTCATGAATAATGATCCGCTCTTTGGTATTCCTTCGCCAAATCTTCATGGATTATTGTTCCTCTCATTGTGTACGCTATTAATCAACCACATGAACATTAAGGAAAATGACTACCTCATCCGCTCGAAGACATTATTGGTGAATCTTCCAGATCGGTCACTACATGTATACTTTTAGGAAGAATGCATTGATGTTGAGGCATCATGGTTCATTCAGTGGGTGAATGTACATTCGATTGTATGTTTATTCACGTGTTGGGTATTTGGCATAAGTTGATTACTTTGGAGTTAATCGTTTATCACTTATTTGAGATTGAAGTTGACCTTCACAAAGGCGTTTTCTTATTTTATCTTGAAGTCGGGGATGGTTGGATGCAAGACTTTCAATGATAACTTGCTCGTGATTGAATTTAAGTTGAAGACTTGGTTTATCTAGTTACCGCAGTCGGGCGGATGGTTGAAGACAGTTAACTATCACTTCAAGGAGTTACGTTGTTTTACTCGGTGACACACGCTTATGTCGTTGTGGATAATCGCAAGAGGTGTTAATGTCTCATACTTTGGTTGAGTATTGAGTACTTGGAGATTTGCTTGGAGCATAAATTCTCGACACCGTTCTTCCAACATTAGTGCAAGCTTAAGATGCAAATGCGGGGAATTCTACTTCAGTGTCAAGTTTGGTACATGGGTTTTCTTCATGATGGTCACTTCAAATTGTCTTCGAATGGGTTGATAAAGATAGTCTGAGAGAGTTTCTATAGCAGTTGATTCTCACAAGATTCATTTGAGCTAATTTTTGTTCTTCTCTATTTCAAGAATATTTAGTATGTATAATGTGTTCGATTACGAGGTATCAAGGAAGGAGACATACATCTAAACACACAACGAGAATACACGTGATGAACCTAATACTTCTTTCGATTGAAGTAATCCGGGAAAGACAATTGTCATAACCATAGAGAAACTCAGTGTTTACTCATAACCTTTGATGTATTATTCCAACCATTTGGGAGGAAGTGGTCTCTGGATACTTTTGGTATGTATTTACTCAGCCCTCAGTGAAAATATGAGAAGAATATTTGGTTAGGTAAGATGTGCTTATCGACATCTTCGATATGAATAATGGTAAAGTGCTTCTGATTATTCCTTCATGTACACATTATTATGTTGATTCCGATAAATCATAACCATCAGGGGAGAGATAATGGGTACATCAGAACTCACAACATGTTCACGATCGGTTTAATCGGTTATTCGGAGTTGACATCTGCAGAGATGATCAGTGACTCAACATGTTACTTGAATGTCATCGTCTCTACTCTTGTTGGGTACATGTGTACCTCATGGGCTAATTGGTTATATGTAAGATAATTGGAATGCATTTGGAAATATGAAGATGTTGATGTTTAGTTCCCTGAATTGACAACTGGTCAATCTCGAAGAGTAATGTGTACATCGAGGCAAACAGTTCATGTGATCGTAGTTCATCGATTATTCGGATTTGATAACCAGCGATACGATCTATGTTTCAACTTGTTACTTTGGTGTTCTCGTGTTCTTCGGTGCGAGCTTCATTCAATGAACTGTTTTCATTCATTTCTACTTCTTGGAAAATGGTCTTTATACTCAGTTTTTCGGTTTGAGGGAAGCTACCAAGACTCATTGTTGAAGGCTCAAGTTCTTTCGACGATTCAAGAGCCTCGAATGCTTTGGTGGTGGAAGTTTACGAGATGATGACTTCTATCTTCCCTTTTTTTTTGAATTTTCTATATTTATCAAAAACCAAATACAAAAAAGATAAAACCAACAAAAAGAAAATAGAAAAATATAAAATCTTCAAAAGCCCATAAAAATCAGAAAATTGAAAAATACCAAAAATATTGTTTTCTCAAGACATGTCTTATGGTATCGATAACATCTACGGTCTTAGAAATGTCATTCATCAATGGCACGGGACCATAGATGAAGTTCGAGCAGGAGGTGTAAATATTCTTTTCTAAACATGTCCAAAAACTATGGCTTATAGTTATTTGTAACAGAGGCTTCAATGATGGCTTCGAGTTATTTGACTGTAACCAGCTTCAATGGCTTGCGTTACTTTAGCGTAACCGTGCTAAAACTATGGCTTGCTATTATTTCATAGCAACCCGCTCTTTCAAAGGAAGGAAAGTGCTACGCTTAAACGTTTTTCACAAATCGTTGCACTTATCCTAAAACAAAATGAGGAAAGTATGTCGAAGGACTGTTGTTCCTACACAAATGTTTTTCCGCTATAATTCTTGAGAAAAATATTTGTTGTGTTCAAAATGGTGGTAAAATGAGTTGCTTGAAAAAATCAATCGAGTCGAGTTTTCATTAATTCATGAAAACTCAATCAATGACTTCACACTTTTAAAACTTTTCAAGAAAAAGAGTCATTGATTGAGGGGAAGAATATTTTTCAAATTTATATCATCTAACGGACTTTCTTAATCATCCTACATGCTTATCTGAAAAATATAATTGCCTATGTTGAAGGACTAGGTTTCTAGGATATGATTGTTAGGATTAGATGATTATAGATTGATGAACACATTATTCCCATACTTTATAAAGCGATTGATATGTTGAATTGACTTTTAATTAGTCGATTGTTGTTATGGGTGATGTCGACCACCATATATCTGTATGTGTGTTCACTAACGTATCTGAATATCATGGATATAAGAATGTTCCCGATCCGGATCCCACTAATGATGATGATTGGATGCGAAAGGAAAGGTAACTATTTCTTGGGTTGACAAATGAAAAACGAGCTTAATGGACTTCTATGGAAGTTGGCATAAATGCAACGAAAAGAGTCTCCTTGCATCGTGAATGGTTTTCTTAAGTGATTGAAGAAGCGGAGCTTAATTTGACCTCAGTTGGCATTCAAATGCAACGTAGAAGAAGTCTCCTTTACGTGCAGACGGTTTTCTTCCAAGCCCTACAGCAACAACATCAACAAAAGCTTCTCAACCACCTAACGTATCTTTGTGCAGGATACCATTTTTAAACAATTTTGAATAATTTAATTAAATTGTTTTGAAAATGGAAAATATTGTTTTGAAAATATATTGGACTAATTTTGAAAATCACCGGACTTCATGTTATCAAAACCTAAGTCACTCAATTATTGACTTATGTCATGGATTGAGGGGGGGAGTGATTTAAAATAAAATATTTTCAAACGATATTTCTTCACAAAAGTTCGGCTTGCGATAATAAGTGGTGATCTAAAGATTTAATGTTATGTCATGGTATGATTTTTCTTTAGAATCAAGGTCTTTCAAAATGAAAATTTTTACGTTCTTGTTTGATTGTGAAATTGTTTTGTTTTACCAAAAGATCTAAAAACTATCATACCTGACACTAACAATCTTTAATGTCTTAAAATGGTCCTTATCTGTCATCATTCAAAATTGAATCTTACGTCTTTCCCCAAATTTTTCTAAATGATTTAAATCAATTGGGATCACAAATCTCAAATGTTTTGAAATTTCTGATCGGTGTAGAGATCGTGATTTAAATCTCAAATCTGTTTAAATGCAATTGGTTTTAGTCCTTTAAAGGCACTCCTGCCTCCATGTGCCAAACGATTTCAATAGACATAATGCACATGTTGAGGAGGATTTATCCAAAACCGATGAGTATTTAAACAAGGCCCCATTTTCTCCCATGTTTTCTAAACCTAATTAAATCACTTGGGATCCAAAATCTCAAAGGATTTGATATTTTTGATCGGGGAGAATTTGTGATTTAATAATGAAATTTGATATAAGTCGTTTTGATTAGTTGTGCAGGTTGCTCTCTCATATGTGCTAAACGCTTTCGAATCTCGAAGCACATATTGAGGGGGAGCAAAACCATCGAGGTACAAAAGTTTTTTTTAAAGAGATTATAAAGTACCTTGATTGTGTTTTCAAATGGTTTTCTTAATGGATTTTGTGATTGTGGATGTGCTTCAAAAGAACTCTTGCCTCTATGTGTTAAAATGATTTCTCTTATCCTATACACATATTGAGGGGGTACCAAAGAAATTCAAATGGCTTTTCTAAGGAAAATGTGATGAAAATTTCAAAGAAATTATTTCCAAGAACTCTTGCCTCCATGTGCCAAACAATTTTAAATCATATGCACATGTTGAGGGGGAGCATTTCTAAATGATCAAAACTATTAGGTACAAAATGCTTTGATCTCGTATCACAAGTACCTTGATTGTTTTTCCAAATGATTTTTTGATTGGTTTCAAGGAAGAATGAACTGTACCAAAAGACCGACCATTTTACTTTATGTATGGAGTTATAAGGATGGTGAGGTTAGGTATTAATTCCCACGATCCGCCGAGCGGAGGGATCTACCGGGACAATCCACTAGATAGTGTAGAGTCCTTAGGTATATTGAAAAAAAAAGAGAAAAGTGAGATACGAGAAGAGTGCGGACTGAGACGAGCTAGTACTGGAATAAACCCAACAAGGTTCTAGTTATGAAGTCTCGGTAAGCACTGAAGGGTTGAAGAATGAAAAAGAATTAAATGAGAAAAAGGTGAAAAGAAATAGCCCTCCTCAATTCAACCTTAGGGCGTAAGGGTTCAATTCATATGCTACTAGTGGTTACTAAGGTAACACGGTATTGAAGACAAGTGTCATGGACCCTGTATGCATGCACTAAACTTCCCAAACCACTCAAGTTCCTCTTTAAAGGGCTTGTTTCATTCTCACGGGGAACCGACATTATCTATCAACTTTCTCTTAGAGATTGTTGATATTGAAGAAGGAGACCCTCTCCCTAGTCTCCGGCACAGAAACCAAATATGCACGATTGAGTCTAGAGCCAAGAGATCATCCACAATATCTCATTAGAACACTAAATTATTGAAGACTTCTTTGTTTCACACAATGTGGAAAGAGAATATATTTTAAGAGTCTTACGCATTATCCTTGTGGTATTGCGAACATAAGTGATATGTAAAATATTCACAATGAAGATGGAAATCCTTCTAGAGCCAACATCAAACAAGCTCTTGGTGGGTGACATGTGAGATCTTCTCGTAAGATCAAGCTTGTGACAACGGATAGAAACAATGGGGAATTCACTCGTGAATCAACCTTGGTCAGAATGGAATTGGCGAATACTTTTGGAAAAACCTTTCGATGTGCAAATCTTCTTTTTCTCTAGCATGTCGAATGTGTACTTATGTTTTCAAAATTCAAAAAGTATCTCTGATTGAAAAATACTTTTAGAAAAACCATTCGATGTGCGAATCTCTTCTTTTCGCTAGCACGTCGAATGTGTACTCATTCTCTAATACAAAAAGTATTTTGTTTGAAAATTGATCTTTCTCATAAACCCTTCGTCGTATTGCAAAACTCTTTCTTCAAGCATTAGCGATTGTTTTCAAATCATTTTCATCAATCGGTGAATCTCAATTATTTGGTTCACTCACTCCGTGTTGTCTTCTTTGAGCGTTCGGTTTGAGAACAGACTACGTGAAACCTGTCAGGAGATTCTTGAGGAATACGATCACAGGCGGTACTTTATATCAACGGGGAACCGGGCGTGTACCTCAATCAACGAAAGTGATCAAAGACACTTTCGTGTGTTTTATTGCTACCTGTTGTTTGCAGGTACATTTGGACGGTTGCGGTGATGATCGAATTGAGGAGTCATTCCAAAGCCGCATGCTCACGGCATCCACACTTAATTTGAAGAAATCATGACTGGTGCATATCTACATAACCTAGTTACATATTTCCATACTATGCTTTTGTTTCACTGTTGCAAATATCATGAACAGTAAGGCTTCGCTACTATGATGGAATGATGTCATGATTCAAAAGTGTGAGCATGTCGGTCCGAAAGTCATAACTTCACATGATGGCAACCACAATAGGGTGATCGAGAGATTATCGTGGTGATGATCTCAATGAAAGCTCAAAGATCATCAAAGATGTGGATCGATTAAAGGCCTCCAGAGAAAGTACAAACCACTCGGACTATGAAGAGTCATTGCTAAAGCACAAAGATCTTGAAGTTGAAGAATTCAAGTCTGAAGATTAAATAGAATGCTAGGATTCAAAATGTAAAACATGGGGTGACCTCCCTTAGGGGAGATTGTTAGGAATTAGAAAATTCCATAGTGAAGTAGCGGTCACCCCAAATATAATCTAGCATAAGTTAGCTCGTAGACATATCGTTATTTATTGTTTTATTAGTTAGTTATTTAGTTTAGAGTAACACCGTGGAGGAAGGACGGGTATTTACCCACTGTATGCACGATCCACAGGTCCAGAAGGAGGGCGTTTAGTTTGTAACTATAAATACCCTCTACCTCCCAAGGTAGAGGGTTGGACCCTTCATTCATCTTAATCTAACCTTCTATGTTTTCTTTCACTTTCTCTCTCTAGAAAGGCTCCCACTTTATCTCTCTAAAACCTCTAAACAATTGACCCATATTATTGTTTGTTATGTGTTTTATGAAATCAATATCTAACAATATCTTATGAGTCCTACAGCATTATCCTTGTGGTATTGCGAGTAACATCCAGTGATATGCATACATATTCAAAATGAAGATGGAAAGCTTGAGCCAACATCAAACAAGCTCCTGTTAGGTGGCATGTGAGATCTATCCAATAGATCAACCATGTGAAACGGAGAGCGAGCGATGGGGCGATTCAATCTTTTGAATCAATCTTGGTTCAGGTTATGGATTGACGGATACCTTTGAAAAAGCGGTCGTTGTGCTTAAAAACCCTTTTCTTTAGCACATCGTTGTACTATTTCTCAAAATAAAAGGTGTTTATGATTGATAATTGATTTTCATTAAAACCTCGTTGTATTGCAAAAAAAATTTATATTGAAGCGTTACGATTGTTTTCTCAAATCTCTTTTCATCAATCGGTGAATCTCAATTCATTTGGTTCACTTTCACTCCGTCTTGTCTTCTTTGAGACGTTTTAGGTTTGAAGCGGTAGAAACAGCTAGAAACCTGTCAAGGAGATTCTTCGAATTCTACCGATCACGAGCGGTGCAATATGCGATCAACGTGAGGAGCCGTGGGCGTGTACCTCAATTCAACGAAAGTGATTAAAGACACTTTAGATGCGCTTTATTGCTAACTTGTTGTATGCGAAATGCGCCCGACGCGTTTGTTGGTGATCGAATGGGCGGTCAATCCATAGCGCATGCTCACACAACACATTCATTTACAAAGAAATCATGATTAGTGCATCAATGACTCTGATATTATCACTCCATGCTACGCTACTACTGTATCTTGAATCAACGAAAACTTCGCTACTTCGATAAGAAGAAATCATGATCCGAATGTGAGCATGTCGGTTCAAATGTCACAACATCATATCGCGGCAGCGCAACAATGGGTGATCTTTGAGATTTGTTGTGTGGTGATGATCTCTAGTAATGTTTAAAGGTCATCAAGGTGGATCAGCTCAATAACCTCCACAAAACATACATTGTAGTTGAACAATGATGAAATCACCACAGAAGCACATAGTTTGAATACTTTGATGAAGAGAGAAGTCTACGAGCTCAAGACGAAGATTTATTAGAATGCTAGGATTCACAATGTAATTCATGGGGTGACCTCCCTTAGGGGAGATTGTTAGGAATTGGAAATTCTATTGTAAAGCATCGGTCACCCCAAGTATAATCTAGCTTAAGTTAGCTCGCAGACATATCGTTTATTATGTTAGTTGTTAGTAAGTGATTAGCTTAGATTTAGTCTAGTGCAACTGCAGGTGGAGGAAGGACGGGTCTTTACCACTTTGTATACACGATTCACGGGCGTGAGGAGATGCGTTTAGTTTGTAACCTATAAATACCCTCTACCTTGCAAGGTAGAGGGTTGGATGTTCATTTGGAATCTAACCTTCCAAGAGTTTCTCTTTCTAGAATATCCTACTTTCTCTCTCTAAACCATCTAAATTATACGCCCCACTTGTGTTTGTTTGTGTGCTTGTGAAATCCAATATGTTACAAAATAGAAATTGATGACTCATCAAGATATCCTCCTGATGAGTACAACACTGAATTCAATTCCTCATATCAAGCTGATGCTGACATCTCATATTATGTCTTACCTCACAATCTACCCCAACCAACTATCAGTGAATTCATTGATAATCAATCAGTCCTTAATGGGATAGGTAATACGTAACCAAATATTCAGGAACCTGTGATTCAAGAACCTTAACTGAGCAGGGACATCTCAACAGATGCTCTAAATGACTATGTTGCTCTGGCCCGAACTCACTCACGAAGTTTCGGTGACCTCTTCAAGTCGGATCCTAGACCACAAAGTAAGTGGACAAAATCTCAGGACATTGAGCTTGTAAACATCATTGGTGAACCCACTAAGGGCATGCTCACTAGAAGCATGGTTGCTAAATTGCTGCGACTTGACTAGAGTGTCTATATTCGATTACCTATCGAAAATAGAACAGCGTCCTCGAGGCATTAAAACACCAATTTGGTTCGGGCTATGCAAGAAGCAACAGTTGATAAAACAAGGTCATGACCATGATCAAATGTCCTCAGGATGTTGTAGTCATAGGAATGAAGTGGGTTTTGAAACAAAAGCGATGAAAACGACGCGTCATTAAAAACAAAGCGAACTGTAGCCAAGGTTACGGTCAACAAGAAGGCATTGACTATGATGAGACATTTGCTCTCTTTGCAAGAATGGAAGCCATCGAGGATATTCCTTGCATATGCAACATACATGAACGTCGTGGGTCTACCAAATGGATGTCAAAAGTGCATTCTTAAATGGTGATCTCAAGGAAGATGTGTATGTTCAACAACCTCCTGGCTTTGAGAGTAGTGAATTCCATGACTATGTTTGCAAGCTTGACAAAGCCCTTTATGGACTTAAACAAGCTCCCATAGCATGGTATGAAACTCTCTCAGCCTTCCTGATTCAAAACAAGTTTGTTAGAGGAAAGATAGACAACACCCTGTTTGTCTATAGGACTAAACAAGATGTGATACTAGTTCAAGTGTATGTTGATGACATCATATTTGGCTCAACAAATTACAAACTTTGCAAAGCGGTTTGGCGATGACAAAAGAAGTTTGAAATGAGCATGATGGGTGAACTTCGTACTTCCTTGGACTACAAATTAGCGATAAAAGGAATCTCCATCGGTCAAGAAAGTACACGAAATCTCTTGAAGAAATATGAAATATCTGTGCCTCGGTGAAGACACCAATGGTCCCTCCTAACAACCTTGGACTGATCTCACGGCAAATCGGTCAATCAAACCAATTGTTGGCTGTGATATCTGCTCTGCTACTAGACGGACATACAATTCTCAGTCGTCTAATAGCAAGATATCGATCCAATCCCATAATCCCACCTCATCTGCGACGAAAGAATACTTTCGTATACAGAAGGGAACCCCAAACCTTGGACTCTATTATCCAAAGTGCTTAGGGTTTGATCTCAAAGGTTACTCGATTCGATTATCTTTGGCGCAACATGGACGAAAAAGTACCTCGGGTCTGAATTTTCTTGGAGGAAAGCGGTGTGTTGGAGTGCTAAAAGCAACAATCGGTGGCTATGTCTTCAGTGAAGTATGTGGCTGTGCGAGGATGTTGTGCCAATGTTTTATGGATGAAAAGTCAACTCGGTGACTATGACATCCATTACAAAATGGTACCCATCTTACGTGACAACACCGGTGCAATTGCAATCTCCAACAACCACGTCGCTTCATCAAAGAACAAAACACATTGATATCGGATATCACTTCATCGGGGACCACATGAAAGGAGACATAGAACTCCATTTCATCCCTACTTGCAATATCAATCGGTGATATATTCACCAAACGGATGAACCTACCTTCGAGACCGAAGGCTGAATGGGAATGCTTGATATTGAAAGTCGGGCATCTGAAAACCAATCTCGATAAGTTCTCAGAAATAGTTCCTCCTCCCCTGAACAAAACCCACAATACAACCTCTCCTTGAATGAGTAAGACTCATTCGGGGACCTGACAATCAATATTGAGCATTGAATGAGTAACTAAATGATCCAAGTATCGGTTACTTAAATGTCCTAGGTTGGTAACTATGCTAATTTAATATAGGAATATATGTCTCTTTATGCACAACAACCATATCAAGGGTCCTCCAAAACTTACCTAATCCCCACTTGGCATTAAATGCCCCCTCTCTCATGAAATATCTTATTGATATTTTATTCTTGCAAAAGTGCACTTTTACGCATGCCTTTGCAAGCTGATTCCCTTAAAAGAGAGATTTTTCACTGCTGTAGTGGGTGGTGGCATTAAATGTGTAGATTCAAACGTTTTCAAAACTAACTTTACAAATCTCCATCTATGCAAATTTTACCCTCTCACCACTCTATAAATACCCCTTCTCAACACTAAACACATACACAAATTGTTTTTGTAACAAAACTCCGCTAAAATCTTTTCTCAAACTCAAAACTTTGTGTGTGCTTCAAACTCTTCAAATCCTTTTTACTAAAAATCTTCTTTGTAAACATTTACAAAAGCTTTCATCACAAACTTGAGAGATCTAAAACTTTTTGATTGTTCTTGTCAAATTGTTCTTCTAAAACCTAAATTTTGAAATGGCAAGTACACAATCTCCGGTTTATTCCGATGGGTAGGGGATCTTACAAATGTTGAATTTAAAACAAATAATGTCATAGGAAACTTTGAATATCACGAATCGTCCCAACCTACAAAGACATTATGAAATTTTTGTTTTAGCGCTTGCCCGAAAGCGGCCTTTGTAAAATGTCCTCAATTCTATACCAAAACCTCCTCGGGGAGTTTTGGGCTACGACCACGCCTATGACCGTCACCCTCAACTAATGAGGCGACCTACGACCTCTCGGGGAGTATCTCATTAAGTTCATCTTTTCAATGGGGAACGATCACTAACGGATTATAAAGCGTTTTGCACTTCAACGAGGGTTGGATTATAACAGGAGTTTATGTGTAGCCCATCACGAACCCTCGCGGTGAAGGATGGGTTAAAACAAATCGTTTTAGATCCAACATTTTTGGACAAGACCCCAGTCACCAAGAGTTCATTTCCCGTGGCTTGGAGGGTCCTATTCACTTTTGTGATTAGGGTCTCGGCGGGAACCACTCATCCATCGAACAAGTTAACTCTATTGATTGATGATGGCATGCTGCGATGAATGGGGTCACTTTTAGACATAGGGAGATCATTTCTGATGATCTCGTAACTTAGCTACAAAGCAAAACTAGGGCCAATCGTTTGCAGATCCTAGGTTTGTCTCTTGTGCTTTACAAGCGTTCGGGTTCAAATTATCCTCAGGAAGAAACTTTTGGTGCTTTACCTGGCATCATGAGCCAATCAAACTTTCAAAAGGACCCATCCCTTGTCACAAATATTGAATTGGCGGCCCATATGGTTCTGTAAACAACCGGAGGAATCAGTCTCCCAACCTGCTCCTTAAAGAGAAGGGGAAGTCTCGGTGGGACTAAGACCAAACCCAAGTCTCGGGGGCCTTGAGGCTTCAAGAACACTAGCCAAAAGGCAAACCCAGGCTGATCGCCACCCACTTGGAGACCAAGCAACATCTACCCAAGGGACAGCGAAGGACACCGATAAATCTGTCAATGCCCTTGGTCCAAACTACTACTCCCAGATCCATAGGAACATACAACCCGTAGGGGCGCCTTCCACAAAGCCCGGTGATGACATTAGCAAATCAAAGCCTTTGTCGAGGGCACAATGAATAATCCCAAAGACTCGGGGAAACAAACAACCCGATAGGGATATCACCGCCATTGACTGCGCTAAAGGCGCGGAAAACCCATCGGTGTCTCGAGGGGTCTAAGGGGGCCAAAGACTTCGGAGGGGCGGGAACAACCAGCAAATCGGGCAAAACCAATCTGACTCGGAGAAGGCGGGAAAGCGCCCACCGGTCATGCGAGGGTCGAGGGGCCAAAGACTTCGAGAGGATTAATACCACCCGGTGATATGGAACCCATCACCAACCCCTTGTTGGCTGATGGCGATGTTCTGGGATACTATTTTCTGAAGATGAACTTGCTGACAGTGATGATGAAATTTTATCAGCAGGGGATGAAGTGGACGCTGAAGTTCAATCCAAACAAGAACCTCGGCCTGATCCATAGGAGCATACTGAGTCACCATTTCAACCTGAAGACAATGACTCGGACTCATCATCCTCCATTGGTGAATTTAGCCGTTATGACAACATTCTGCCAATCACTGAACGGCAGCTAGTCATGTGGATCACCAAAGCCTCAAGGAAGATATACTCGGGTCACGACCAAATGTGGGATCAACACACCGGGGCTGCGCGCGATTATGCTTGTCCGAGATCCGATGTGCTCACCTTCAATGAAAACACTGATGAACACAGAGAACTTATGTATGAGCAACTTCACAAATTGGATGATAACCTGGCTAACTTTCTCACACATCTTCGTGTGGGACCAAGATTGATGAAATCGGGGATCGGTCAAAGAAGACCCGCACTCAACTCAAAAGTGTTGGAGGCTACTGAGGCTTACGAAGAATCTGCGGCCTTCGAACTTATCAACATCTTTGAAATCTGCCAATGTTCAGGTCTTCAATCTTCGGTCCAGTCTCTTCGACAACACTACTAGGCTCTTTGGATGCTAAGGTGACCAATATGGCTAAGGCTTCCTCATCAATGGCGTGGAATCTTGGGCCTAGGATGATGACGCCTTGGAACTCTCTAGGCTAATCTTGAAATAAAGGTCCTTTGGTCTCCAAAAGGATACTTCAATATCAAGGCAATGGTCACCGAGATTTATCAAGCCTTTAAGGGTCAAGCGGCTCAAGCTCCCCGATTAATGAGGCAACTCTTGCTCTCACCATGTTGCGGCAGTGAGGGGGGAAGACTACGAAGAGACTTCCTCTCACACTGGGGAGCCAACACCACCGGTCTCCGCAATACCAATCTCATCAATCCCACCAACATCAACAATATAACAACACGGCAGTCATAACACCAATAATAACAACAACCCCGGTATCTTCTTCTTCGAGGCCAGGACAAAGGAAAAGGCATAATGACAACACCACGAGCACGAGAAGATTCCCTAAGATCGGCAACACCGGTACTGCTGCCTTCCACCACAAGACTAAGTGCATACCTTGCTAAGGAGGAAAGGAAAAAGAAACTTGTTGAAGAGGAAAGAAAGAGCAGAGAAGCCTCGGTACAAGTAGTTCTGAGGAAGCCGAAAACATTGGAATAGATGCTAAGAAACTTGAAAGGGTCAGAGGCGGACGAAGTTCAAGGATGCTCAAGAAGCAAAAATGGCTGAAATGAAAAAACAATTGGAAGAAAAGAACAAAAGAACTGCAGGCATTAGGAAAGCAAGAATTGACCATTATAATTGGACAATGTTAAGCAGAAGACTGCCTGAGAAGATCACTGATGTCAAAATCATCCCCGATCTAAACCACGGCAATGAACGTCTGAGGGGGATGATAAAAGATATTTCGAGGTTCATGATCCCCTAAAATTCACTAACTTTGGGATCACCGAACTCGATGAACTCGGTCCAATAATTGAAATGAAGCAAAATACGGTGGTTAAGGAGTTGAATAAGATGCTCAGTAAAAGATATGAAAGACTAGGGATGCACCAGCACAACTGGGAATTCACACGTAACGCACCTCAAGGATCTCAACCACAATCATCCACCGGCAAAGGAAGAGTTGAGTTCCAGCTGAGATAAAAGTTCCGGTTTCGAATGCAACAGGGAGCGCTGAAGGTGTTAAGTTTGTAAACTGTTTGGTGATTGAAAAGCCCGAAAGAGGGCTATTTTTCATTGATGAATATGGAAACCCAGCGTTCCAAAGGTGGATTGATATTGATAAAATTTGGAGTGGCAACAATGTTGAGCTACATACGGTGGCTTCTCAAATTCAGACTCCTGCAAATATCAAGTTTTGTGCTGACTTAAATGCTAAGATAAGAGAACATCCCAGAGAAACACGATCACAAAAAAGTTAAGCTTGAAGCCTGGGAATCCATCTGATCGATCATTTTGATTAATGTTTTGTACTAGTGATAGGAGCCATGTAATCTGATCAATAAAAGATGTATGTTTTTTTAAATTACTCGGTGTTCTGATTGTATTCATTAGTACATTCAGTGTAAGAAGAAGCCATTTGCTCACTTACATTGATCAAACACTTAGGCTATTTGTATATCCAAATAGGGGGAGACTATTGGGTTCAGTAAATACCCAAACCTCTTAATCTGGGATTTGAATAGAAAATAGCCCAAGTGTTTAGTCCGTTAAACACTAACAGGTCATTGAGTGCATAGTCTCTCAGAAGTCATCTTCAGATACTCAGTATGAGGCGAAGAAGAAGTCTCTCCTTCAGTAAGGCGGTACTTATTGGGTGAAGACGGAGTCAAGAAGAAGATGATGGATTTAGTGAGTGATGACAATAACTCACTGAATCCCTAAGACTCCTCTCCAACTACTTACACTGAAGACAAACGGAAGTAGAAGTGAAGGATGTAAAGCGAGAAGAATGGCGGGACAAGGCGGGATAAGTTTGGATCAGATAAGATGAAGTCCTTATCAACCAAAGTCAACTTTCCCTGAATGGCAAAGATCAGGCTCAGTGTCATCACTGACCTTAGGAAAGTAGTCTTGTCTCTTACCTAGAATAGCCTTTGTAAACAGAGACAAAATGCGTCAGTATTTTGTCTTCGTAGATGTCAGGTTGTCACTTAGGAAGACTTAAAACTCATACATGTATAAATAGCATAAGAGATGGAGTGAAAAGGTTAAGCTTGTGAATTGTAAAAACACACACACACAAGCCATATTTTCACTCCTCCAAATACTAACTTAATCCCGAGATAGCTCATGGGTTCTAAGAGTTGTGCTCAGACTTAGCCTGAGCTTAGAGAGGAGTCACCAAACTTTGTCATTTCAATCCCAAGTACTATTCCGCAAGTACTTGGGTAACGTATTCTTTTTGATTAATTTCTTATGAAGAATATGATGTTGAAAATTACTTTGTGTGTTTTATTTATGTTAATTTCAGTCATTGTTCATTATTAACTTGTTTTATATTCTTAAACTGTTTTCAAACGATAGTGAACGGGGAACAACAGAGGCATCAACCAAAATTTGTCCTTTTTAGATTTGTTTTCTCTACGGGTGTTGTTTCCACATCCTCATCAGATTCACTACTCTCCTCATCAAATTCGCTACTCTTCTCATTAGATTCGCTACTCTCTCCTCGCCAGATAATCTTTTTACTTTCCCAAAAACAGTACCCATTATTTTTTCCCCGAAAGGTTGTAATTTCACATCATCTAGCAAATCCCTTTCATTAGCCGTTTAGGTTTTTTGTGAATCAGCAAACCCTTTTTGTTTACGATTAGCTGAATCACTTATAAAAGCAGGAAATCCATGCATTTGCTGATAACTAGGAAAATTCTGATAAAAACCATTACCTTGTTGATAGGTTGGAAAATTCTGCGTTTGGTGAAATAGTGTGGTATGGTACTCGGTTTGATATATATTTACAGACGGTGTAGCACGAATAAAATTAGTTTGTTGATTGCTTCTCGTAGTTGATAATTGCCTACCATTTACACCAGACTCAACAATGCACAATGTAATAATTCTATTACTTTTAACAACAAATTTCATAAATTTATTGACTTCCAAATCATCGCATACCTCTACAATATCATTATCTGAATTTTAAGTTACCATAAAACCACTATTAAATCCATTTCTAGCATCTCTCATACTGCTTCTAGTAAACATGAATAAGATGACAACAATGGTAAAATCAATTGAATGGCATATACTCCAACACACCATTCACTATTTCCCATGCACCTCCTTTACATATACGTATCTTTACGGTTCGTTTGACGAATTGCATGCCAAAATTGAATTATTTCATGGCAAAGTTGAGTTTTTAAGTGAAAAGAGCTAAAATGAGCAAAAAACAAAACAAGAAGTTTTATCCTGAAAATCTCGCAAGATTTAAAAAATCTAGCAAGATTTATCCAAAAAATTGCGATTTTCTTTAAAAATCACATAATCGAAAAATCACAAAATCGAAAAATCGAAAAATCGCAAGGATTTTTAAAAAAATCGAAAAATCGCAAGGTTTGACTTAAAAAAAGTCAAATCTTGCGATTTTCAAAAATTTGCAAGTTTTTGCAAAACTTGCAGATTTTATGGTATTTCGGAATTTTTGAAAAAAAAATGTATTTGGTGAAGTATGATTGTAAAAATGGGTATTTTTGTCATTTTCTCTTGTTTTTATCAAGCTTTTTTTTATATGAAAACCAATCATGTTGGGGCTTATAATATGAAAATGGATTTTAAATTACTTAAAATGCGAAACTGCAAAACCACCATGACCTCCTTGCATCTTTAATAGTATCGACCACTTCACTTTCTTGCCGCATCATCTTGCGGTTACCTTGCTAGTACTAACTTAATACCCATTAGGCCATCGCTCATGTATTTATTGCCCACACACACCAGACAGCACAAGTAATGAGTCGACTCGTCCCAGTTCTAAAAAAGATGATATTGTAAGACAAAAATTGGTATTTAGAATAATGACTGATATATTTGCCAGTCAATTAAATTACAACTACATATATCAGCAGACTCGAGCTTCATATATATATGGGTTATACATAAATGGACAACAATACAAAGAACAAGTTGAGTCTTGTCTCACGGGTGCCAATAGTTGCAGGAAGCTCCCCTCTTGCATCGTCCGCTCTCGTAAAACTTACAAACACGTTGCCCTTTTGGCGGTGGTCTTGAATAGCCGACACCACCATTAACATCACTACCACTACCAAATAAAGACTGTCTAACCCAAGGTTTACCGTTCCTATATCCTGAATCCTCAACATTGTAACCTCTTTGACTGAGACTGTTATTGTTATACCTCTGTTGTGGGTCCCATCCAAATGTCACGCCCTGGCTTGGGTTTAAATGTGTATCGGCTCTAGTAGTGATTTCTGGAGCTGGTTGTGCAAAATTATTCAAGGTGCCTTGTTGTGGAGGTCCTACAGCATCAACCTTTGCAGACTGCAAGGTTACATCAACAGCCATCACATCACTGTGGTCGACTCTAACCTTTTCAGAGATTGGGTCTTCTGATTTTGTAGATGCGGGTTGGGTGCATTCACTCTCCTTATGTTCGTTTAAACAACCTTCCCTATCTTGACTTGTCTCAGAAGCATCATGGCCTGGGCGCATCGGGACAGACTCTTCTTCGATTTGAACATTGCCCACTTTGGTTTGACTTTCACCCTCGACGGATTTTATAGAATTATTTACATCAATCATGTCTTGCGAGGGAGGTTGAACCTCGGAAGAATGGGTAGTGACCTGGATGTCTTTGGTTATATTTTCTCGTGCTATTTCAGGCCACTTAAATGGCAACTGTATATCGATCCCATTGGAACTAAAGCCATTACTTCTTGCACCATGAACAGGGGTGGGACTGAACTCCTCAAATGACCCATTAAAAATATCCTCTGCAAAATTGTTCCTTCTTGATGTAGGTGAAGGGAAACCATTTTGAGACTCCATCGCATCCACTTCCGCCAGCAGATCTGAGACAGACTCCTCCGCCAATGTGCTAAACTCGATTGTTTCGCGAACACCTTGCCATGATGGCATATAATTGTTATATTCAGGCTGTGATGAGGGTGGATCTGATGAAATAGTTTGCTCAGTGTTAGCAGTTGTAGTAGCAACATGATCATCCTCAGGATGCCACTCCTGCTTTTTAACTCGCGTAGGTGAGTATCCACTCCATTCATCAGCTGTTTTGGAAAGCTGGGCTCCACCAACATCTTGTCTAAAATTATTATTCCAACTAGTTTCATTCCCAGCTACTTGAACCAAGGTTTCAGAAGACGATTTTGGAACCTGTGCCCCACCAACATCTTGTCTCGAATTGTTATTCCAACTAGTTTCATTCCCAGCTACTTGAACCAGGGTTTCTGAAGACGATTTTGGAACCTGGGCCCCACAAACATCTTGATTCGAACCATTGTTCCAACTAGCGGTGTTCCCGAAGTCTTGAACCAGCTTTTCAGAAGACTGTTTCGGAAGCTGGGCCCCACCAATATCTTGACTCAAACCAGGATGCCGCTCCTCCTGCTTAACTTGTGTAGGCGAATATCCACTCCATTCTTCAGCTATTTTGGGAAGCTGGGACCCACCAACATCTTGACTCGAACCATTACTCCAACCAGCGGTGTTCCCCGCTTCTGGAACCAGGGTTTCTGAAGACAATTTTGGAAGGTGTGCACGACCAACGTCAGAATCATTATTGCAACTAGAGGGATTCCCAGATTCCCGAACCGTGTCTTCTGAAGCCGGTTTTGGAAGCTGGGCGCCACCAACATCTTGACTCGAACCATTACTACAACCAGCGGTGTTCCCCGCTTCTGGAACCAGGGTTTCTGAAGACAATATTGGAAGGTGTGCCCGACCAACGTCAGAATTTTCGGATTCGCGAACCAAAGTTTCTGAAGATGGCAAAGATTGTTCCTTTATAGTATTTTCCACCTTTTCACCTTCAGGGGTTATCTTATTTGGGGTGGGACTTGGCAAATCGTCGAGTGATGTATTCCCAGCAAAAACCGAAGAAACAGGCTTATTATCAGCACTATTCTCAATCGGTGTAGGACTAGCCATCTCTTGCATTTTAAACTGTCCAGTTGACTCGCTTGACTTTGCAAAACTGCTGGTAATCCGGCTCGATGAGCTTTGACTATCAGATAATAGATTAGTAGTGCGGACAGTGAGACCCTCAATACGAATACCAACTTTCTCGGTAGCAGTCTTTTTCTGCAACTGCTCTTTCAGTACATCATTTAATAGTAAAGATTCATCCTCTCGGTTTATCCATATTCTCATATCAGTCGGGAAGTATCCAGTGGTACTCCATTTCTGCAGCTGTACCATACAAAATGGCCCTTGAACTTTTCCACTGGGGTCTCTATAATACCAAACTTTATCTATTTCACTATCGTTGGAAATTGGAATATTCCTCATAGAGGATGTGGTAGCAGTTTCTGATGCTGTGTTAGGGAATGATGAGCTTCCAGAGGTACGATGATTCCAGTTGGTAGTTGTCGAGCCATTAGACTCAACCTGATTTTGTGGTCTGCCTGAATTATTCTTTATCCCGTGAGCATCTTTTCTTGTAGTCACTCTATCTTCTTCACTCTTAATGGTTAATTGCTTATTTTTCTCGATTTTCCATGATCTGCTACTAACATTATTTGAAAATTCTGCTCGTTTTTTTGGAGTGCTTGTATTTTTGTGACTAGCGAACTTCGTCTTCGTTTGTTCTGTAAAAATACACGATACCAAGAGTTGATGGTAAGCGGGGTAAAATAAATAATTGAAGTTAATAAACACGAAAAAAAAACAAAACTAACCATCTTCCTTGTTAGAATGTTCCTCAGCGTCATCAGTTTCATAATCTGGATTCATTTTTGGATCAGAATGCACATCGGGAATTTCCCGCATTCGGCGCTCACGTTCCTCGGGTGTCTTCAAAAGTTGGAGTTTTTCAACGTATTCTCTGAGAGTAATATTTGTCAAAGAATCCTATATACTCTCACCAGATGCATACAATTATTGTAAGAAGGGTTATCGTCAGAATACCCTATATACTCTTACCAAAAAAGGGGTTAAATCCTTAATTAATATTTCCGAGAGACGTAATCAGTAAACCGATAAAGAAGCTCGGAGTACTTAAACCACTAACAAAAAATAGAAAACATTTTATGATACAAAATATCTTGAGGACCGAATCAACCACAAGAATATATGGGACTTAACAGCGTTTCTGGTAAAAGTATGTGGGCTCCTTAAGCGACAACTTAGGCTGTTAATCTGGTAAACCCGACCCAAATAAGCCTTATTCGGGTCGGGCTAATCGGGTTTTGAGGAAGAGAAACCTTACCCGTACCGACCTAATAAATTGTGGGTTATTCGGGTTGCAGGTTATTCGGGTACGGTTTATTCGGGTACGGGTTAACCCGAATAAGCCAAATTACAACATGAAAATACAAATAAGTGGGTTAATTTTTATAAAAAAACCAAAGAAAGATATGAAAAAAAAAATAGCAATCCCTTATGCGGGTTAACCCGCAACCCGGATAAGGTTGAAACTCTCACCCGAAGCGATAACTCCTATAAGAAATACATGTATCAAGAAGATGTATACAAGACAAAACAACAAATATCAATAAGTAATCTATCATCAAAGGATATCTCTTCTTATGCCCTTTCTCACTTGCTCGGTCACGAAGATTATTAAGCCTCAATGTCTCTGCTTCCAATATCTAGATTATGAAAAGAAGCGGAAAATAATAAGTTAAAACAATAAACAATACTAAATAACTAAATACTTCAAAAAGCCAAATAAATTTACAAGCCCAAAAAATAAGAACGCAAAATGCCAAAACTACGATAAGTTCAACTATATTGAAGCCAAAATTACTCACATCATTAAGCCTTGCATATTGAAGAGACACTGCCTTGTCCTGTATCTCACCCTAAAGCAAGCACAATGTTAGCACAAATGAGAGCAAAGAAACCAAGAAAGGAGTGGACACAGAATGATAAACTTTGGGATGGAAGTTGAGGATAGAGATTGATACGCAGACTTACTACAGTAAACCGCTGTACAAGCCCACATTTTATACTTTGTCGCAAACGTCTGCACTCATCCTGAAAGTAGAAAGAAAGTGAGACGTGGTTTATACTATCTAAACTACATTGTATGTTTAATTTTTAAGCTACCTTTTATGATTACTATTTGAAAATTGAAATATAAACAGAAAAACAAAAGTCACCTCAGACAGATCTTGATTTGAGATTGCATCAATTGACACAGTCTCTTTCTTGTCTAAATTTAATACTTCAAGCATAACATCTGCAGATTTATCACCAACTTTATATGGTGCATCAGCCTTACTTGTACCTGCATATATCAATTATAACTTTAAGGTGCTACGATTGACACAATTGTTCGCATAGATGGGGGACTTACTGTTCAAAAGCATTACCTACAACTCGGACAAGTCTGTATATATCATGCTTCTGATCTTTACTGGTTATTCTTATTCGCACAATTGCACCAACCACCTTTTTATTAAACTCTTCACTGTCTCCAATAAGATTCTCCATTACTTTTCGGCGCAGATATACTAAGTTAATGTTATGGATGTCAATGGCAGCATATTCATCCAATTTATTTTGTGGTGCTCGGTCTTCAACCTTCTTGTGATTTTTCCGCTTCTTATTACTCATTGTCACAATATTATCACTATTCCAATCAGGGTCAACCTGCTTCGCGATACTGTTGATTTTGTTCTTCGAGAGGTCTTCTTGCATGAAAAAATGGAACTCCAGAAGCTTTAACATTTCAAAATGACCAACACGTGGTTTCCCGAAGAGAATCTTGAGCCTTGAATCACATATGATTTGACTTTTCTTTTTAGGGTCCCGGAGATTATTTCTTTTGATGTACTCTAGCATGAGTTCCTGAACATCAAACTGAGATATCACCGATGTATTGCCATTTCTCATATGTGCAACGAAATCCAATAGCTCTTTAGTTGCCCAGTCCTTGCGTACAACCACAGATGAGCTTTCTTTAGTGGCCAATTTTTTCATACTTGCAGTTTCCTTATGGGGTATAACCATCTGTTCATCTTTCTTTCTTCTTTTAGATTCACTTGCCTCCAGAACCTGAGGGGGTGTGTCAGTCTTAATGCTTTTCAGATCATTGTCTACATTATGTACACATGTTGAGGGACTAGCAGCAAGGGTTGTTTCAGGTACTTTCGGCGGATTTTTAGCTTCAGTAAGTTCATCGAGAGTCAGAGATAATTTCCCTTTTAAGTAGACCCAATACACCTTGAAGAGATACTCCCAACTAGTTTTGTCATCAAAATCCACTTGAGCCTGGACAAGTTACAGATGAGAAAGTGCAAGTGAAAGATGAAAATGAAAAGAAACTTCGTTAGAAAAAAGTATACTTGGTATTCTAATAATTGTCCCAACATTTTTGTAGCACGTGGCAGTTCATGCATTATTCAAAGTTAACATTTATGGTTGCACGGTTTTGGAAATATAAGCTTGAATAACATGTTTGAAGATGCAGACACGTTATAAGATGGTATAAGCATATATTACGGTATAATATATATTAGTGTTATGATATATACGGAAAGATGCGGCATACCTTCTCATCCTTCCCTTGTCCATTGTTTTCAATCAGCATGATTGTTTTCAAGCACACTGTGCAAAAGCCTTTATCACCTCTGACACAAACATAATCAGTCTTTTTTATGCACCCTTTGCACAATGAATATGTACAAGTATAGCACATATGATGGGCTGCCTTCTGGCATATACTACAAATATGCCAACCTGAAATTCATTTAAGCACCAAGATATCAGCAATTATTGCAACTTATACTATTTGTGTTCACAATTGCAAAGTTCGATACACATTAGACAGACCATACTGGGTAACATAATTCAGTAGTATTTCACTTCTAAGGTTCAGTCAAGACTAAATACATAAGACACCGATTATCTTTTAGTTTCAGAAACCATATGAGCAAGGTACCCAGTTCAAACGTATCGAAGTAACTCCGAACTAGATGAGAAATGCCAATGGAAAGCATTCCCAAAAGGCAATTTATCATGCGGCAATAGTAGTTATACATTTATCGGCTTCACATTTTCTGTTTGACTTCGAAAGAATGCAAAATTGAGTCCTCAACAGTTCCAATAACATGCCAGATTGCATGAACAACAGACATTTTAACTATGTCTGCAGACCTTGAATCTGCTTAATTAAAAGGAGATGTGTGCCTATTTTTCTAACAGCTTTTTCTCCCCTACCTCGATCTTGTTCAGAAAATAAACTTTTCATTTCACTGTTTATCCTATTCCAAATAATTGAACTGTAGTACATATAACTATAACTAGCATCCTAATATGTAGGGAACTGAAGAATTCAGTGTAATATCAGGGTAGCTATTTGAATCACTTACTATAGCTTAAGGATCGCTTACCTGTAATATATTCAGAAAAACAATGCTAACAGATCACAATCCTGTTGAGATAGTGCTGTAACACCCCCAGAATAGTCTATGGGATTTACACCAACCATTAGAGAGATAATGGTTGAGAGCATGGATAGTTGGTACTTAAGTAAGGGGGTGTTTGGGATTGCTTTTTTTCTGTTTTTCTGCTTATAGCAGAATTAACTTTGTGTTATCCTCATTTTTAAGGTAAAATAAGCAGATTCTGATAAGAAGGTGGCAAGCTGCTTATTTCATATTCTTATCTTAGATGGTTAGCTACATATAATATCATTCTTTTACCAATATACTTACCCTAAAACCTTTCTGAATGAATTTGATTAAAATGTTCTTTCAATTACATTACAGTTTTTACAAAATAAGCAAATCCAGACACTAGTTTCTGAAGTACTTATTTTTAAGCAAATTACAAATACTTAGTTTGATATGCACAAAAATAAGCAATCCCAAACACCCCCTAAGAATACTTCTCCCATAAACAAGCAATGGCACAGCTTAGTAACAAAGGTACCATGGCATCATATTTGCAAGAAAGCAGATCAGAGCAAAGTGAAGTGTACAGAACAAGGTATTTCAAATATGCAACATACATAATATGACAAATCTTTGTTAGCAGATATCCCTTGGACCACAAAACTTCTGAAATATTCCCTTAACATCAAGATGCATATGTTGCATCTTATGTAATCAAAGCCATAACCGGGGAAACTTAGAAGCACTTACCTAATTAAAGAAGTATTCAACGTACAAAAATCGCTTTAAATAAGCATTAATGAGGCTAAGCGCTTATAACTTACAATAAACCACTATCCTAATTAGTATCTCAACAACTTAACGTTCACTAACTTCAGCACTTCCATTTCACACTTTCTTAAATTACCACAAAAGCTATTAATTACATCAAGTCAATAAATCATTACTGCCTATAATGCAAACTACACTTCTCTTTCACAGTTTCTTAAAATACTACAAGAGCTATTAATTACATCAACTCCATAAACAATTATAACCTATAATGCAAACTAGATTACACGATCTCCATTAGTTATCAATATTCTCTCATACAATGCTATATGGACCAGGGTATGGGGAAAGTTAGATGTAGACGGTCAGTGAGACTTGTTCAGGATGACCTCCGGCAATATAAGTACAATACTAGTTTATCTTAAACGCTCCGTGCCAAACACACTCTTAATCTCCACTCACCTCCATTTCACACTTTCCTAAATTACTACCAAAGCTATTCCGTATTAATTACATCACCTCAATAAATCATTACCGCCTATAACGCAAACTAGATTACACAATCTCAATTACTATCTAAGTAAAAAACAACATACGCATACCACAAGTCCATTTGGCTTTAGATTGAAACCGCGCTATTAATTACATCAACTCAATATATAATTACTTCCTACACCGCAAACTACACTTCCATTTCACTTTCTTAAAATACTACAAAAGCTTTTAACTACACCAACTCAATCAATCGTTACCGCCTATAACGTAAACTAGATTACGCGATTTCCATTAGTTCTCTATATTCTTTCATACAATACTATACAACAACAGCAACAATTCTCAATCCCGGCGATATAAGTACAATATTAGTATATCTTAAACGCTCCACAACATTTACTCCGTATTAATTACATCAACTAGATTACACAATCTCAATTATACACATACCACAAGTCCATTTAGCTTTCGACTGAAAAAACGCCTCGTCACGCTTCACACAAGCCGGATGATACGCCTTAGGACATCCTCTACAAAAAACAAAAGCTCATTAATCATCAAACTTCACATATCAATCAATCAACTTAACAAAACTAATTATGAATGAATTATATATGAAAATTCACCGGCGATCACATAAGACGAGACTACCGCCATCGAAACAAATAAAACAAACATCTTCATCTTCTTCTTTAATCATCTTCACCGGCGGCGCGTGCACTCTAGGCGGACGTCCACGTTTCTTCTTCACTGCAGCATCAATCGGTTGACTTTGGTCAAAGGTTTGACTATCAGCTACCGAATTTTGACTTTCTTCTTCCATTTCAGCTAACTAACTGTTTGATTTAGTTTAATTTTGAAATGAGTTTGTTATCATCCATAAAATTTAAATTAAAATGGAATTAGAAACCCTAGATTTAATAAAATTGTGGTTATTGGTGATGTATTGTTTTGAGGAAAATGGAGGTGAGGGTGTGTGTACGTGTTGGTTTGACTAAAACGATGTCGTTTTGATGAGAGAGAGAAGAGAGAGATGTTGGAAGTGTTTTTGGTTAAAACTGAAAGTGAAAGAAAGACAGAGAGAGAGTTGAACGCGGCTCTTTCTGTGGATTCTTTTTGATACTTGGCTACACGTGATCATGCGGGCTTTTCTTTTTTGGATCGGGTATGTGATGCTTGCAAGAAAGGTTATAAATGGCGCGAGGTGTGGTGTGGCGACACCATTAAGTCTCATGTTGTTATGGTAAAGATGATGTTAGGAATTAAAAATTTCAGGTATTAAAGAGTCGGTCACCTCAAGTATATGTAATCGTTAGAAAGCTCGTAGTCATAGTACTTTTATGCTAATTAGTATTTAGTTTAGTGGACAGGCGGGGAGTTAACCATCTGTATGCGATCACGTACGGATTTATGTGGCGTTTTATTGTAAGACTATAAATACTTCTCACTTCCGAGGTAGAGAGTTGGAGCTAATAATAATATTTTCTTTCTCTCACTATAGTTCCCTAACTCCTTCTTTTCTCTCACTAGTCTCTGCTCTCTAACATTCTTATACGCCTACTTTGATCATGGTTTAGAGTGATTGTGAAATCCAATATCTTACAATTGGTATCAAGAGCCGTGGTTTGATCACTCATCTTTCATGCTCTTTGTTTTGGTGGATTTCATAAGGTTTTTGGGTATTAAGGGTTTAGGAGAGTTTGATTCATTTGGACAAATTCTTGGTGTTAATTTGAATTTTGCTTGTATTTTTGTGTTTAGGATCATCATATGTGTTTATGTTTTGAATTGGAAGCCTTAAATCATTGTGGTTTGGTTGTTTTGGATTGATAAAGTGGTTATTTTTGAAAAAGGACTAAGCGAGTTGTGTCTCGGACTTGTGTTTCTTCAATGCGAGTTGCTTTGTTACTTAAAGCGAGTTGATACATGCGACTTATTTGTTTAGCGAATTGATATTTATGCTACTTGGGTTCTAAGCGAGTTGTTTCTTTAAGCGACTTGAGATCTAAAACTCTTACTTAGCGAGTTGTAGCGTTAGCGAGTTAACTAGCGACTTAGTGTTCAAGCGAGTTGATTGTGTTGCGAGTTGAGACTAAAGCGAGTTGGCTATTTAGCGACTTGATTAATTAAGCGAGTTAAGTGTGTTGCGAGTTATTTTATGCTGAGTTGTGTGTTTAGCGACTTGTTCATTTAGACCTTTTTCTTCTTAGGTATTACGTTCTTACGGTTGTTCTTTTGGTTTAGTAAAATCGGTGAAAGAATCAATTTCGGTTTAATCAAGAATTGCAAAATCAGTAGAGCTTGAAACATGTCTACAAGCGTTCCTACTATCATCTCCATTTATTTAGGGATGTTCAGCAGTGGTTGGATACTCGTCCACCCATGCTTGTGAGAGCGGACTTCGATTCTTGGGCTCAAGTCGATTATGCTTTGCCTTGGAAAGGAAAATGGTGTCAACATTCTCAAATCCATTGATGAAGGACCGTATCGAGTTGAGGCGACTAGAGATGTACTTGATACTGGCGAAGATGGAACTCACGATTTGGGAATGGGCCAGGACCAAAGATGTATGATGAGCTTGATGATAAGGAGAAAAAAAGATTCGATCTGATATCGGGCTTCAAACATTGTTCTTCAAGGTCTTCCTAAAGACATCTACAAGGCGATCAATCACAACAACAAGCAAAGCGGTATGGGATAATGTCAAGATGCTTCTCGGGTTGAGAATTAACTATGGAAGACCGAGAATCACAACTCTATTACGAATTTGAACACTTCAAGATGAAACGGATGAGGTGTCTATGAGTACTATGTGAGATTTCATAAGTTGGTGAATGACATGAGGAACATCAGAAGGACAATGCCTAACATTAATTTGAACTCAAAATTTGTGAACAACATGAATCCCGAATGGCACAAGTTTGTCACCTCTGTGAAGCTCACTAAAGGATTGAAGAATACAAACTATGAGCAACTCTATGCCTTCCTCCTTGAGAATGAGAGACATGCTATGTTTGAAAAATTGGTTCTTAATGGGTTCAAAACCAACCGAGGAGGACAAGCTCGTCCCAATGACTCAGCGCCTTCTCAAACATTGGAATCACAACCAAAGCCTCACAAGTCATACCCATGGAAATGGTAATCCAAACTAATTCCTGATCCTATGTTCAAACAAGCTGATCTTTGATGCACACGTGGGTAATTTCATTAATCAACTAGCTCTTATGATCAGTCAAAACATGAATTCTCTCCCACCAACCCAATAACAACCTCGAGCGACATCTAACCCGCACAATCAAGCTACTGTTAAAGATGGGAGGATCGTGGTGCAACCAGTTCAGGAAAATTATGATCGAGGGAAGAGGTGGAGCTGGTAGTTATGTTAGTATCGAATCGATGAAGGAATGGTAATCAAGGTCAAGCTAAGCTGATCAAATGTTATAATTGTGGTGGTTAGGGACACATTGCAAGAAGTGCACATCTCAAAGCGTCCACGGAATCTTGATTACTTGAGATAAGATCTTTGCTTATGCTCGGGATAATGGTGCTGCTTTGGATGAAGAGGAATTGTTGTTTCTAGCTGAGGGCAATGCCAAGATCTATGATCAGATGTGGATGGCGACTATTCAGGAGATAGGTACAATGTCATGAGAATGCCTTTCGTCGTGATTGTGATGCATCACGACTTTCGATGTGGATGATGGACCTCGCACACACACATCTTTATGGCTAGCATTTCTCCGGGTTTCTCCCAAGGTCTCCTCTTCAACACAAGCTGGCCCATCCAAAGACACACTCATCTTAGAGGTACTAAAACTATCTGATGATCTTGTGCAAAAGATGCATGACAAAGTACTATCAGCTGAAACTTTTGTATCAAATATTGAAAATATGGGTAATATCAATGTTGTCCCATATGATCAATATGTGAAACAAAGTGAAAGTGAAGTTGTACCAAGTGATGCATCTTATGCAGTCAACAATGACTATATTTTTATGAATACCTTTGTTGCTCTGATGAGTGTAATATCTGAATTAAATGCCTATAAAGAGCGTGTTGCTATTTATGAACAACGTGCTAAATTTGAGTTGACCACTCGTGAGCAGGAAATGGATGACCAAATGCATACAATTATTAGAAAAGTAATTTTAGAAGAAATTAAAACAAGAGTTAAATTCCTTGCAAGAAAAGCTTTCTAAAGCTGCTAAGCAAAAACAAGAACTTCAAGAAAATGTGAAAATGCTTAAGCAAGAATTTAATGCAAAGGAATCAAAACTCTTGAAGGATTTTTCTAATCTGAAACTTTGAAAAACAAACTTGAAAACAAGTTGTACATACAAGGGAACACCATTGATTTCTCACGATCACTAAGCATAGGTCCTAGCGATAAGCATAGCATTCATTGTGGAACCAAATCGAGAGGTCATTAAAGGGCTAGAAATGCTCATAAGGTTCTTTATGATGGCAATGAAATCCTTAAACCTAGACAGAAACCTAGTTGCGTTGAGTGCACTGAGAAGATAAGAAAGATGAAGTCACTAGAAAAGATGAACAAGAAATTAGATGATCCTAAATGTAGAGAGAAGAAAATAAAGATCACACCCCATGATTACAAGAAGGAAAACTGGATTTCCTTGAACATGTTTAAACCTTAGACATTGTTGACTCCAACAAGTTTTAGGAAAATGGATTTAGATAAGCGAGAAATTTGAAAATATTGTTGAACAAACCTCCTCTCTTTGGAAAATGCCTAGCGACTTGTATCCTCCAATACACCAATGCATCTTGTTCCTAGAACAATTGCCACTAAAAGCAAGACCTTAATTAGCCAATATGTTATACTTCAACTATTTGTTGATTTTGAGAAAACTTGCTAGAAAAGGATCACACCTTGGTGGTATTAGGAAGGAGAAAGGGTTTTGAACAAATGAAAGAATGTTATTTAAGTCAGCCTGCTTTCTAAACTTCTAAAAGATCACTTTGAGAGTCTTAAAAAGGGATTGAAAGATATTAAGGGAATGGAAAGGATTTGATGATAGTTGAAGTTAGTGACTATGAGCCAGCACTAAAATATAATGAGATTGAGAGGAAGAACTTGCATACACTAAATGAGAACACGATTTGAATGTATTACTCAGGATGTGTTTTCACTGCTACAAATTGTTCCATTAATGCTTCCAAATTTCATGAATTATGGCACTTTGAAAGTCTCCCATGATCGTGTCATTGAGCTTGAAAAACTAATTACGAACTAAGCGAGAAAATTGAGCTGGATGATCCGCGACAATTTGGTTAAACATTTTTCTAAACTGGAAGTTGAGCATTTTAATTTACAACTAAAATATCAACATCTTAAAGAAAATGTCAAAACTTTAAATATCAAGACATCCCGGATGCGAGTTTGATCCGATTTTTCAAATTAACAAGCGTGATGAGCAATTCAAGCTCGGTGCAACACGATCGAGAAAGTTGAAAGCCCAAATCTCTCAATTAAAGGGTCAAAGCGAACAATATGGCGGCTCCCAAAATCCTCCTTTAGATTCTCAAAATTCTCAAACTTTTCATCTTCAAAACTTAGTTGATGCCTTACAAAAGGAAAACGAGAGTTTTCTAGAAGAAAATGAAAAAGTTAAGCGACATTTTAAAGAGTTATATGATTCAATAAAAGTCACCCGTGACCAAAACAATGAAAAATGCGTCTTTACAAAAGGAAATTGAGAATCGAGAAGTCGGGGAAATGGGAAGCGCCACTTGTTTTCAATAAGAATGTTGTCTCAAAGTCACCCTTACGCAAATACAACAACAATGATTAAATATATTCCTCCTCATTAGGGAATAATGAACATGCTTTTCATGAATCTTGCTCACCTTAAGGATAGTCTAGAATGTCTCGGTGAGATTGTCGAAGAGGATTTCATTAACAAACCTCTTGATAGAGATATTAGGTTTGCTTGCCTCGGGCCAAGCGATCTCAAGTTGCTAGAATGTGTAATTGCAACATGTCCCAAATCCTTAACCTTAGGTGCAAAAGCAAAGCTGTGATGCCTTGTTCTATGCCTAGCCTTGAGCCATTACACAGGCAGTTTTAGAAAGTACAAATCAATGTATAGCCGTCTGTGTAGTGTCTTGCGTCTAGTTCGAGGAATGCAAAAAGTAGATCAACCAACTAATGTTCTGTTAGATTCACTAGTTTTACAACCTGAGCTTACAAAGAAAAGAGGCAAAGAAGAAGCGGATGAACAAGACACAAACCAAACACTATGCGTAGATATATTAGAGGTTATGAATATGAGTGAAAGAAGAAAGATTTGAACAACCAACCCTCGAATGAGGGTTTACAAGATTATTTATAGAGAAATAGACACTCTAGTTCCCTTCCTTTTATGTAGGCTTGGGCCTAAGCTTATGGGCCTTACACATAAGCGACTTAAACAAACATAAAGGCCATAATAAAGCTACCTATTACATATGAAATATAAATACTTGAAATCCTGTTTAGGAGTGATTCCAACAATCTCCCCACCAGTATATATGAATGTAAGCGGTGAAACGTTGATGTAATAGTAGCGGTGGCGATCTTCGACATTCTTCTTTCTAGTGAGAGAATTGCCTTGATGAACAATCTCCAGTGTAGAGATAGTTATCTTTGAGCGGTTATGCTTTGGCGTCATCTTTAACTTTCTTTGATCATTGTTCTTTGTGGTGAGAATTGATAGTATGTTGTTGTAAATGATGCACTTACCGGGTCACCGCCGCTGCTCCGGTGTCTCCACGTCATTCTTCAACATGCTCATACGCTCTTTGGCGTTGGAATCAATCTTGATGAAGTTTTTAAGTCTTTGACTTTGTAGATTCTTTGATTGATGAAGAATCATTATTCATTTGTGTTGCATTGAGATAGAACTTCCATTAGTGATGTTGGTGGCGTGAGGAAAGAATCGGCCGATCATCCCGCTCGAGCTTCCATAAGAAGAAAACATTTCAAGCGGTTAGTAATAAGCGGTTTCCGGCACTTACAAGTTTGAACTGGAGTCAACGGCATAGTGTGAGGCACAACTCTAATTCTTACAAAGGCCGTTCTGACTGGAGTCCCACAAGTGAGATAACGCGATGTGCGGTACATCTCGGTTGAGATAGTCGGTGAGGTACACCGAAGCATCACCTCACGGCCTGATGGATTTGAGAACACTGCTCATCCGCGGGGAGTTGCGGACTTCTTGCGGTACTGTTTGATGTTGACCCTGGCGGGAGTTTCCATTCAATCGCGAGGATCACAAGATGTGAACCTCTCATAAATGTTCTCGACGATTGCTAAGATCAGTGAAGGACTCGATATGAACGCGATGATCTTATTAGTTGATCATCAAGTGATTAAATGTCAAGTGTTCCTAAGAGATCTTTTGATGAATCTCGTGGCTCTAGACTCAATAGTGCGTTTTGGTTTTCCTGAGCGGAGACTAGGAGAGGGTCTCCTTCTTCAATACCAGCAATCTCTAGGAGAAAGCCGATAGTTCACGTAGGGTTCCCTGTGAGAATGAAACAAGCTTCTGTTGAGAGAAAACTTGAGTGGATAAGAAGGTTTAGTGCATGCGTCACTGGGTCCATGACGACTTTTAATCTTCAATACCAGTGTCACTAAGTGACAACCATTAGCATATAATTGAACCGTTATGCGCCTAAGTTGAATAATCGGAGGTATTTCTTTTCACCCTTTACTTTACATTTCTTTTTGATTCTTCAACTCCTTCTTCCTCCGATTCTCATTTTCTCCTTTTTCAATCATACCTAAGGACTTCTAACTAATGGTAGTGTCCTTGGGTAGATCCCTCCGCTCTGGGATCATAGGACGGTTATTTCTAACCTTAGTCACCTTATAACTCCATGACTAACCTATGTTTGCCATTAAAACCATTGTATGATAAAATATCTCTCAAAGGGTTTGTTAATGAAAAACATGTTTGAACCATTGTGAGAGATGATGTTTTGCATAAATACTCCCCTCCACATGTGCTTAATAGTTTTAATGGTTAAATTGCAGTGAGGAAAGAAGCACTTTTGAATTGATCCACTGAAGATAGACAATCCCCATGAGACACGGTTACGTTGCATAGTTAAAGAGTTACATTGTCAGCTTTTAGGTGACAACTAGCTCTAATAACTACCTTGAAGGTGTAGACAAACCTTGGAAGGTTGTCAAACCCGTCAGAGTTCATGTCTATCAAAAGTTTCTCGAATGGTACATTCTACTCGGACAAGTCCTTTGCGAGACACGTTTACATCACTAGCGAACTAGCTTGAAATTATTACCTGTCCGGGACAAGTCTTTTCGAGTTACTAACAGTTTAGTACCGTCAATTAGTTGGTTAAGTCGGTACCACAGATTCATTTGCATTTTGTACAACATATTTCTTATCACACAATTTTCTCCCCCTAAAAAATGGCATATAAAATGTTATTTTTGAACGTTTGAGAATAAATATGACCATTTTAAGTGTTGCGGGAAGAATGACCACTGTGAACAATTTGTGAACAAAGTTTTAATTCAAATACTCCCCTCAACAAGTGATATAAACGGTTGAGGTTTTGAAAAACATCATTTGGGAAGTACTTGTTCTTTTGAGCAAAACCTTGAAAATTGAAAGGTTTGATAGGTTTTACTCAAAAGTAAGAAGCTTTAGCTCCTTATATAAGGATTGTGGCGAAGTACCACGAGGGTCCCTATTGACAATTACGGGTTGTACACTTGTTATGTGTGCACAAGCCAGACATATTTAATCACACATCAAAATTATATGAAGGAAACAATTCAAGGGGTACGAAGTGCATTGATATTCCCGAGTGCAGCGAGGCGTTGAAAGCGGTGATGTTTCTCACGGGTCGACCTACCAACATAGCTCGATAAATGCGGCCCGATCCCCGAACAACCGTTCATCAATCATGGTGATGATCCTTCTCACATCCGCCTTTCACGAGAATTCCGGTAGCTTAGGAGACCCAACTTTGGTATATCCTTCAACCTGCGCTAATCCATCCCTAACCGGCTTCAAGTATGATCCACGAATTTGTGGGCTCACTCACGCCATTAAGCGTTTCTTTGAAGTTCACTATGGTAAACAACAGCGAAAAGGTTTCTTTGATGAGTGTATATTGAGAGTAGGTGGTTGAGATCGGGAAGAGTAAGCGTTGGAGGTAGGGTTGACGCAGCGTCGATAAGATTCAACGACCATCACGGATATCTTCAACCGTTCTTTGATCACGATCGTCTAATGAAGATGAAGCGACTTGATAAATTCACGTTGAACTTGATTCGGAATTGTCTCACGACCACGTACTTTGGCAAGGTACATGTCTTCGATGTCGTTGAGGACAAGTTCTCAAAGTCGACCTCGGAGAATCCATAGTTCTGTTCATCTTGTCGTTTGACTATGATATTCTTTAAGAATGTGTAGTCCCCCTTAGACTTGAGATCAATGTGTTTGATGGCCACGATGTCCTTAGAACTATATATCATATGTTGAGACTTACGAACGGCGACTACGTAGTAGATTCTTCGTTCAGCCAATGATGAATCCCATACAATGCATCTTGGTCGTATGCTTGCCGTTGTCGAGAAAACAAGTGATTTACGTTCCTCGATAGCTATGCGGTTTGAGTAAATAGCATTTGGGAATGGAAGAGTCAATGATGTAGCGTATTTTCGCGAACCATCGCTACCGTGTAAGAGAAAATCCAGGTCTCTGTTAAAGAAGTATCGGAAGAGAATCCGTGGTTCGTCTGTTTGGCCAATGGTCGGTAGGGGTTTGGTCCAATTGGTGTAGTATGGAGGGTTGTCCCTTTGTGTGAAGTCAATGTTTGCTTCCGGATTGAGCCAATCCATGTTGTTAGACATAGCTTGAGCGATATTCTCAAGATGATATTCGACCTGAGGCTTTTGAGGCTGTCTTTTAGAAGTTGGCGCTTCATTCTTGATTCGGCTTCAACTCGATTTCGTCATTTTCTTCACATGGAACTTTTCTTGCAAAAGTTTTGCGTGCTCCAATGTAGAACCGTCTACCAATTCTTGACCTTCATCGGGGTAGGGAGTTTGATTGACAAGTGTGGAGAACCATTCAAACTCTTCGGTTTTATCGTCATCTAACCATGAGACGACTCCGGTGAGTCGTCTTCTTCTTCTTTTGGAAGGCCTTGATGATGATCTTGGTTTTCGCACTTTTGGGTGAGGTGGGTTGTTGTCGGGCTCAGGACCTCTTCATCGTCACCACCCGTATACTCAAAGTAATCACCTGTTTTATGAGTCGGGGTGGTAACTTCGAAATCGTCGAGGTTTTATCATTAGAAGAGAGGTGGAGGAGACTTTGTTGAGAAGAAGTCCGTGGTGGAGGAGGTGGCATAGAAGTAGATTTGATTGCTTGGCGTTTAGGTCGGGGTCCTTGTCCTTATCATCGTCATCTCTTGGTCGTTTGGGTTGATCGTCTGACTCCTTGCATGATGATCTGAGTTGAAAATCAAGTAGATTTTGAAAAATTTAGCTTCATCCAAGTAAGCGTTCGGATCGCTTTGCATTTGTATCACAAGTTGCGATTAACTTCAGTTGAGAGGAAACCTTTGGCCATTGTATTTTTAACCAATGCTTTCACGATGTTAGGGGTGAGTTGTGCGGAAAATACTCTCTAGTCACAGGGACGATGTCGAGAAGAAACTTGTGAGTATGATCTCTTCTTTGTCTTCTCCGGTTCCTTTTGGACTTTAGGAACGATATCTTGTAGGTACTTGTTAGTGTAACCTTCGATCATTTCGTTCGTTCCTACTGATGTTTTCATGAACTTCTAAACAAATTCCCTTTCTTTCTCCATCTTGTCTTTCTCATCATTTAAGTGATAAATTGACAAACCAATTCAGTTTTGTAAAGCAATATGTCCTCTTTCGACTTGTTGGGCGGCTTTGTGAATCTTTTATGGGCTTGAAATCCAAGATTTAGGTTGTTTCTTCCGCAGTTTGGATGATGATTTTGGTTGATCTTTGTGATGGTGGTGGTGATGAGTGAGATGAAGAATCGATGAGGAGAGACATGAGGAGACTGGGTCCTTTGGGGTTCGAGTATCCTCCTTGGAGCGAGTTGGGCTGTCAGAGAAGAAACTTCTTATATGGTCAATTCTCCGTCTTCTCTAGACTTTTCTTTCTCGGCTTCGGTTTCTCAAAATCATACTCAATAGTGTCCCAGTAGGCTTTTGTTGTTGCACAAGAGTGGTGGCACGGATCCCTTATCGGTTGATTAACATCGGGGACACGGAAGAGTGGGCGACCACTTGATCCTCTAGGCCACCCATTTGATCTTTAGCAAATTCTTACTTTTTGAATTTGTCTAACTAATTTAAACTTCTTCTGTATGATTGATCCGTTGCTCTTCTTCTTCTTGAGCTTTCATCTTGAGACACAAGTGCACGGAGTCTTCCCTTTTCCATTTATTATTTGAGGACTTGGAGGTTTAGTATGCTGAGAGGTTTCATCCTTCGCGGTTTTGAGTAAGGTAATCTCTTCATCATGGTATGAAGTCCTCGTCCGCGAAACATGCTTCTTTCCCGGTTGAAAGGATTGGAGTGGGCTGGGAGAAGAACTTTTCTTAGATGGAAGGCTTCCTCTTTGGAAGGAGGTTTCTTGAGGAACTTCCTGACTATCACGAACTTGTGACACTTCCAGCACTTCCTCTTTTGGTTCTCCTTACGGGTGTTCGAGAGATTTTTCGTCGAGATGACCAACTTTGCCTTGTCGGCGCTGAATACCTTTTATGCGATTCGAGCTTCGACATCTTGTTAGAAAATCTGGCGGCACAACACCTTGTTTCTTTGTAGACGTTTCCTTGATTCTAACGGATAGAATGGGTTCCGTCAACATGTCGTGATTGTCGGGTCATTGAGCCTCTTGGGAATGTCGGATGAAGTCAAGTGCTCTCTGGATCAACAATTTAGTATATCCGATGTAGGGAATCTTTGAGCCAAGTTTGTTGAGAAATGACATCATGTCATCCCAAATCAGAGCTTCAATAGCGATGTGTTTCTTGTTGACCAATGCCCAGAATATTTGCAGTTCCATGAGCTAAGGGTGCTCATAGCCGTATCGACAGCTTGAGACTTGGTGATGATCATGTAGAGGGGTTGAGGAATACTCTTAAGCTCGTGAGAATGCTTGGTGATTATTCACAGCCAGCGTCATAACGATATTGATTAAGAATTGGAGAGTGAGCTCTTCAGCAGGTGTGGCATATAGTTTGGTTGGATCGACATCGGGAATTAGGAGAAACAGCCCTTAAGTGCAGTGTAATGGTGACTTGTTTGTGATTGAGAGTCCACCGTCGCGTATGTCCGACCCTTTCCATAGTGTTCGGAACTTTGGATGTAGATCTCGGAACGGTTGAGGTGTGAAAGCATGTTACGTCTGGATGAGTCCCGAATGTCAGCAATTAAAACAAGAAGATTCGAGCAAGTGAGGGTGTCAAAGTCAACACGGAGATTATTCTTTCCTATCTTCATTGGATAGCCATGAGGATAGATATCGGCAATGGAGAGAACTTCAGGTGCATCCATATTCATTTGTTGACCATGTCGGTGATGAAATAACATTAGCCAAAGAACCAACATATCGAAAGACATAATGTTAGTCAACAGAAGGTCTTATTGTCTAGTTATTGAATGTGCAGTGTCAATGATATTACAGTCCTAAGTCACTTATTCATAAATCCGATAGGTAAATGTTTAGTGAGTTAGTTAACTTTAAGTTTTAAAGTTTATTTTATCACTTATTGTTCACAACATATCAAAGCGATTCAGTTTATTAGTGACATTTTAGGATTCGTGATGATATGATTAGTTTATTTACAAGTTTGTATACGTAACAATTCATACTTGAAGGTATGATCTGGCTTAACATCGTAAGTTGGTAAAGTTATCGTGGACAGGAATATATATCGTAGGCGTAAACTTACGGCGTAGGGTCTTCTACTAGCGTAAGAAAGTGTTCGCGTGGGAAAAAGGGACCTTATGCGTAGAGCTTATGCGTAGCATATATTAACCTTACGCGTAAGGCTACTCGTAAGAGTTGACCTTATGCGTAGAGGTCACTGTTTACGCATATCCTTGAGGATACTGGCAGTCCCATATGTAGAACCTTATCGTAAGCGCTTATGTAGGACTAATCTTACGCATAACAAGCTACGGCGTAAGGTGATCCTTATCGTAGATAACAACAACCTTGATTGAATATTAAGTGTTGCAAGCACGAAATAAAGCATCATATCATCAATGATTAACACATAGCATTCATTTTTAATGAACAAAACATGATTGGACATTTTTCTAGTTATGCGTAGAACCTCTACGCGTAGTCTAAACCCTAATTCTACTAATGAAATCTAGCCATGGATTATGCACCAAAGTTTTTACGGTATATCATAGATGTTGTAGAGCATGTAGACCAAGTTTTAACACTTTTATCAGGTGAATCAAAAATACCCAATTTTAGAACATTAAACCCCAATTCCTAATTGAATCAATTAAGGTTTCTGGGTGGTTATAAGGCATGGATATCATCAATTCATCATCACATAAGCATAACACAACAATCTTTTAGACCAAAGCACTTCACATTCGAAAATACCCAATTCGACTCATAAACCCTAATTTCAAATCATCAATTCGTGTTTACGGGTGGTTTTGATGATTAAAATGATATCTTTAATGTATTTGAAACGTTTTGACATAATCCATTTAACCACAAACACACACACATATTGATTTGTCATGTTCTTCGCATAAAAGAACACCTAATCACAGCGTATATAAATCGTTTTAGCCGTTGGATTTACATAAAATTCAAAACCTTCTCTTAAAAACACGTTGTAATCATGAAAACACTTACAAGAGATGATGATCAAAAGCATTTTCTTGAATGAATTCTAAGCGTAGGAGGATGGTTTAGGGTTTTAAATGAAAGTGTAAGTTAGGTGGAGGATGTTTTTATTAAAATATCTTTAAGATTTTGGCAGTTTTGGTCCCTCCACCTTTTCCTTTTTCAAACAAAGCCTTTTAACTTCCATTTTGGTTACCAAACGAAGATTTTAGGAAAGAAACTTGACGACACTCCCCTTCGACTTGAGAAAATAATGAAAGGTTATTAATTAAGTCAGAAGTGTCTTTGAACCGAAAAATGTACCACCATTTGTAAAAGATTCAACAGAGAGATAAGATAACATGCAAGTACGAGATGTTTTGGCAGGTTAATAGATTATTTTCTCCCCTCAACACTTGATCGGAAAAATACTGAATTTTGAAAGATTAAAGTGTTGTGGAAGTACTTGCAATGTTGAAAGAAATATAGATTAGGAGAATATTTTTTTGTTTTTTATGGTTTTATATTTTGTATTTTGTTTTTGAAAAGATATTTACAGAAGATGTTTTGGTGTTTGACAGGGTTTTAAGACTGTTTTAAGAGGTCATCCAATTCCTCTTGAGTCAAACACCTCATACCAATCCGGTGGACCAACTCATTAAACCTAGCGGAGGCAAGGCTTTGGTGAGCAGATCTGCCAATTGGTATTGATACCACAAAGTATAATTCACGGTACCACTTCACGTGGTCCTTGATGAAATGATAGCGTAGATCGATGTGCTTTGATTTAGTCTTTGGTGAGGTTGCACGAGATGCAATGGCACTCCGATTGTCATGTACATCGGGATATCAAATAAGTAACCATAGTCTTTGAGTTGTGTTCTCATCCAGATGACTTGAGCACAACAGGCGGACATGGCTACATCTGCCGGTTGATGGCGGTGATGTACAATCCTGCTTCTTTGATTGCCAAGACACGATTTATCACCAGAAATTGTAAAGCTCACGACTTTTCCTTGAGTCTAGGCATCCTGCGTGATCGGCGTCTGAAAGCGATTAGTTCAAAACGAATCCCGGATACCGGATCCCCAAATTAATGGTTCCCTTGATGTATCGGAGGATTCTTTTAGCCTGAGAGAGGGGTTTGGTTGGTTAGACGATACGGGAGCATAGATAAGCGGCAAAGACAATATCAGTCCGCTAGCTGTTAGATACATGAGGACCCAATAATACTTGGTATTTGGTAGGGTCCACCAATTTCCGTATGCATCTAATTTCTTGGGTATGAGCCATTGGTGTGGCATAAGTGTCACAGGTTGTCATTCCAAATTTGTTTAACATTTCAAGGGCATATTTGGGTGACTCAAGAAAATACCACGGGTGATTGATGAACTTGTAGTCCTAGAAAGAACGTAAGTTCACCCATCATGGACATTTCAAAATTTTTCTTCATTAGTTTTGCAAAAGCGATTGAAAACTTTTTATGTGTAGACCAAAAATGATGTCATCCACGTAAATTTGAACAATTAAGATATGTGCCCGTGATATTGTATAAAAAGAGTTGGGTCAACCGAACCTTTGGTGAAATTATTGGCAATGAGGAAAGATGATAGCTTATCGTACCATGCCCTAGGAGCTTGTTTGAGACCATAAGAGCTTTGTTAGGTTTGTAGACATGGTTGAGAACTTCGGGATCAACGAATCCATCACGGTTGGTGACATAAACCGTTTCTTTAAGTTGTCCATTGAGAAGCGCGTTTTGACATCCATCGATAGACCGTCATATTCATATGAGCGTGACGCGAGAAATATCGAACGACCTCAAGGCGAGCAACCGGGCAAAAGATTCTTCAAAGTCTATTCCCTCTTCGGCGATAACCCTTAGCCAGAGCGTGACTTGTTTGGATGGCGTTCCCTTGACATCAATTTGTTTTCCAAATCCATTTTAGACCAATGGCGTAGACCCTGTTGGTCTTTCAACCCGGTTCCATACTTCAGGCGTTTGAATTGGTTGAGTTCTTCTTGCATGGATTCAATCCAGTTGTCTTTTGTCATATCATCTTTAATGTTTTAGGTTGATTGGCGGTGGAGTGCATAAATGCAATGTTCACCGTCGTGTGAAGGCGTTGTCTCGTAACGGCGGTTGATTTGGGTTGCCAATAATGTTTTCGAGGATGGTCTTTTGTCCATCTATGTGAGGGTTGATGTTGGTATACATTGTCTGCGGTCGAGGGTTCAAATGGTTTGTTGGAAGATTCGCGACATCAGTGCGGCGGTCTCATTAGCAAGCGGTTGAAGAGCGCATTTGGATCAAAATCTGCGGTGGGGGTATTTCATTCGAATATCATCATTTGTGGTTCATCATTGTTGGAAGCGGTGTGTTCAACTGTTGTGTTGGAGTCAACTGGAGTAGGTGCATCTTCAGCGATAGTTGTTGTAGCGAATTGTATCGGTATAGGAATATTATCGGGTTGTCTGTGGGAAGCAGGCGGATACACACGGAGCCGCGTTCATCAATATAGATCCTGAGCGAGAGGAGCAAATAACCTTTCCATTTGTTGGCGAGTTAGTGAGGGCTTTCTTCAGGTGATGATGGGGTTGAGGAAGTTTAAGCGGTTGTGACCGGGTTCTAAGCTGTTATACTCCGAAGCCATTTCCGTGAGTTCATCGAAATGAGCATGAATCGTTTCCATTACCTCTCTTGGATTCGGCGATTCCGGTTCGGAAACCTTTAGAATTATCACATTATCCATAAAGACTCCAATATCGGCTTTGGCTTTGAGCTTTCCAAAATCATCACGATCATTATTCGGATAGCAAAAGGATCCAAATACATGAAAGTGTTTGAGGTTCGGTTTATAGTTGTGGACAAGCTCGAAAGGTATTTTGTTGTGGCGTTTTGTGATTATAGAACGGTTTTGAGTATAGCATCAGATGATCGACTTCGCCCATAAGTATCTGGAAGTTTAGCATTGATTAACATTGTTCTTGCGGCTTCCACTAACGTTCGGTTTCGTCTTTCAACAACTCCGTTTTGTTCTGGTGTGCGTTCAATAGATGTTTGATCTTTGAATTCCCACTTTCTCATAAATTCACGAAGAGGTTTTGTTAACAAATTGATTCCTTTATGCATTCGATGATTACGGCGGTGTTCGTGAGCTGAACCTATTTTTGTGAGAAAGGTGATGATCATTTGTGGAGCTTGGTCTTTGCTACGAAGAAAGTAGACCCAAGTCCATCGTGAGTAGTCATCAACAATTACTAAGATGTAGCGTTTACCATTGATCGTTTGCGGCGCCGGGCCACACAATCCATGTGAAGAAGATGAAGCACATCTTTGAGAGCGTGTTCCACCTTTGAAGGAAAATGAGCACGAGTGCTTTTCCCTTGTTCACAAGCTGAGCAAAGGTGATCTTTTGAATACCGGAATCGTTGGAGTCCTTCAACTAGTTTGTGTCGAGCAAGGTTGGTGATGGTTTGAAAGTTTAGATGTGAGAGACGACGGTGCCATAGCCGGGATTTTGTTGATGTTGCCTTAGAAAGTAAGCAAATGGGAGAGGAAGCAACCATGTCTTGCATAGAGATAGTATAGAGACTAGAATTAGCGAGCGGACATAAGGTCATTTCCTTGTAGATCCACGAATGAAACAAGTTTTCTCCACAGCAACCTCCAAATCTCCATCACAAAATTGACCTCTCTGAAAGCAGTTATGTAGAGGCCTTCCACATAGTAAACCCTGCTGATTTTGATGTTCCCATTGACATAATCTCCGTAGCCCATGATAGCTGCGAAGTGATCATTCCCGAAACGGCGATGCCAATGAACTTTGCAATAAAGTTTGATAACAGTTTAAGATTGCTGTCATGTGTCGGGAACATCCGCTATCAACAATCGAGAGAATGATCGTATCACTGCATTACACAGACGACACGGATGGAATAGAAGTAGATGTGGAACCGAAATGTTAGGGTTCCATAGCGGTCTTAGTAGATATACACACATCAATAGCTTTAGGTATCCACTTAAATCCTAGTGTGTTATATATCCATTTTTGCCATCTATAACTACTCTTTGCTTTAGTCTTAGTGAATTCACTAGGTGGTACTACTTTCCTAGGAGGTGAAAGCTGGAGCTACGAGGGACAGCAATCGTTTCTTAGAATCTAAAGATGGCGGTCTACCAAGCACGAACTTAGAAAGATTAGTGGGCCTAGAGGTATTCGGTTCTTAGATTCCTTAAGCGAGAGATGATAGCTTTAGCAACACATTTATCATGACAATCGAAATTCATACTTTTCGACAAATATCAAGGTGCATTAGATGAATATCAAAAGTACTTAACGGTTTAGCATTCATTACATCACTATTTCTATTACATTTGCTAGGCCTTAATATCTATAGTGGAGGCGGCGTGTGTCTTATTAGAGTCCTAGGGTGTTCTTCTACTTTAGCATTCTTGATTGATCTTTTCTTATGTCGCAACTTCCTATTATTCGATTGAGTGCTCTGGCTTGTGAAGTCGGACGTTTGGAAAAACTCAACTATTCTGTTCTGATGAAGAAGGAAGCACGTTAGCTACTTGTGATTTGGCGGTAGAGATTCTAGGTGCATGAGTACTAAGTGTTACGGGGGCTAATCTCTTAATGATTGTTGGAGGAAGTTGTTCATACTTTCCTAACATTCCTCTTAACTTAATGATAGTGTGAATCGTCTTGATTTTCGGACCGAACATTTCCGAAGAAAATGCATAACTTCTTTAGTGTGTGCAAGATAATGATCAAGTTCATTTGATGCTTCATCACGAGTCTTTTTGAGTAAATCAAATATGACACCATATTCTTTTTTAACTTTTACAAGTTCTTGTTCATATTTTGAGATTTGACACTTGAAAGACACGTTTTGATCATCCTGTTGCTCAATTTTAGAATCGAAGGTTTTGCGCATAGCGGTTGATTTTTGTTGAAAAGCAAGTTGTTGATCGTGAATATCTTTTTGACACCAATTAAGGCGACGTATTGCATTTGAAAGTTCGTTTGACAATCGTTTGTTTTCAACTTAAGGACTCGTCTGAAGCACATTATCGGTGTTCTCAACATTTACCACGAAGAAAATGATGATCGGCTGAGATATTATTATCAAATGCATATGACAACGAATTCAATAACACAACATTTTGAACATCGGCCGGATAACATCTTCCAAGAGTCGATCAACATCTTTTCTCAACATTTTCTTTTTACGTTTATTGTTTGAAATAGATGTTTCGCGTTTCTCAGCGTTTTCATGACCCCAAGTTCCTTATGAAAATCCTTTTCCCGGGCAATTGCACAACTTTTCAAGTTTTTAACATTAGGTAAAAGATTTTTCTGAAAAATGTCTCTTTGTTCTCGCGCGAGAGGCGATTGAAAATGTTCAACTTTGATTTCAGGTCGATATTCTATCTCATGTTGTAAAATTTTGAGGTCAGCCATGAAAATGTCAAAATATCGAAGAATTTTTTGATTTTCAGGTTGTGAGTTTACTTCACTAATGGAAGGTAAGGACCATAAGTTTGTGCAAAGTCTGTTTTGGGATTAACAATAGAAGACTCGGGTGTTTTGATGATAACCCTTGGTGTGTTAGGAGAATCCGTTGGTGTGTGAAAGTGACGGTTTTGAATAATTAAAAGGTTTGTTGTAAACAACAGTTTTTAATTTTGATCGACTCTCGTCTTATGCATCTAATTCCTCTTGACGATGATATTCAACAACATTCATAACAGAATTATCAATTTTATATTGTGCCTTTGGAAACTTGAGGATTTGGTTTGAATGTTTTGGTTGAAAGCTTAGGTTTGTAATCGGCAAGATTCGGTCCATATCCATTTGGATTTGGTTTTAAAGTAAACTTTTCAATGGTTGTGACCGATTCGCCATGTTTGTAAACAACAGTTTTAAACTCTTTAAGTTTGTTTTGCAAGCCGATGATTTCTTCAAGATGATCATCTATTCGTTTCTATGAATGCTTTTTGTATCGCGAGGCTTGACAATTTAACAACTCGGCCTTAGCTTTTTGATTTTCCAAGGTGAGAGCGTTAATTTGCTTTTTATGTTCATGTATCAGTTGTTCTATTTAGGACAACAAAGCATTCTTGAAGCTAGATCACATATCTGTCGTTCTAAATATTTTTCGTTTTGATAAGATTTGGCAAGGCAAAAACGTTTTCCGTTTTCTTGAGTTTTGAAAAAGTTGAGTTGCTTTTGTAAACATTCAAAATCCTTTGTTAACATTGCATTTTTACTTTTCAAGTCACGATTAATGCAACATTCTTCACTATGATTGTTGGTCTTGTATTAAATGAGCAAAATCGGATGAGGCAAAGTTCGGCTTGTTCAATGTGAGTCAAAACATGATCATTCTTTAGATCCTCAAGTATAACCACGGAGTCAATTTGATTATCAAGGGAAACCGTTTGGTCATCTTGATCGTCAAATATAACTTCGGGGTCTAGTTGAAAATCGTCGGAATGAGATGTGGGCCGACTGTCCGAGCCTTGCGGATTAGGATGTTGGCGGAGAGATCGAGAGATAAATATGGTTTGTTCGGGTACGAGACAAGCCATCGGTGTCATACTGGGCACTGTGTCACTCATGTGCGGCATATTAGCCATCAACATAATTGGCATGGCACGCAAGTCCTCCATATCATCATCACGAGTCGGCATTTGCCATAAAGCTCTGTTCTTTGTATGTGAGAGTTCCACCAGCTTCATCCTTAAGAGCCAAAAGAAGAGCCTCTTTGAAATAAGCCCTGCCCTTAGTCCTTGGCTTTGGGCATGCATTAGCCAGTGTCCCTTCTCATTGCAGTTGTAGCATCGAAGACCATTCAACCCATTTTGAGCATTTCCTGTTCCACCACTTGAGCTCTGTTGTTTTATTCCTACCCAGCATTAAACCCTTGACCACAGCCCATCGGCGACCATAATCCGCGATTGAACTTCAACCGTCCATTGTTCTACGGCTTGAGTCCGTGTGTTAGATGAGGAGCGAATCACGATTGTTGGATTTGTTGGTGTAACGGCCAAAAGCATTAGCAATCATCACAAATCCTTGTTGCAATGCTTCGAGCGGATCGGTTTCCTCGTCGCTTCCTTGACATATGCTTGAGCATTGTTTTTGTATGGAACCAATTGATTTTGTTGAGGTTGTTGCTGTGAAGGTGTGTTTGAAGCATTTAGTTGAGTTCTTTGGTTGAGAGAATATGTATTTTTGAGCATATAAGGCAAGTTGTTGTTGATTTTCCGGATGTGTTGGTGGAGCAATTTGAGCGCGGAGAATCCTTTCCCGATCAACTTCCTTTTCATGAGGTTTCAAGTAATCATTACAACAATCATAGGTAGAATGATGCATGTTCTTAAAGCAGCGGAGAAAATGACATACTTCTCCCATTGAGGACCAAGACTACTTAGGAACTTGAAGTATTCTTGCAATTCTGGCATGATGATGTTGTGTTTATCAAATCATTGATGATGTAGAAAATCTATGATGATAAGACTCTAGTGTCTCTCGGGTTCAATCATGAAGTATTCATAAGCCAAGTATTTTGGATTCCAAATCTTCTTGATTGATCTGATCCTTCCATAAGACCTAATGTGATCCCACATTTTCTGCAGCTTTTGAGCATCAACACTACTTAAGAATGGGTTTGGTAATCCTAAAAGGATGTATTCCATGGCAAGCCACGCCTTCATAGTGTAGAAGTTCTGAGGATTCAAGTCCGCAACGAGCAATGTTTGTTTGTTCATCTCTTGGTGGAATGGCATTTGATCTCCTGTACAATGATAGAGGCATCTCAAATGGACCTTCCAAGATAACCTTCTTTAAGAACTTTCCATGTGGCTTCTTTAGATCACAAAACCTAAAGAACCTTATCACCCATTGATCGTAGTTTCCTCGAGTGAGCATTGGAGGTCTATCAAGTGATCCAGCCTCATGAATTGATTGTTGGCGCTTAAAGCTTCACATCTTTTGCAAACCAAGTGGGTTCCTTCATAGTGTTCCTTGATGGATGTTGATTGAATTCATTTGTGTACTGTTGAACTTGAAGACTTGGTGGTGGTTGAACCATTTGAGGTTGTGGATTTGGCAAAAGTTGTGAGTATGTTGTTGATTAAATTGTTGTTGATAAATTGCTTGTTGTTGATTCCATTGCCGATGTTGTGGACTTAGTTGTTGTTGTCGCGAGGATAAGTGTAAAATAGTTAGAGTATGGTGGTTGTGACATGTTGATAAACTTGTGTTGGTAAAAATGGATCTTTGTAGTCTAATGAACCTTTGTTGATGAAGTGTCCCTTAAGTAGAAACCAGTAACCAAGTAGCACTTAAGCTTAAAAACACCAAAAGTTACGCTGCAACAATTAAGAGTTACGCCAGAGGTTTTAGCTTACGCTGCAGTTGTGAAAATCTAAAGTTATGCTTAGACAACAAAGCGTGAAACTTAGGCGTAGGATTTAGCTTATGCGTGAAGACAGGCTTTTGTATGCAAGAAAATCTTAGGCTTAGGATTTCTACGCTGCGAAAGTTGAACTTACGCTAATTTTAGGTTTTATCCCAATGATCTTTTACACTATCACAAAGGTAAAAGATATTCAAAAGTCGACGTATTTTCGCATTATCCAAGTAAGAAAACACGGAATAAAACCACTTAAAATGAATATCAAACCAAGAAACACTTACGCCGTAGAAATAGGGTTTTCATATGCGTAGGTTTACTCATAAAAGTGATTTTGCCCAAATATGTTTCTAAACCAGCTTTTGTGTGATGAAATAGCTTCAATAACACCAAAAGACACAAAAGTGTGAAACTTGATGGACCAAAGCTCTAAAAACGCTTATGCGTAGATGATACACATGTTCAAAAACAAGCTTAAAATCGATATTCCACGATAAAGTTTCAAACTTTTTGCCAAAAACTTAAACTTTAACACTTAATAACCTTGAAAGTACAAGAATCTTGGATTGTAATATGTAAAAATGAAAGCTTTAAG
>OU343220.1:227361718-227448679 GCA_910596185.1 Chrysanthemum makinoi
CCCAAGTGATCTTTTACACTATCACGAGTGCACAAGATATCCAAAGTTGGCGTATTTTGAGCTTATCCAAGCAAGAAAATCACGGAGTATTCAGCCGAAGATCAAACCAAAAGGATAAAGTTCAGCGTAAAGAGCTAGGGTTGTTAGTAGCTTTACTCGTAAAATTGATTTTGCTCAAAGATGTTTCTAAACCAGATTTTTGTGATGAGATAGCTTCAATATCACCAAAATAACACAAAAGTGTGAAACTTGATGAGCCAAAACTCCTAAAACTGCTAGCCGTAGGATGAAGCCCTCGTACAAAAAAACAATCTTAAAAACTATGATCCACGATAAAGTTTAAAACTTTTTGCCAAAACCAGTTATTTTAACACCTTAAAACATTGAAAGTACAAGAATCTTGGATTAAAAGTGTAAAAACGTGTTTTGTTTAACCAAAGTATCTCGCTAGCTTTACGCCGTAGGACCAAAAACCCATTTCAAAAGCAATACGATTCACCCAACTAGTAGGCGATTGATACCACCGTTAGGTTCCCAAATATGTAACACAAGTAACAATAGAAGAGATAAGATGGAGATGAGATCGGTTGAACAACACACAAACACACACACACACGTACAAATATGAAAGGTTAGGCGTAAAGTGTGAATGAAAGAGTAAATTGAACAACCAACCCTCAAGTGAGGGTTTACATGAGGTATTTATAGGAGGGAAGCTAGGGCAACACTCCTAGTTCCCATCCTTTTCCTTATTGGACTAGGCCTAGGCTTATGGGCCTTCTACATATGCCTAAGGCTAATTACTAACATAAAGGCCATATTAAGCTAACTATTACATATGAGTCACTAACACTTGAATTAGGTTTAGGAGTGATTCCAACAAGCAAACCTGGGATGACCTAGTTCATAGTCATGAAGGACCATCTGATACCAAGGAAAACAGGATAATGGACCTGAAACTTGAGTATAACACCTTCATGGCTAAGGACTCAGAAACTCTCTCTCAAACTTACACCAGGTACAAAACTCTTTTAAATGAACTGTCAAATGATGGTGTTAAGTTGTCCAAACATGAAATCAATGTTGGTTTTGTCAACAGTCTCCCGAGAAGTGGTTAAATTTCTTCATGGACTCGAATGCTAATCATATCCATAATCTTGAGCTTCCTGAAATTTATGGGAAATTTTTATATGAGGAAAACCTCATCAATGACGATACCCGACTTAAAGAAGTCTCGGGAAGTCAAGAAGTCCCCACCACCACTTCAGCACCCATATCAAGCGCTCTCTAACAATGTGGTTCAAGATTTTCAAGAAAATTCGGATGATGAGCTTGATGAGAGATCGCAAGTGAGTACCTAAACGACTAACACTGAATTTCGGAAAGGGCACTCCTTGCTAACTCTCGAAGGTTTATAAAAAGAAACAAAGGTTTTTCTAGAGCTAAAGCAAATGAAGACATAATGTTTAAGTGTCACAAAAGGTCATTTTGCAAAAGATTTTTTTCTAAAACAATTTCGAACCCTCTTATAAACCATCAGGTTCAAATCACCTCATGCCTTAGCAAATTTCAACCAAAAATGTATCAGTCTCATCAAAATTTTCAAAATAAACCTGATAATAACAAAACCATTGATTATGAAGCCAAGTATAAGAAAGCTAAAGCTAAGCTTGCATTGCTTGAGGCCAGTCCCTAAGAGACAACAACAAATGTTAAAAGCTGTGATGGCAAGAACAAAGGCCTCGTTGTCTGAAACCTTTGACTAGGATGAAGAGCCGTCTCATCCGATGATGAAATGGTACATGTCGGGCACCGATGGCTCTCTCAAAAGAGGACAAGCTAGCTGTTGGGAAGAATCATGCTAGGAACGGGGAATGGGTCAACATCACAATGAAGAAGGTAAACATTTTACTTTCTATGGATGATGACTCGATTGGCGTCCCTATATGAATTATCTAATTGTAGACCTTAAGTTTGTAGAAGAGCAAAGACTGAATCTTTTTTCTAAGTACAACAAGTTAAGTTTTGAATTGAATAAGTGTAAGGATGAATTGCTTATTTTAAAACAAGCTAAGCTTGAGGTCATCACTTTGCAAATTCAAAACACTGAACTAGTTAAAAGAAATCCGAATCTTCAAGATGAACTTAAAAAGGCAAATGATATTCTTAATAGTTGGACTGCTAAGAATCCCAGTGGTCTTTGATGTCAGGAGCCCCCAAGAGCAAGAAGAGAGTCATAGGTGAAGATCATCTCCCACTCTCTCAACAAAGACCGTTCCTAAGCCATTTATGTCTGGTGGCATGATTACAAATATGTTGACTAATCCTAATTCCAGTGATTGGATTGAACGGGTTAACTCGAGAGTAAGCTTCCAAATTTCGATTCTCGAAGGATTCTAGAGCTCGAAGTCAAGCTCTAAAGAGCATGCTTTGACTCCCGATGTGCCCAGTAACAACACATCTTCGAGTCCTGAAGCGAATCTCAAGCACCGTTTCCACCACCAAACCTCTTCGTAGGCCGCCCAAGCTCAGCTTACTCCACTGCAATACAATCCTCATTCACCAAAAGAAAGGTCTGGACTTGGTAGAACCATCCTAAAAAGACCAACAAAACAAACTCAACAAGAGTCTACTCCTACTGAGACTTCAACATCCTCTGTCCCCACTGGAGCTGACCAAATTCGCAAATCGACCGAACTTGTGAGGAAGCTACCAAAAATGGAATCCATTGAACAGGTCCCTGAACCAATCAAGGAGACAAAGTCAGCTTCCTCCAGTTCCTCAAAGTCTAAGTCAACCTCCAAAACAAACAAAAGTGTGAGCTATGTCATTACACTGCCATACCAGCGACATTAATCTATAGAATCCTTTTTGCATGATCTGCAAAAAGGATGATCACAGATCGCACCATCTACAATATGTCAATCAAGCAAACTATACCAAAGTTGGTCATCAGTATGCTTCATCCTCCAAAGTTGCTCCCAAGAATAGAGCAAAACCTTTTCCTCTCAGGTTCTCAATGTGGGTTTAATGATCATCATCGATGATTGTCTCATGAACACATGATGTGATATTTATGTAATCCGGCTCATGAGACATCCCAACATGATGAGGTCATCCATGAGAAATTCCAAACAACCCAGAGTCACCGAGTCATCCTCTAAATGCAAAACATGTGGTAGCACTGCGGCACAACCACTGACCACGAGTCGATTGCAAATTTCAAAGAGACCTTGAGACCCAAGCCCACTAGTAAGTGGGTCACTAAGAGAAACTAATGCAGTTTACTACTTGTGTAGAGACATGCCAGGGAGCCTATTTGGCATCTACACAGTGGATGCTCAAAAAGCATGACTGTGTGAAGGAATATTCTGCACAAATATGTAAAGGAACCAGGACCCAAAGTAGTATTTGGTGATAACTCATCATGTCCCAATCGAAGGTTATGGTTCATGAACCGCAATGGAATAATTTTCTCTAGAATAGCCTATGTCAATGGTCTCAAATACAATCTCACCAGTGTCAGTTAACTATGTGATGCTAAATACATTGTACAATTCAATGATAAACAAGGTACCATTTTCAATGCCAACAAGGAAGTTGTGTTGATAGCTCCTAGGAGAGATGATGTTTATGTGCTAGACATGTCAACACTCTCCAAAGATGGAACGTGTCTCTTTGCTAAAGCCACTGAAACTATCAATTGGCTATGGCATAAGAGACTCTCACACTTAAACTTCAAAAACCTCAACAACTTGGCAAAACAAAATAAGGTCCTTGGCTTACCATCACCGGTTTTTGCAAAGACAAACCATGCTCTGCATGTGAAAAAGGTAAACACCATAGAGCATCATTCAAAACCAAACAAAATTTCTCCATCAAAAGTCGCCACCTCTCACATGGATCTCTTTGGACTGTCAGCCCCAGATCAATCCAAAGATGAGAAGTATACACTTGTCATTGTTGATGAGCTCTCAAGATACACTTGGGTATACTTTCTTTCCAAAAAGAGTGTGCAATGATACAATAATGTCATTCATCGGGAAGATTGAAAACCGTAATGACATTACAGCTTAAACAAATCAACCTGAAAATGGTACCGAGTCAGAAATCAAGAGCTTAAGAGTTTTTGTGATGAAAAAGGAATTTCTCAAAATTTCTCATCTCCATACACCCCTGAACAAAATGGGGCCGAAAAGGAAAAAAGAACTCATTGAGGCTGCTAAAACTATGTTAAATGGCTCTCTCAAAGCATTTACTGATCGAAGGGTCAAAACGCTGTTACACTCAAAACAAGTCAATCATTGTCAAAAGACATAATAAAACCCCATATGAGATCTTCAAAGGTAGACTTCTCGACATCGCCTATTTTCATGTGTTAGAATGTCCTGTGTTCATTCATAACCACAAGGATCATCTAGGCAAGTTTGATGCAAAAGCCGATGATGGATACTTCTTAGGCTACTCACTGATCTCCAAAGCCTTCGTGGTTTTAACACAAGGAGACATCAAGTTGAGGAAACCTTTCATGTCACCTTTGATGAAAGTACTGAAAGCATCGTGTTCACCAACACCTTAGTAGAGGAAATAGGAATTGATAACTCATCAAGATATCCTCCGATGAGTACAACTCAATTCAATCCTCATATCAAACCGAGCTTTGACATCTCATATTATGTCTTATCTCACAACCTACCCCAACCAACCATCAGTGAGTTCATTGATAATCGGCCACCTCACTGATAGGGAACACTGATTCAAATTATCGTGAACCTGAACTCTTGTACCTTACCCTGAACAAGACATCTCTACAGACGTTCTAAATGATTTTGTGGCTCTTGCACTGAACTCACATCTCGAACTCCATTGACATCTTCAAGCTCGGATCCTGGAACAAAGTAAGTGGACAAAACCTCAGGACATTGAGCTTGTAAACATCATTGGTGAACCCACCGAGGGCATGCTCACTAGAAGCATGGCGCGCTAATCTAACTGCAGCTTCAGCTAATGAATGTCTATATGTTGATTACCTATCAGATATAGAACCCAAAAGTGTCACTGAGGCCCTAAAACACACAAGTTGGGTTCAGGCCATGCAAGAAGAACTGCAATGTTGACAAAAACAAAGTCATGACCTTGATCAAATGTCCTCGGGATGTAGTAGTCATAGGAATGTGGGTTTTCTAAACAAAACCGATGAAAACGCACTGCATTAAAAACAAAGCGGACTTGTAGCCAAAGGTTACGATCCAATAAGGCATTGACTATGATGAGACATTTGCTCGTTGTAAGAATGGAAGCCATCAGGATCTTCCTTGCTTATGCAACATACATGAACTTCAGGGTCTACCAAATGGATGTTAAAAGTGCATTCTTAAATGGTGATCTCAAGGAAGATGTGTATGTTCAAGAACCCCCAGGCTGAGAGTAGTGAATTTCCTAACTATGTCTGCAAGCTTGACAAAGCCCTTTATGGACTTAAACAAGCTCCAATGGCATGGTATAAAACTCTCACCTTTCGACACAAAACAAGTTTGTCAAAGGAAAGATAGACAACACACCGCTTGTCTATAGAACTCAACAGGATGTGATACGAGTCCAAGTGTATGTTGATGACATCATTTTTGGCTCAACAAACTACAAACTCTACAAAAGCTTTTGAAAAACTGACAAAGAAGTTTGAAATGAGCATGATGGGGAACTCACATACTTTCTTGGACTACAAGTCGCAAACCGATAAAGGAATCTCCTTCAGTCAAGAGAAATACACCAGAAATCTCTTGAAGAAATATGAGATATCGATTGGCCTCGATGAAGACTCCAATGGTCCCACCTAACAACCTTGGACCTCGATCTCACGGCAAATCAGTCAATCAAACTCATTTCGAGGGATTGTTGGATCATTGATGTACCTAACTACTTTAGACCGGACATCCAATTCTCACTGTCTAATAGCTAGATATCACCAACTTAAAGAATCCCATCTCACTGCAGCCAAAAGAATACTCAGGTACTTGAAGGGAACCCAAAATCTTGGACTCTATTATCCAAAATGCTCGTGGTTTGATCTCAAGGGTTACTCGACTGACACGTTGGTCGCAACATGGACAAAAAGTACCTCGTGGTCCTGTCAATTTCTTGGAGGAAAACGGTTTGTTGGAGTGCTAAAAGCAACAATCAGTAGCTATGTCCTCACTGGCTTGAATATGTAGTGCAGCGGGATGTTGTGCTAATGTATTATGGATGAAAAGTCAACTCAGTGACTATAACATCCATTACAAAATGGTGCCCATCTTCTCGTGATAACACCGTGCTATTGCAATCTCCAACAACCCTGTCCTCCACCAAAGAACCAAACACATTGATATCAGGATATCACTTCATCAGAGAACACATAATGAAAGGAGACATAGAACTTCATTTCATCCCTACTGAATATCAACTGGTGATATCTTCACAAAACTCTTGGATGAACCTACCTTCGAGAGACTGAAGCTGAATTGGGAATGCTTGACATTGAAAGTCAAGTATTCGAAAACCAATCTCGGTGAGTTCTCTGAAATGGTCCATCCTCCCAAACACCTAAAATAAACCTCTCACTGAATGAGTAAGACTCATTCAGGGTTCCTGACATTTGACAAAGAGCATTGAATGAGTAACTAAATGATCCAAGTATCAGTTACTTAAATGTCCTAGGTTGGTAACTATGCCAATTTAATATAGGAATATATGTCTCTTTGTCTTCTTTGTCATCCCACTTGGAATTTAATGCCTCCTCTCACAAGAATATCAAATTGATATTTTATCTCTGCAAAAGTGCACTTTTAATGTAATCGCAAGCATTCCTGAAAAGCGGGATTCTATGCGGGTAATGGAGTGGTAGCATTAAATGTGGAAATTCAAATGTTTTTCAAAACCGACTCTTAATATTCCCATTGTGCACAAAGCACCCCTCTTACCACTCTATAAATACCCTCTTCCAACACACACAAATTATTTTCGCAACAAAACTCATCAAAATCATTTCTAAAACTCAAAAATATTTGTGTGTGCTCAAAAACTCTTAAAACCTCTTTTGAAAAACCTTCTTGTAAACATTTACAAAAGTTTTTCATCACAAACTCGAGATCAAAACAAAACTTTGATTATTCTAGTCAAAATATTTTTCAAAACCCTAAAATATTTCAAATGGAAATGGCTAGAACTTAATCTCCAGTTTGCTTCTCGGGTAGGGATCTTACAAATGTTGAATTTAAAACAAATAATATCATAGGCAACTTTGAATACCTCAAAACTGTCCCATCCTACAAAGACATTATGAAATTTTTGTTTAATTGCTTAATCGAAAACGGCCTTTATTCAATGTCCCTCCATTGTTTACCAAAATCTCCTTAGGGAGTTTTGGGCAATGACCAAGGCCTTTGACCCACACACTTACCGATGAGAACAACCTCGCTCTTAGGAATATCTCATCGATTCGTCTTCACTGGGCAACAACAATTCACCCTGGATTACAAAACGTTTTGCACTTCAACGGGGTTGGATTATAACAAAGGAGTTTATGTCGCCCATCCCTAACCCTCCACAGGTGAAGGATGGGTAAAAAATCGCTTTTAGATCCAACGTTTTTGGACAAGACCCCACCACCAAAAGCTCATTTACTGTGGCTTGGAGGATCCTATTCACTTTTGTGATTCAGGTCCTCGGCGGGAACCACTCATCCACCGAACAAGTTAACTCTATTCGGTTGATGATGGCATAATGCTTAATGAATGGGGTCATCGGTTTATTATGGGAGTCATTTACGTGATTCAGAATTGCTACAGAGCAAAACTAGGACGAAATACGTTTCGTATCCTAGGTTTATCTCTTGTGCTTTACAAGTGTTACCGGGTTCAAACCACCGGGAAGAAAATTTTGGTGCTTTACCAAGCTTCCTGAGCCAATCAAATTTTCAAAAAGACCCATCCCTTGTCACTCCTATTGAATTAACGGCCCATATGGTTGTCAGAACAACTGGGAGGGACGGTTCCAAACCCCTGCCCTAAAGAGAAAGGGAAGTCTCAGACTGGGACTAAGACTAAACCCAAGTCCTGTGGCCCCGAGGCTTCAGGAACACAACCTAAAAGGCACAAAAGGCTCGAGACTAAAAAGACACCCACCATGACCGGCAACATCCACCCCTGTGACAACGAAGGACACCGATACATCACGCAGTGTCCTTGGTCACAAACCACTACTCCCAAGATCCGGGAAACATACAACCCGGTAGGGAGGAGCCTTCCACAACGCCCTGATGACATTAGCAAATCCAAGCCTTTGTCCGAGGGCACACCGATCGATCCCAAAGACTCAGAGGAAATAAAACAACCCGCTAATAGGGATACAACTATCACTGACTCTGCTAAAGGCACTAGGAAACGCCCACCAAGGTCTCAGGGTCACTGGGGACAAAGACTGGAAGGGAAAGGAACAACCCGCCGACACTGAACCCACAACAATCGACTCAGCGAAGGCACTAGGAAATGCCCACCCTGTCCGAGGGGTCAACGGGGGACAAAGACTCGAGAGGAAACACACCACCACCGATATGGAACCCATCACCAACCCCCTCGTTAATCATGGCGATATGTTATGGCATATTATTTTTCAAGATGAGCTTGTGAAAACCGATGATGATGTTTTATCGTGGGGAAGATGACGCCAGGTTCAAGGAAACAGGACCTCACCGATCCACGAGCATACTGAATCACCATCACCGACAATGATGACTCCTCTTCCCCATCGATGAATTTGAAAGATTTGATAATGTTCTCCCACTTACTGAAAGGCAGCTCGTTCAGTGGATTACCAAAGCTTCAAGAAGGTTATATTCTCGTCACCGACACATTGTGGGAACAACACACCGAGGCTACTTGTAGTTATGCCGATCTAAAGGCTGAGGTACATGGCTTTGATGAAAATGTTCATGAGCACAGGGATCTGATGTATGACAACATTCACCGACTCGATGAAAACATGGCTAAATTCCTCGTGCATCTTCAGGTGTAGGTACCACGATAGATGAAACCAGTGGAGTTTGTCAAAGAAGACCCAAAGACTCAACTCAGTGCTGGAGGCTACCGAGGCGCATACTGAAACAATCCTCAAGCCTCAATGAACCGCTCAATATGCTCAAGTCTACAAATTTTCGTGGTCTTCCATCCCCGCCCGCCTCAAGCTACATTGGACTCTTTGAATGAGGTGGCTACTTTGGCTCGAGCATCTCATCTCCGCCCGGAATCTTGCCAGAATGACACGGAAGATTCTCGGGCTAATTTGGAAACAAAGGTCACTAGTATTCAAAGACACACAGGACATTAAGGCTATGATTTTCAAATTTATCGGGCCTTCAAGGGTCAGCGCTCCATCCCCTCAAGACAACTCCAATCTTGCCCTCAAGCCCGCAACAGCTTTGAGGGGAGAATATTGAAGAACCTCCTTCTCACACTCCCAGGGGAGCCAACACCATCGCATCGTAGCTCAAATCGCATCACCACCACCCAGCCTCAAAGAATACCAATCATCATCAATCCCACCAACAACATCAACAACAACAACACCGACAATAATCACACTAATAACAACAACAACCACCACACCGCCTGGTTGCATCATCTTCCTCAGACAGACAAAGGCAAAGGCATTATGAAAACCTTCGAGCCGAGAAGATTCCCTATAAAATCAAGCGACATCAATACCGCCACACACACAACAAAGTAAACATCTTGCAAAAGAAGAAAGAAGATTGAAACTAGCTGAGGAAGAGAAAAAGAACAGAGAAGCACGGCAAAGGTTGTTGCCGAAGAAGAAAACATGGGATTAGATCCAAGCAAGCTCCAAAAGCGGTCGTGCAGACAAAAGTTCACGCCGATGACCGCAATGAGAAAGCAAGAAAGAAGAAGCAAACCGCTAACAGAGCATTCAATGACAAGCCAAGGCTTCAAAAGATCACGATGTCGAATCATTCCCAATACCAAACCTTTGGCCATGAACGCTAAGGGGATGATAAAAGACACTTGGTTCATGATCCTCAAATTCACCGACTTTGGGATCACCGACTCGATGAACTTAGTCCAATTATTGAAAAGAAGAAAAAAATGCGTGGTTAAGGATCTCATGAAGATGCTCAGAAAAGATATGAAAGATCAGGGATTGTCCACCTAACCGAATTGCCCAATCATTTAAGACCTCAAGGATCTCAACCACAATCATCCAATGGCAAAGGAAGAGAGTTGAGTTCAACCTGAAATCAAAGTGCACGGATTAGAATGCAACAAAGGAGTCATTGAAGGTGTGAAATTTGTGAACTGTCTAGTGATTGAGAAGCACGAAGAGGGCTATTCCACATTGATGTCTATGGAAACCCTACTTTTCAAAGATGGAGTGATATTGATCAGCCGGTGTGGTCGCAATGCCGAAGCTACATACCGGTGGCCTCTCAAATCCAAACCCCGAAAACATCGTTCTCGCCAAGACTTGAATGCCAAGATAAGAGAGCACCCTGACAAAGAAACACTCCTAAAAAAGAAGCCTAAGCTTGAAACACTGGGGATCCATCTCAACTGACATCATTTTGATTTATCTTTGTACTAGTGATGGAACCTTTTGTAATTTGATCAATAAACGATGTATGTTTTGTTAAAATATTCAGTGTTCCTTATTGTATTCATTAGTACATTCAGCGTAGGAAGAAGCCATTTGCTCACTCACACTGATCAACCACTTAGGCTATTTGTATATCCAAATAGGGGGAGACTGTTGGGTTCAGTAAATACCCAAACCCCTTAATCTAGGATTTGAATCCTAGCTTCTTGCATAACTGATAATACAATATTAGGAGTACTTACTTGATGGGAAATCATTGCTAGGTACAAGATTCTTGGGTTAGAACACTTAAACACCATTAGAGATCATAAGGCTTCCATGTTTCCATCTTCTTTTTCTTCTAAACCGACATACACACATCTTCCTGGAACATTTTAGAAATGTGTGGGATTTTAAGTATAAAGCTTTCTTCATACTAAAGTTATTTCACCAATTGAAACATATGTTCCCTCAAGTCCCTTTGCTTATAATTTGGCACATTAACTTTGAAAATCATTTAACACTTGTCAACTTTAGTCCCTTTAGTCTATTTTTTTATATTTATGACACATCATATTTTCTATAACCATTTTACACATACTTTGACTATTAGTTTTACTATTGAGTTGACCTCAACTTAACTTTCGTTGACTAACCAATTATATCGAGTCTCTCGACTCATAAAAGTCTTAGTCAAACTATCCTAATGGCATTTTCGTTATTTAATACTTAAAACTTGGTTTTAGGTGTAACAATTCTACCCCTTTATTTAGATTTTGTCCTCAAAATCTCTTGTCTATTACTAACCAAAAACTTGGTCATATAAAACTCCTCATTCCGTCTTAGCTTTTCAAACATTTAACCATTTCATTGCGACGATCTAGGTGATCTTGCAACTCTAATCATACTATAACACAACCCATACTATTAATCTATTATATTACTTGCTTGATTCTATCACATTTAGACTCTTGTTATAGTCATTATGTCATCTAAGACATATTTACTATAACCAATATATCAATTAGTCAACTATTTTACTATTACACAATATTTTTACTCATTTTATTCTAAGTTTCTAATCAAGGACTACATGTTACTTGAGAAAATTTACTAATTTGACTTTACATAAGTCAAATTTGACTAATATTTTCACATTTTACCATAGTCACTTTACCATAACTTTAGTATTTTGATTATAACACCTCATTTAATCTATTTTTTTCTAAGAATTTTCGTCAAGAACTATAAGTCACTTGGAAAAATTTAATACCTTGACTTCATAAAGTCAATATTTAACTTATATCATCACTTTTCACATGAGGGTGCTAATACTATTTAGCATTTATCACCTTCATTTCTCACCTTTATCTCATTCCACAAGGCATATTTTAACATCATTTCCAACCTTTAATCTTTTCAACTTATACTAGACACCTAAATTATAGGTTTCACATATCGTTTCAACTTAAGTCACAATCCAATTCTTATCTAAGTTATCTTATTCCCTAAGACGTTTCACTATTTTTAGATTCTCGTTTGCTACTTCTCTACCCACTCATGCCAACATCTTTTATTTGAGCTCGGTACTAATTCTAAGCTCCTATGCACGTTTTAACACACTTTCAACATGTACTTCCAAATCTAAGCTTAAATCCAAGCATAACACTTCCATAAGAACCTACAAAACATTAGTAACTATAATGGTAAATGATAACGCTTAGTAAGTATAGGCAATAATATGATATCATACATCAATTACACATATAAGCATTCGTACATATTACTACTAGCCGAGAATGGGCTTATCCATACTATAACTCAAACAGAAACACACTGACCTTATCTTTCAATCCCTTAAATTCCTTTAACACATAACTTAACCAGTTCTTCCCTAAATCAAACATAATAAGTTAGTTATACCAAACTTACCTTTTGTCCATAAATGATCCAACACTTTAGGCTACAAGTCTATCAAATCCTTAGCACAACATACACATAATACATATATGAGTAAAATTCATATAATCTCACATTATAACTATTTACTTACCTTAGCTCCAAGCTAAGTTACCATTCATTATTTCACCATCAATATCATCATCAACCTCTTATTTACATCATAGGTCAAATCATCATAACATAAACACTTAATATTCATAGTTTATTAACTATCAATATGGTTTATATAACCATATCTCATCTCTAATTACCTCCAATCATCATAAAATCATGTCTTGACTAAAATGATGATTAACCCCATAAACCATTAACTTTAACTCAATATAAATCATCTCATAATTACTATAACTACTTAATAAGCTTAAAACATCATTTACCAATTTCCCAAATTAGAGCTTATGAATCCTAGCTTCTTCCATAACTAATAATACAATATTAGGAGTACTTACTTGATGGGAAATCATTGCTAGGTACAAGATTCTTGGGTTAGAACACTTAAACACCATTAGAGATCATAAGGCTTCCATGTTTCCATCTTCTTTTTCTTCTAAACCGACATACACACATCTTCCTGGAACATTTTAGAAATGTCTGGGATTTTAAGTATAAAGCTTTCTTCATACTAAAGTTATTTCACCAATTGAAACATATGTTCCCTCAAGTCCCTTTGCTTATAATTTGGCACATTAACTTTGAAAATCATTTAACACTTGTCAACTTTAGTCCCTTTAGTCTATTTTCTTATATTTATGACACATCATATTTTCTATAACCATTTTACACATACTTTGACTATTAGTTTTACTATTGAGTTGACCTCAACTTAACTTTCGTTGACTAACCAATTATATCGAGTCTCTCAACTCATAAAAGTCTTAGTCAAACTATCCCAATGGCATTTTTGTTATTTAATACTTAAAACTTGGTTTTTGGTGTAACAATTCTACCCCTTTATTTAGATTTTGTCCCCGAAATCTCTTGTCTATTACTAACCAAAAACTTGGTCATATTAAACTCCTCATTCCGTCTTAGCTTTTCAAACATTTAACCATTTCATTGCGACGATCTAGGTGATCTTGCAACTCTAATCATATTATAACACAACCCATACTATTAATCTATTATATTACTTGCTTGATTATATCACATTTAGACTCTTGTTATAGTCATTATGTCATCTGAGACATATTTACTATAACCAATATATCAATTACTCAACTATTTTACTATTACACAATATTTTTACTCATTTTATTTTAAGTTTCTAATCACAGACTACATGTTACTTGAGAAAATTCACTAATTTGACTTTACATAACTCAAATTTGACTAATATTTTCACATTTTACCATAGCCACTTTACCATAACTTTAGTATTTTGATTATAACACCTCATTTAAACTATTTTTTTCTAAGAATTTTCGTCAAGAACTATAAGTCCCGGAGGATACCATTACATGTACATCATTTATAACATTCGTGTATCCCAGAGGATACCATTACATGTACATTATTCATAACATTCATGCATCCCGGAGGATATCATTACATGTACATCATTAACAACATTCGGGATCCAAGCAATTAACATTTTAACATACATGCTATTACGTCCATTTTAATTTATTTAAGGGTCAGCTCATAGGGCATATGATACCTGCCTATTATATTATTATCACACATCTTCTATGTGTTTACATATCTTACTATAACTTTCCCCCGTTAACCGTTGTTGACCATTTTCAATATTTATACTATTATAACTTTAGAGTACTCGACTTTACTTGCATATAAATCTTACATAGGGTTATTCTATAATACGCTCATTAACATCAATTTATTCTTCATACGCATTCTAAAGCGTTAATATGATCTCGTTTTGTTTTACTATGCAACATATCATTACATTCTTACTCACATACTTAACTTATAACATTATAAGTATTTATGCACTTAAGCAATATCATTTTATTTCATCCCTTACACACCAACATGCCTTAATCCAATTCTATGACTTTTATATCATTCGACATATAACAATCAATGTGTTAGTTCTAATCGTGCCTTCATCACATCATGCTATAACACATTCATTATCACTACACGTTCACAGTTATGCATCACGTACTTTAACTCACTATTATCCCGTCTCTAATACCACATTTACGGTCATTCACTAGACACGAAGTACTAATGCGACCATATGCTGGTCATTAATACCATGTAAGTCATATACATTCGTTTGCAATGAAGTTTTGTACAAACCATAAATCACTTCTTGTTATTGCTACTATAACACACATTCACATAACAATCACCAGCACTATCCAAGGTGCACGGTGATCTTACCACTTAAACACATGTAGTCCGTCATGGACTTATATCATATACATAAATACTATAAAACATATTCAACGCTTTCCATCTATAGCTCATATAACGTATCACAAAATCCATCTCAAAACTTAAACAATTACCTTCCCACATTATATATAGTTACATCCAACGCGTCTACGAGTGGTCTAAGTTTAGGCAACCTATAGTGGCAAACTAATTCACTTAAACTGAAGCTCTGATACCAAGTTGTTATGCCCCATGCCTGATTTGACCAAAAATTAAAACTTTACGCGGAAACGTGTTGACTATAATGAAGCTTATGTTACTCTTTTTTAAACTGATAAAAATATACAACAAACCAACCCTTAAAAGTATTTTTAAATTAAACTTGACTCCAATACCTTTGAAATGATGGGTGACACGACTCTTAAAAACTTATGGATTAAAAGAAATAATTTTTCGAAGTTTGCCAAAAATCGATATAACCTCCTGATGCACTTAGTCGCCGGCTAGATTCCCTAGTCGCCGACTAAATGCTTCTGACCTGAATAATTTCCTTCACTTCTATTTTCAACTCATTTTTTCCGAAATCCGACTTCTGCCACGTCAACAACATGAAAACTTCCAGAATACATTTAAACATCATAATATATCATTTTCATAGCAATGCTTGTCTAAACGACCCGGGAACATATACTTTATAATTCGACAGGTGTTTTGCCAAACACCCCTTTTTACCCATTTTAGATACAACTTTTATACAAACACACATGACCCTTATTCCGCAAGCAAGACATGTACTTTGACACTTAGCATCTTTAACAAAACATTTTACGACACTTTAGGGGTTCAACCTTGATTTGAGCTCGGTACTAATACAAAGCTCCTAGGCACGTTCCAATACACTTTCAACCCGTACTTCCAAATCTAAGCTTAAATCAAAGCATAAGACTTCCATAACAACCTACAAAACATTAGTAACTATAACGGTAAGTGATAACGCTTAGTAAGTAAAGGCAATAATATGATATCATACATCAATTACACATATAGGTATTCGTACATATTACTACTAGCTGAGAATGGGCTTATTTATGCTATAACTCAAACATTAACACATTGACCTTATCTTTCTATCCCTTAAATTCCCTTAACACATACCTTAACCAATCCTTCCCTAATTCACACATAATAAGTTAGTTATGCCAAACTAATCTTTGGTCCATAAATCATCCAACACTTTAGGCCACAAGTCTATCAAATCCTTAGCGCAACATACACATAATACATATATGAGTAAAATTCATATAATCTCACATTATAACCATTTACTTACCTTAGCTCCAAGCTAAGTTATCATTCATTATTTCACCATCAACATCATCATTAATATCATCATCAACCTCTTATTTACATCATAGGTCAAATCATCATAACATAAACACTTAGTATTCATAGTTAATTAACTATTAATATGGTTTATATAACCATATCTCATCTCTAAATACCTCCAATCATCATAAAATCATGTCTTGACTAAAATGATGATTAACCCCATAAACCATTAACTTTAACTCATTATAAATCATCTCATAATTACTATAACTACTTAATAAGCTTAAAACATCATTTACCAATTTCCCAAATTAGAGCTTATGAATCCTAGCTTCTTGCATAACTAATAATACAATATTAGAAGTACTTACTTGATGGGAAATCATTGCTAGGTACAAGCTTCTTGGGGTTAAAACTCTTAAACACCATTAGAGATCATAAGGCTTCCATGTTTCCCTCTTCTTTTTCTTATAAACCAACATACACACATCTTCCTGGTACATTTTAGAAATGTCTAGGATTTTAAGTATGAAGCTTTCTTCATACTAAAGTTATTTCACCAATTAAAACTATCCCAATGGAATTTTGGTTATTTAATAATTAAAACTCGGTTTTCGGTGTAACAAGGACAATGTAGAGGGCGCTAGAGGGTGTCAGGGAAAGGAGTCGCATAACATCTAGGTCGCATCATACCGCGTTAGCTTACCTGGAATAACTCGTAAAGCAAGATGGTTGGCTAATTATCAGGTAAACACATTCCAACCTACTTACCCTTTTCCGCATTACCTTACACGTAGCAATCAGGCCACAACATGACTTAGTAATAAACTTGAGTGTACCCTCCCCTAATTTACACCTAACTCAAACTCCGACTACAAATGCACACATAGTCAGGTCATATACTAGGGCACTTACAGTGAAAAGGAGAAATCATTTTCCTAGTCGACCTAAGCCTGGATACTCCAAAACGAATGTCCTCAGGGCTAACTCCATCATATGGACAAACAAACCTTCTCACACTGATAAACAACCCAAGGTAAGCAACACCAATCAACTAAGGAAAGACACCCTTATGGAACGTGTAGGAAGTGTCCACATGATCCAATCATGGCACTCAACCACAAAAAGAGGCAACAAGTTATGCAAAACTTGCAGCGTGTCCCATCGCAAAGTATTCCATGGGATACCTTTATACCATCATCTGAACCCGTTGTAATCATGGCAATGATAGCCTCATATAGGGTTAGTAGAATATATATGGACGAGAGGGGAAGCATAGTCGACATAATGTATGAACACTGCTTTAACAAGCTCCCAGAGCAAATCAGGTCAAACTTGAAACCACCAACCACACCATTGATTAGCTTCTCAGCCGAAAGATCTTATCCCAAAGGTGTAGTTAATTTAGAACTCAGAGTAGGAACACACCCGCTATCGAGAATAATCATGTTACAGTTCCACATTGTCAATTCCATATCTAATTATAATGTAATATTGGGAAGAACGACGCTTCAAAAGCTCAACATGAAAGTTTATGCCATCGGGTCATTAGTAGAATTTCCATCAGGGGCAGGAGTCGATATCTTCAAAAGCGACTATCATGATAGAGATGTAAGCCTAGTAGCTGTAGTAGAAGAAAGCAAAATCAGGGAGATCGTGTGGGAACCTATTCCTGGAGAAAACCCCAAACAGGTAAAGGTCATCGTTAACCCCGAATACCCAGATCAACCTATCTCAATCAGAACCAACCTCCCACCTTAGGTACAAAACTAGCTAGTACAGTTGCTAGCAAATAGCCTAGATGTATTTCTTGGAAACCATCAGATATGACTAGTGCCCCCAGAGAATTAGCCAAATATAGCCTAGACCTAAACCAATATGCATCCACTATTAGGCAGAAAATACGCAATATTTCTCTTTAACGATCTTTGGCTATGGATTCTCAAGTAACATACCTAATTCAGGCAGGCATTCTATGGCTAATCAAATATCAAACCTGGGTTTCAAACCTAGTGATAGTCAAGAAAGTCAACGGTACGTGGCATATGTGTGTCGACTTCACTAGCCTAAACAAGGCATGTCCGAAAGACAACTATCCCTGCCTCCCATCGATTGGAAAGTAGAATCCCTAGCTGATTTCAAACACAAGTGCTTTTTGACGCATACAACGGATATCATTAGATTCTGACGAAGGAGTCTAACGAAGACAAACCCGCGTTCTATACCAATCAGGGTCTCTTATGTTACACCAAGATGCCCTTGGTCTAAAAAATGCAGGCGCCACCTATCAGGCACTGGTAGCCAAACAGTTCAGATCTCAAATAGGTGTCAATCTCGAAGCATATGTCGACAATATGGTCATCAAAAGAAAAACAGAGGATACCTTATTACGCGACATCATCGAAACATTCCAAAACCTCAAACGCATCAACATGAAGCTAAACCTAGCCAAATGTACGTTTGGGGTAGAAGAAGGTCAATATTTAGGTCACATAATCGACATAACGAGAATCATGGAAACCCCAAAAAGATTAAGGCAGTTAGACATGACTCTGAACAAGAACTTGAAGGAACTACAAAGCCTGGACGGGAAACTCGCAACTCTCAACCAATTTCTATCAAGGGCATTTGAATTTTTTTTTTTTGTCATTCTTCAAAGTATTGATCAAGTGCAGCAAAAAGAAAGTATACAAATGGACGAAGGAAACTGAGGTAGCATTTCAGGACCTCAAAGTGTTCCTAGCTGAGCTACCTGTCCTGACAGCTCCAATACCTGATGAAACCCTCAACATGTACCTACTAGCAGCATCCTAAGAAGCAATCAACTCAGTAATCTTAGCAGATAGGAACAAGGTTCAAAAGCCAATATACTTCTTCAGCAAGATTATGAAAGATGCATAAATCAACTACCCTACACTGGAAAAGCTGTACTTTGCTCTATTACTCTCATCTAGGCGATTCAAAAGATACTTTCAAGCGCATCTGATCCATGTCCTAACAGAAAAACTCCTGAAAGACAATCTGAAACAGGTTCCGTCGAACCACGAGTACACAGGCAGAATGTTAAAATGGTCGACCGAGCTAAGCGAATACATAATTACCTATGGATCCAGACATTCAATCAAAGGAAAAATCATGGCCGATTTCATAGCCGAGGTTGACACACCACCTCCAGCAATACCAGATAGGAAGTCGAAGCATGACCAAAACCCGCGGGCCACGCAGACGAAATCTAGACTTTATACACTAACAACACGTCACATAAAAAAGGTTTTGGGGCAGGGTTAGTGCTCACAAGCCCATCAGGGCACGCCACGTATACCTTAAAGTTCAACTTTCATGCCTAAAACAACGACTCAGAGTATGAAGTGCTAATAGTAGGCTTACGCATAGCCCAAAACAATGAAAGTCAAAAGGATTCAAGTATTCACATACTCATTGTTGGTAGCTTCCCAAGCAAAAGAGGTTCCAGTGGAGTAGGGATGGCAAAAAAACCCGAACCTGATGGGGAAACCCGAAACCTGAACTTATTGGGGTGGGGCGGAGCATGCTTATCGGGTTTTGGGACGGGTTTTGGGGCCTTAACGGGGATTTTTATCTGGTTTGGGCCGGGGACGGGGCACACCATCCCCGCCCCGCCCCACCCCGAAACATATACATATACATATATCTATATACATAAAATATTGTGTTAGTATTTCCGTACTAAATATAATTCTCTAATTTTTATTAGTTTTTATCTTTGTGATATATCTGTAAGAAGAGTCGAAGCGCTAGTAGTTGATGGTGTGAGAAGGAGGGGTAGACCCAATCTCAGGTGGGAGGATAGACTTAAGCTCGACATGAAGGAGTTGCTCTTGTCCTAGGACATGACCTCAGATAGGAATGCGTGGAGAGATATAATTAGGTTTTGCGGGTAGTTCAGGCTAGGTGTTAGGCTTTTTAGGCGTCTTCTGCTGCCTTGCCTTGGTGCCTTGTTTTGCCTTTGCCTTAGCTTAGGCCCCTTGCGTGTTTTTGCCTTGCTCTTTATTGCCCCCTTAGGTTGCCTTTTTGCCCTTGCTTTAGGTCCCGTGGGTTGTTCTGCCTTCCTTTGTTTTGCTCCCTTAGGTTTGCCTGCCTTGGCATTTTGGTTTTGTTTTCTGGTTTGCTTTGTGCTTTTGTTTAGCGTTTGAGCGTGTTTGGTCTCCCTTTTCACTGCTTTTGCTTGTCTGCCCTTTTGCTCCCTTTGCTCTCTCATCTCTTCTTTCTCACCCGCACACGTGCACAAGCCGGAGGTCTCATTGGAAGCAGTCTCCTTACCCCCAGGTTATCCTTGGGGTAGGGGTAGGATCCGTCTACATTCTACCTCTCCCATACCCTGCCTCGGCGGGATTGGGTTTGGGTTTGTTGTTGTTGTTGTTGTTGTTGTTGTGTTGTGATCTTTTTGATATTGTAAATTGTGATCATAGAAGCTTGTTTTGTGTCATACTATTCTATAAAGTTGTAATTTATTCCAATGATTAATATATTACTAATGGTTTCTCAATTATTCAAGCTATTCCATAAAATCATATTGTTAATAGTAGAGAAATAAGAATAAACAGGGAGCGACACAAGTATGATGGAGTATCGCGCTCAAAAAAGACAACCCGATAAGGCCCCAATGGGGAATGGGGCGGGTTTGGGGGAGTATCTCGCCCCAATGGGGCGCCGCGATAAGATCCCCAATGAGGATTGAGGAGTGTTTGGGGATGGTTTTTGTTATCGGGTTTGGGGATGGGGATGGCCGCCCCGCCCCATTGCCATTCCTAAGTGGAGGTCATCAATGAGAAATCCATCCTCCAGCCTGCAGAAATCTTATAGGCAGAGTCAGATGACACTCTCATGACTCCCATATTTAACTAGCTATTTTAAGGTATCCTACCACCTAACAAACTAGAGGTACTAAAAATCAGGCGCAATGCCATCATGTACTCTATCAGGGATGGTACCTTATATAGAAATACATTCAGAGGTCTAATATCGATGCGTTGGACCAACAGAGGATCAAACAATCATTCAGGACATCCACAATGGAATGTGCGACACGCACTCAAGGTCTCGCGACGTAGCGGCCAAAGTAATCAGGATGGCGTCATGGCCAACAATCAATTAAGACGCTGAAGCTGAGCTAAAGACATTTAACTTACGCAAACATTTAACATGTATCAAAACATAACCTCATACCCATCATCACACCCTGGCCATTCTATCAATGGGGCATTGACATATGCGGACCATTCCTGGCAGCCCTAGGAAATGTCAAACACATGATTGTAGCCGTTAACAACTTCACAAAATGGGTCGAAGCAAAACCGCTAGCCTTCATCACTTCAAGAAAAGTCTAAACCTTCATCTATGATCCAATCATCACTCGATTTGGAATGCCATAAACATTCATCACTGATAACGGAACCCAATTCGTCGGAGAGCCACTCAAATCATGATGCAAAAATTAGGGTATCCTCAGAGCTACAACTTTACCCTAACATTCGCAAGCCAATGGTCAAGCAGAAGTAGCTGACAGAGAAATTGTGAAAGGCATCAAGAAACATGAAGGAATACAAGACTCGTGGGGTAGACGAGCTCCCAAGCGTACTCTGGGCGCATAGAACAACGGCAAAGGAAAGCATAGGCGAAACACCCTTCAGTTTAGACTAAGGAACTGAAACCATGATACATGTTAAAATGCTCATCGACACTAAAAGAGTTGCTATGGTTAACGAGGATGAAAACGAATATTCTTTCAGGCTAAACCTAGCACCAGCTGGGGGAAAACGGCATCTAGCAGCCATCCGCCTAGCACAGTCTAAACACAAAATGGCAAAGTATTACAACAAACGCGTCCGCCCAGTATCTTTCAAACTTGGCGACCATGTAATGCTAAAAAATGAGGCTAGCATAACCGCATGTTAGGTCAAGCTCGCTCCAAACTGGGAGGGGCCATACATAATCGTCACTCAAACGACAATGGTTCTTACCTATTAACAATGCTTGAAGGAGATGACATTCCCCTAACATGGCACACATCCAACCTCAAATGATGTTACATCTAAGGTGGATCGCTGTATCAAGCAATTGTCATGCCACTTTTTTTAACTCTTTAAAGAAGGCTTCTAACATTTAGGAAAACTCATATGTACTATTTCTTCAAATATACAATGACAATTCCAAACTTTTCATACAAAGTATCATATACAACTATTCATACAAGCAAAATTTACTCGAACGTAAATTAGTCTTTATGAACATGCTCATGAGAAAAGGTGCATACGGGTCAAATAAACAATAGCCCAAATACACCTTAAATAAGGCTTCATATCTTAATATATATATATAAAGATGCAACTATCATTCTAGGTATTTGACCAACAACCTACCATGAGCGGGTTGCTTGCAGATAGTTAGTCGATAGTACTGGCTATAACTTGCACTTCAAATAAAAAAACATAAGTACTTATTCTCAAAAATCAAGGTCAAATCAGACCGTCGATTACAAACACTATTTAAGTATGCAAAAACTTAAATCAATTGAACAAATAGACTATACATAGCCAAGCTACACATTATTCATTTTTAAATTGCTAATTTCATTAAGAGCTCGAGGTCACAACACCCTAGCTAACACAAAACCCATGATTACCAAAACCTGATAAACACAAATAATAAATAAGACAGCATGTTAATTTCATAAATCAGGGTAAACCACCCTATTACAAAAACCTAAAATAAAACATGCTTGGTAAATTCTACAAAACAATCATGATACATCACGGATTACAAGCATTTGTCTACAAGTTTTTACTGTAGCTAGTATGATCTGCCAAACTCCAGACACAGAACCTACTTAAGACTAAAACAAATAATGTCTACAAACAACGACACCAAGTTAGAAGGCATAAAAAAGGAGAGGCTGGCCTGCGAGCAAACCAAAGAACCCTAGGAAATCTTCAGGTCCACCTCAAAGTTAGGCTTTCTTCAAAAAGTCGCAAAACCTCAGTCCAACTTTTCAAGGAATGCAAACACACACATAATGTGACACCTTCTTCAAAAGTTTAAAAAAACTGAGTAACTATGATACGACCTTTTAGACAACAGGCCAAACACTTACCCTCTCATGTTTCTCATCAATTAAGAACATGAGAGAAAGCATGTCAGGGTCAACAAGGAAAGAGCAAGCATGGAGCATTAGTAACGTCCAAATTATGTTGGTCCAATAAAAGGAATAGTCTCATACAAACGAGTAAGGACTTAACCCCGCCACTGGGTACCCAAATAATCTACACCAACAACCATCAACCCTTCTCTCGTCGTTGCGCAAGCACTCCAGCCACATTGCATATCACATGAAATTGCTTCACTAGATGAAGTTTCCTATAGGAATTAAGTATTGGCACCAGGAAAGGCACAATTACAACCCTATCCGGGCCGGACACCCGACCACTCAAACATTAAACGGTGTAACATTTAAGTTTCAAGTCAAGACGACCAAATTCACCCTGGTAGTGCTTAGGAAAAATGTTAAAAAGTCAGATTCAAGACCCTTTACATCTTCCATTCCAAAATTCACTTGCAAAATTTCACCAGGGTCAACAAAAACCTAAGGAATAACAATGTTAGACAAGAATGGAGGAGGAGTTAAAATCTCTACATCTAACCCCCACGCATAGGTAATCAATTCGAGAAACACAATAATGTCTTCGCCATCACCACCATTAACACCGATCCTTCAGTTACACCTAAAACAAACCGAAAAAGCGTTTCTTCTTATACAAAGAATGACAACCAGACTTCGTAAAATTCAAGAAAAGCCTACAAAAAAATTTCTTTGAAAGAAGTTTTTAGGGTTTGGGAAAAGATATGAGAAAAAGGAAGAGGAAAAGGAGTTTATTCACTTCAAGTTGTAATTTCTCCACTTTTCTAGCCTTATTTATAGGTAAAGAAAACGAATCAACAAATTACACTTGACAAAAGCCCATTAGGTCAAAACACATTTAATGGGGCGTGTAACTCTCACCTAAAAAGACGCGAGTACAACTGATGTAAGCATACACATCATGTACATTCGAAGGGACATGTCACAACACACCACTTGATAAATGTCAGACGCCTACATTTGAAAAGGCAATAGCGAAGCATCAAATCCCAAAGATAATGAATCATCCCAAAAAGGGACTTTTTTACACTTCCCATGCAAACCTTAAATATCCATTCATCATTTAACTCGAGAAGGAACCCTGGTAGCACAACACGAACTGATGGAACTCAGTTAATAGCGTATCAATAATAGTGGCCCAAGCTCACAAAATGTAGAATCCAAGATCCGGACTCAACTAGGGTATCAATGATATCGATTGATTGAATACACAGCGGAATAATGATAACACAATCAACATAACTAATAAGGTTTTCTTTATTGAAAATAAAAATTACTACTACAACTACTATTACTACTACACGCTCTATGCGTTAATTAGACTCTCATTGGAGATGTCTACTATGAATGAAATGAAAAGGATGATCGAAAATACTACGCCTACCCTCTTTATATAGTAGAGGGAGGTTACTAACAAACCCTAATTGTAGCTTACTAACAAAGCTACCTAAATAATATATAAGGCCCTCATTGTTTCTTCTTTATTCATTCCAGCTCGTGGGTTTTGTAATCTTCAATCTATAATTTCCAACAATCTTCCCCTAAACTGGAATTTGACTAGATAAGTTCCATTTTCTTGATATTACAAAACAACCTGTATAAAGAAACAATCCTAAAACATGTCATCACAATAATAAGCGGCACACTATGAATCTTCTTCCCCTTTTTGTAATCTTCTAATAGGGGTCTTATGCAACTCGTAGACGCTTCCCCTCATGTGATGCATGTAGATGGTAAGTATATGAACAATAAGCTTCCCCTTTAAAGTATACGAACCATCTTAATCATTTTTTTTACAACTGAACAAAAGAAATAAAGTGCAGCAGCAGAAAAATCAAATCAGCAGCAGAATCAAAATAGTCTACCAGTAGGAACGGAGAACCAATAGAAACATCAACGCAAGCATCTTATATCTTGTATTATCCATGTGACTCCAAATCTTGGTAAATCCTCAATCAATATGAGACACTGAGCACAACAACGTAACTCCTTGAAGTGATAACAAATGTGAGCATTAAGCACCTTCAATCTGTAGATCACACCCCTTCACTAACACTGAGCACTACAATGTAACTCCTTAAAGTGTTAGCAAGTGTGCGCATTAAGTACCTTTAGTCTGTAGATCTCACCCCTTCGCTAGATTTATCAAGTCTTTGTCACACCATTAAAGTACGAACAAGTTACCTCAAAATTGTTCATCACGCACTTTAAGATATGATAAGACACGCACCTGATCAACCAGTAGGAACTCCAGGACAACCAGTAGGAATCAACCAGTAGCAATCGATCAGCAGAAACCAATACTACCAGCAGAAACCAATATTACTAGCATAAACCGATCAACATGAATCAAATAATCAAACAGAAGGAACAGCCAGCAGGAACCAAAGCTAATCAGAATATGCAGCTAGTAGGAACATCAAATCAAGCCGAAAATATGTTAATTACTAGGGTTCATCGTTGAATAAAAATTCAACTCACCAAGACTATTAAACATTCGAAGACCAACTGTCAAGACCAGAATTACCATGTACAACAACCAATCATGAACAGTATAAAATTTAGACGACCAGAATTAAGTTCCCACGCTGCCATAAATCAACCAGTATTAACCACGAATGACCAATGATTAAAGAAATACCACTGAACAGATATCTCAAAAGAAATCTCATATCACTTGATCAATACAAAAAGAACGTTAGCCCCATCACTAGATGCTAACTCGTGGGTCCCTCGTATATCAATCAGTACAAAAATATGAACCCCCACTGACCGAATATCAACAATTGACTACTGAATTCCATGGTTGATAATCAGTCACATGCGTTCCAAAATAAATACCAATGACCAATCTGCTGTTTAATTCCAATTCATATTCACGTGGACCAATCAAAACGCAAGATCATCATAGCTACAATATACCGCTCCACACTTAATCCTATCCCTTAAATTGAATCAATCATATTCACTAGAATTAAAGCACATGTATCGAGAACCTCCAATCAGTAAGACCAATAAAAAACAATATACATGACACCAGTAGAATCAGCGCATGACCAGCAGCAATAAAATGATCAGTAGGAACAAACTCATGGGACCAATAAATGCGCCGTAAATTCGTTTGACCAATACATTTATGACCATTGATCACAAAATAATTCACCAATCAGAATTTACGGACCAATAAATTCGTTTGACCAATATTACGTGAGGCCACAATATCACCACTGACCAATCAAAATACCACCAGCCGCCTATGACATTCATGTAATCCCATATCATAAAATAATCCTAATACAAAAACTGACCAATGTTTCATGTACTGAACAATGAAAATCCCATACACACAATTAACATCACGTGAATATTTAAATGTGGGACCAGCGTGAATAAGTACAAGCCAACCAAAAGAATATGCATCATGTGACCATAAGTAATTAATATAGATCAGAATTCGATAAATAAATGAGCAATGACAAAACAATTTCTGACCTTGATAGCCATGTGATCAGTACCAACGTTATCCAAAAATAATTCGCTCAAAAACAAATCTACCTTTTCTTCAAAACTGCTTCAATTCACCATCAGATCTGCTGCAAAACTGCTTCAAAAATTCCTTTTTCTTGCTGCCTCTTTTCGTCTGCCACCATAGATGAATTAGGGTATAAACCCTAAATACATGAAAACCTTATAAACCCTAAATCGAGAGCCACGAGGCTCTGATACCAATTGTAGAATCCAAGATCCAGACTCAACTAGGGTATCAATGATATCGATTGATTGAATGCACAGCGGAATAATGATAACACAATCAACATCACTAATAAGGTTTTCTTTATTGAAAATAAAAACTACTACTACAACTACTATTACTACTACACGCTCTATGCGTTAATTAGACTCTCATTGGAGATGTCTACTATGAATGAAATGAAAAGGATGATCGAAACTACTACGCCTACCCTCTTTATATAGTATAGGGAGGTTACTAACAAACCCTAATTGTAGCTTACTAACAAAGCTACCTAAATAACATATAAGGCCCTCATTGTTTCTTCTTTCTTCATTCCAGCTTGTGGGTTTTGTAATCTTCAAATCTATAATTCTCAACACAAATAATATGTACGTATCAGCCCATTACTAAGACCCATCAATAAACACTTGATGACAGTCCAATTATAATCCTAAGGCATACATGGCCTGATGAAACTCGTCAGGCTACGCTGAACACATAGTACTACTACTCCTCAACTCTCACTAACGGTTAAGATGTACCATATGACATCAGACAACGGGGACACACGACAAGCACTAGTTTGTACGAGCCAAGGAAGAGAGTCCACATGTCTCTCTTGTCTTCTCTTTAGATGATTGACACTTGGCTCCTTCGGACCCGTCGATCATCCTTCAAGGGTCTATCTTTAAACCCTACTCGCCTCTCTATACATAGGAGGCCTCACACACAACTTGATAAGTTTCACAAACTTTGGAAAATGTTTTTTTCATACGCAGTCTCAAATGGTCTTTGTTTAAGTGTTACCCGAGCTTCTTGATCTCAATCATTCTCATCGAGTCCTTACCGTTCAACATGGGAAACCAAAAAAAAACCATCCCAACCCATCTTGTTGGGAATTAGAGATTTAATGATTACAAAACCCACGAGCTGGAATGAAGAAAGAAGAAATAAATAAGGGCCTTATATGTAATATTTAGGTAGCTTTGCTAGTAAGCTACAATTATGGTTTGTAACCTCCCTCTTTTATATAAAGAGGGTAGGCGTCTAGTTACAAATCATCCATTCATAGTAGACATCTGCAATGAGAGTCTAAGAAATTCATAGAGCGTGTAGTTTTTTAAATAAAGAAAACCTTATTAGTGATATTGGAGTAGTTTATTTTTTTTGAATAAAGAAAACCTTATTAGTGATGTTGATTGTGTTATTCTTATTCCGCATTGTTTCAATCAATCAATATCATTGATTCCCTAGTTGAGTCCGGATCTTGGATTATACAATTGGTATCAGAGCCTCATGGCTCTCGATCTAGGGTTTATAAGGTTTTTCTACAATTAGGGTTTATACCCTAATTGATCTATAACAGCAGATATGAAAAAGAAAGGAGGCAGCAGGCAAGAAGATCAGATATGATGATTTGGTTGTTAATGTGATCAACGATTGTTTCTGTATGTCATTCAAACTCAAGGTAAATATTTTCTTTGTCACGTGTTAATTGGTGTTATTCGGTTTAAATTGTTTGTCGTGATGTCAATCAATTGGATGATATTCTTAGACAATCACGTGACAGCATATGAATATGGAAACACATATGTTTTAATTCTGGTTTATTGTATTTTTGATGTAGGGTCACCGTACTTTTAATGGTGATGGTTATACTGTGATTTCATGTGGTCTCGTGTGGGTCCTTCGTACTAGATATTTGACAACAGCAATGGTTCCTACTGGTTTTGATTGTTCTCTCGATGAGATGGGATTCACTGAGATGAGATGCATGGATGTTACGCTGGTCACGTTCTTTTGATTGATCCATGGTCAATATTCGTGTGTTATATTTGGTTAATGTATTTTATGATTGGGACAGATGCGTACAAAGGTTAGGCTGTCACGTGGGCCTCTTGATTAATTCTGGTCGAATGATGTTGGCTTGTCACGTGGGCTTGTGACGATATATTTGGCACTGTTCGATTTTGATTGCTGATTGAGGAATAAAATAAATGGTATATGAGACAGCAGGTTATTTGTATTGATTTGTATATTTCTTGATTTCGTGTTTGTATTTTAATTCTTGTGGGGCTAACACGTTTCTCTGTTGGTCACACGTGGGGTTGCATAATGTTGGTTATTGGATTTCACTTACATATTATAACATTAACACAATGAACATGTAGATGATTTTTAGAGAGAGAGAAAGTGGGATATTCTAGTAAGAGAAACTTGTAGAATATTAGATTATTAAAGAACATCCAACCCTCTACCTTACAAGGTAGAGGGTATTTATAGGTTACAGACTAAACGACCTCCCCGGCTGTGGATCGTGGATACAGTGGGTAAAGACCCGTCCTTCCTCCACGGTGTTGCTCTAAACTATATTATGCTCTTGACTAACTAATAAACTACTAAATAAAAATGTAAATAACGACAAGTCTACGAGCTAACTTATGCTAGATAATAGTTGGGGTGACCGACTCTTCAATACTGGAATTTTCTAATTCCTAACAATCTCCCCCTAAGGGAGGTCACCCCATGTTATACATTTCAACTCCTAGCATTCTATTCTTGACCTTGTTCTTGGGCTCGTAGACTTTGATATTTCAACTTCGCAATCTTTGTGCATATGCAGTGCAACTTCAAAGTCTGCATAGATTTGTACTTTAAAGTGGAGGTCATTCATGATCCATGAGATAATAATTATGAGCCATCTTTTGAGATCATCAATGAAAATCTCGATACATCCATTGTGGTGTTGGTATTATGTGATGTTGTGACTTTAGGACCGACATGCTCACATTCGGATCATGATATCTTCTCATCAGAGTAGAGGGAACTTTAGTTGATTCATGATATTGGCAGCAGCGTAGGAGAAGCATGGAGTGAAAATATCAGAGTCATTGATGCACTAATCATGATTTCTTTTGAGATGAATGTGTTAGGTGAGCATGCGGCTATGGATTGATCGCTTTATTCGATCACCAAACGTCGGGGTGTGCCTGCATAAGACAGTTAGCAATAAAGCGCACGAAAGTGTCTTTGATCACTTTCGATGAATTGAGGTACACGCCCACGGTTCCGTTGATCGCAAGTACTGCTCGTGATCAGGTATAATTTAGGAATTTCCTTGACAGGGTTTCGCGCTACTGCCGTTCTCAAACCGAACGTCTCAAAGAAGACAACATGGGTGAGTGAACCAGGAATTTACGTCCACCGATTGATGAAAAGAGATTTGAAAAGCAATCGTGTATTGCTCAATATAAATTGTTTTTGCAATATAACGAAGGTTTTAATGAAAATCAATTATCAATCATAAAACACCTTTTGATTTGAAAAATTAGTACACGGTCGACGTGCTAATGAAAAGAGTTTTAAAGCACAAAGACCGGTTTTTCAAAGGTATCCGGCAATCCATAACCTGAACCAGGATTGATTCAAAAGATTGAATCGCCCCATTGTTTCTGTTCAGCTGTCACATGGTTGATCTGTATAATAGATCTCACATGCCACCTACCAGGAGCTTGTTAGATGTTGGCTCCAGAAGGCTTTCCATCTTCATTGTGAGTATGTTTGCATATCACTCAGATGTTCTGGCAATACCACAAGGATAATGCGTAGGACTCAAGATATAATCTCTCTTTCCACATTGTGTGAAACAGAGAGTCTTCATTGAAAGTGTCCTATTGAGATTTAATGATGATCTCGTGGCTCTAGACTCAATTTGTGCATATTTGGATCCTATATCGGAGACTAGGGAGAGGGTCTCCTCCTTCAATATCAACAATCTCTAAGAGAAAGTCGATAGATAATGTCGGTTCCCCGTGAGAATGAAACAAGTCCTTTTAAGAGGAACTTGAGTGGTTTGGAAAGTTGAAGTGCAGTGCGTCACTGGGTCCATGACGTCTTGTCTTCAATACCGATGTTACCATCAAGTAGCATATGAATTGAAACCGGTTTCTGCCCTAAGGTTGAATAAATGGAGGGCTATTTGTTTTCACCCTTTTCTCATTCAATTCTTTTTAATTCTTCAAACCCTTCAGTGCTTACCGAGACTTCATAGCTAGAACCTTGTTGGGTTTATTCCATTACTAGCTCAGCCTCAGTCCGCACTCTTCCCATATCTCATTTTTCTCCTTTTATCATCATACCTAAGAACTCTACACTAACTAGTGGATAGTCCCGGGTAGATCCCTCCGGTTCTGGTGGATCATGGGAACACATACCTAACCTTATCGTCCTTATATCACCATTCATAATGTAAAGTTGGTCGGTCTTTTTGGTATTGTTCATCTGCCATAGGAACCAATTGAAAACCATTTGAAAATCAATCCAGATACTTATGATATTTTATCAAAGCATTTTGTACTTGAATTGTTTTTGATATTTTTAGAAGAAGAGCTCCCCCTCAACATGTGAATCAAGTATTTGAAATAGTTTTCCACACGGAGGCAAGAGAAAGAATTAACTTCTTTGATTACCATTTTCTAAAACATATCAACATCACTTCCCTAATCGAATCAAGTAGATAAAGCATTTTGGGGAAGGATGAGGTTTTCATAAGATTGCTCCCCCTCAATATGTGCCTCGAGATTTGAGAAGAGTATACATGATCACCAAAGGATTAGAAGCCATACAATCAAGGTACCTTAGAAAGATTTGAAGTTGTGTACCCTGATGACTTGAATTTGCAAAGAGAACTCTCCCCCTTAATATATGCTTCGAGATTCGAACATTGTTTACACTATTAGAGAGTATATGCAAAAAAATTGGTCATCTTTTAACATCTTTCATATTTATATCACATTTTCTCCCCCGATCAAAATCTTAAATCCTTTGAGATTTTGGATCTCAAGTGATTTAAATATGTATGAGGCAAAATATTTGTAGGAGAAAAATGTGTCCGGTTTTATATGATCGAAGTGGACAACACGGATGTTTCCCTTTTCAAGGGAAACCACAGACAAATCCTAGCACTATTACATGTTTCAGATTGTTCATAATTAGTACACCACATATTAAAAAAACAACATAAACGCTTCCAAGATGTCTTCATTCAGTCCACTGAAGAAGTTTGTAGTGACCATCACGAAGCCTTCCACCAACAAAACTTTCAAGGTTGCGGAAGATCCTTCGTGTCTTGAGTCTTCGTCTGATTGCAGTAATGAAGTGTTCACACCTCTTCAAGTCATCATCAGTCCAAAAAATAGTTTTAACCCAAGATTTCATATCAATTTTGGCTTCTTTCACTCGGTGTCCAGTTCTTCTTCGACCAATTTGAGAGTACCATCACTAAACTTGTAGAGCTCACATAGACGCATAAGCATGCGAGATCCATATCTGTCGGTGAAGATGACGGCTCTAGGGTTGTCAAGGACTTTGTATTCGCGATGAAATTCATGCCCAGTTGCATTCCATTGAGGACTTGTAAGGTTGATCCTGGTTTGGTAGCTTTCTATGCCAAGCTGAAAGTCCTCAACTCGTTGAATGACTAAGCCGATCCAAGAGTGACAAAGGCTGCAGAGGCCTTTTTCTCACGGACGGGTAAATGCTCAAGGTGTCCTTGAAGATTCAAGAGATAAAGATCTTCAAATCATTTGGCGTAAGATGTTTGAAGTCGTTTTCTTCAATAGTATACTCTTTGAGGTCTGATCTTTTAAGGACTATCTTCTTCAAATACTCATATCCATAGATAGGGAAGATCTCTACTCGAACAACACTTAAGATTTGCGGCTTTGATCCGACATCATTGCGTCTTTTATCGACACCATGCCTTTCGATGTAGAACTTCTTCTTTTTGAACCACCAGTGAGAAATACCATAAGAAGCGGCAATATCATACTTTTGTTCTTCATCACCGAGAATTGATCGAGAACCATCTGTTCAAGCCCCATCGAGTAGGTTCAGCGCCTTTCATCTTTGATATTGATAGAGGGGTCTTCTTCAGCAGAGCGACCACCAGATAGTCCAAGTCGTGATTGAAGAAGAATTCAAACTGAATGGTCATCGACCGGTTCACCACCAAGAGGAATAGATTTGTTGACATTGAAGCGACTGATTTGCTCACGACTTGGTCATTCAAAGATCTTATGGCATTCTTCCATCCGATATTGAAGATGATTTGCATCCGAGTGAAGACTTTGACAATTTAATGCGCTTGTCCTTCAAGATCTCTTGGAGTTATGGATGAGATGCTCTTCCGTTCACAAAACCATCTAATAAAACTTCCCATATCACCAGTGTAGTGTAGAAGAGAGTCTTCACCGGAACTTCATAATTATTGGTGATGACCGATGCCCAATTGTTGTCGTGAATCATAGAGTCGACTCGGGATGGTCCATGTGGGTTCCGGAGAAGGAGGTCTATCTTCCACAATGCAGCTTTGAATTGTGTCTCTTGAAGGTGCAACTCTGGATGTACTAGTGCGATTCCTAGCCATGTAAGTATCGAACCGTCTTCGATGGCTTAGGAATATGCTTTGTAGATGCATCATCTTCATCCAGTTCAGTCCGCCATGACATGACACTCTTCGTGAACCATTTGATCATCGAGAATAGAGGATGTGGATGTGAACCTTGAATCAACAGTTGTCCAAGCCGCAGATTTCTTCTTAGTACTATGTTCTTTTGTAGAACCTGATCGATTGGAAGGTTTTGGTGGTGATGATGGTGGTTGTGGTGGAGGTGTGTTGGTTGTCGTAGAAGGATCACCAGCTCTAGAGGTTCCAGCTCCCAGAGGTGGTGGAGGTGGAGGAGGATCTCTCTTTCATCAAGGATTCCATCACAATTGTTCTCCTTTTCTTTAGCTTCTTTTCCTGATGTCAATCATATCTGCTCATAATTGTCGAAATTAATGGATTCTTCAAGTGCCTCATAGAGTTTCTTGTGAACCTCATGCTTGTTCTCTTCAACATCAAACATCTTTTCAAGCAGGTAGCGCTCTCATGCTCGGTGATGGGTAGGTCCTTGAATCGCTGCAGTGGAGCCTCCATAGCCCATTCCACGATCCTTGACTTCTCCCCAATAGCGGCAAGAACCCCTTCATTGAAGTTAAGGTGCTCCAATCTATAGACACGATCCACAAGAGAATCAACAGATTTGGGAAGTTGCCTTTCTAGAGCTTCTATCCTTTTTAACGCTTTGTCCGTAGTTGTCGAGAGAGGTGAGGATCGGTGGTGGGAAGGCGGTGGAGCATCCTCATCCGCAACTACATGACAGGAGGTTCGGGGGTTGGTGACGATGTTGGTGGTGTTTGTACAGTTGATTGAGTAAGTATAGGTGGTGGAAGTGCAGTTGATAGTGAAGATGCTGACATCGGATGAATAGTTGACGTATCTTCTTGAATGTCTACAGATACATGGATTGAGCAGTATCTAAGGGTTTGTCATTAGTGTATTGATCTCCAAAAGAGAAATCTGTATCGAGATCCTTAAGTGAGGACAGAGAATTAGTAGACAAATTTGGTTCATCCATCTTCAAGGTCTCATAAGATCTTGTCTCAAGGTTCTCTATGACCTTTTTGCACCAGAGCGTCAACATTCAAGCCTGGTTGAGTCTCACTAAGTGTAGGAGTTTCCTTAAACGCTTCGTGCACTTTGTCCACTCCAGATTGTTCTTTTGCATGAGATGATTCTGTTCTTCTCTTTAGCTCATATTGATTGGTGGTGCTTGATGGAGATGATGAGATAGTTAAAAGCATGTGAACCTTGTTCGCTTTCAACTTGCAACCCTTTTTCCTTTGTCATGTGCAATTGGGGTTGATTGTCGTGGAAGTTGGACAGGTTCTCTTAACACAACTCCTCCTACTGGTGCTTTAACATTCTGACTTTCTAGGCTTTGTTGGATTCCAAGTTGTAGATCAGCATCATCTTCATCAGTCAACCTTGTAATATTTCTTGATACCTCAGTATTTTCACCACTTTCCTTTTCCACTCTCTTCCTTTTACTTTCAACTTCTTGGATGCGTGTCGATTCTTGTGACCTTTCAAGTCTCTTTTTAGGAAGAGGCATAGGATGCTTGTGAGTGACTTGGACATGGCATTGGGTTGAGGAGGAGAGGGTGTGACATTAGCAGAGGAACCGGTAGCTCTTTTCTTGTATTGTTTGAAGTAGTCCTTCTTCTTGATATCTTCGTGAAGACAATCGAATTGGCAATCAAAAAGTTCATTATCCATACCTCTAGGAACATATTTCAGGTTTCCTAAAACATATTCATCTTCTGCATTATGTAGAGTTGATTCACTCCTAGGATTGAATTTGTGAGTTTGTTGCAAGTCTTGGATAACAAGCTTAGAAAATCGATCTTTGGGAATCACAAGCTTGTTCTCTTTCTTTTGGCCTTGAGCTTTGTTCGAAATTGGTTCTATCAGATATGAATGTGTGCATTGATAAAGAGAATTCTTCCCAAATACGATCTGAGACACTCACATCAACCCTATTAACAATTCCCCATAGGATTTGCAAGATAGGGATTCTCACTTTATCGAACCCCGATGTTTTGCCGGATAAGCACAAGTTAAGAATAGTTGTAATAGCCTCCGGGGTTGATACATGTGTCCATGATGATGTCGGATGCTCTTAAAATGCTATTCGATAACCCAACCCAATTAGAAAGACAATCGGTCGTCAAACGGTGGAGATTCGAATCGAATGTTTGGGTCACATGGGGTGATACCAAGAGCCTTGCTCGAATATCGAATCAATCGTGAACTCCCCGTCATCCGTTTGTGCAGTATTGAGCGTGATATTGTCCCATTGAACGGTGTTCCAGTGTTGAATGTAAATGGGGAATTGAGCATTGCTTGGTAATAGCTCCGAAGAAGTTTGTGTTTATGAGGATGTCAATAGAAACTTTGAGTATCGGATTTTGTTGAAGCCTTTGTAGGTCCATATAATTGCTTTTTCCAATAGCAGCCCATTGACTTCTGGGAAGGATTTCTTCGTCTGAGAGAACTTTGGATGATGAAGGGGTAGCTTCTTTTCGGGATTGAACTTGCCATTGATGGTCTGAGTAATCATACAATCAACAATAATGATTGAGAACAGGTTAGATGATAAATGATAAGTGAGACAACATTGAGAGCACCCTTATGACATAGACACATAGAAGTAGTAACTCAGAAGGAGTCCCCAAAACACATACAGAGAAAGATTGAGTGGCATAAGTTTCAAATATATGACAACTTTCAAATATATGACAACTTTCATAAGTGAGATATTTCAATGAAGTATAATCTTTCAGATAAATATTCACATGACGATGATAAAGAGGATTAACAGCAAAAGAGTGCATTGCACAGGGATCATGTCATGAGCCAAGATACAAATGTAGAAGTGATATAACAAATATGCATGAGGAAAAAGTAACATTTGGTTGTCGTGAGAGAAACCAAGTACCTTTTACCTAAAACGAAGTGTCATATATCGATTACATCGGGTATGTTGACTCAACAAGTTGAATTAGGGAATCACAGTATTGTGAGAATGATATCAACTTTAGCAATAAACCTCTTGAACATTTTAATAACCCTCGACCCTAAGACTAATTCTCAACATGAAAGTGAACAATGTTGCTAACTTGTAAAGACAAGTCGCCATCACTAGTACCAGCATAAGTCGCTAATAGTTCGGTTCTCTAAGTAGCTATGCTAATTCGCTAACTTGTAAAGACAAGTCGCCATGAACATTAACAAAACCAAGTCGCTACAAATCACTAACTAAGTCGCTAAGGTTACTAATTCGCTAACTTGTGAAGACAAGTAGCCATGTGATAACACAACAGTCGCTACAAATTTGTGAACTAAGTCGCTAATGTTACTAATTCGCTAACTTGTAAAGACAAGTCGCTAACAACTAACTCGCTACCCAAGTCGCCAGAATAAAATAAACTAATTCGCTACTGAAAACATAATCGCTAAGTTGAACGCTAACTCGCTATGAAGAACATTCAAGCTAAGTCGCTACCAAGAACATGTTAAGTCGCCATCAAGAACATTCATAAATTCAACGAAAACCACCAAATCCACCAAACAATCATCATCCTTACATGGTAACACATTACACGGCAATCACAATAGAATATACCAACACTGAGTATACTTGCAACATAATAATCAACAAAGCAATACGATTAAATGAACCATCGAACCTAAGAGGGAATCACACATATACAAATACGAGCACGTCGGATCTGTTAAAGTGACAAGTTAGAAACTTAACACAAACGCTTAAAAGAACTAAGATAAGAGAGATTCGAGACATACCACTTTGATAAGTCGCTAGGATGAGCAATTTGACGAGAAAAACTTATTTGAGAAAAGAAATGGTAATTCGCTAGGGGTATAAAAACTATCTTTGGCAAGATGACACATTTGGTCCTTTGGTTAAAATGAGGTGAGGTAAGTCGCTAGTGCAACACAACTTTCACATATATGACAAGTTTGGTCCCTATGGTTTTGAGGAACAAGTGGTAAGTCGCTAACACAGATTATAGACTAAGTCGCTAGCATAGATTATCACAATGATCACCATGAATCAATTAATCATTTAGTCAAATAAGCATTTAATGCTAGGCACTTAATACATAGGCACACAATGATAATCACATGAGCAAAATACGACCACAACCTACAAAAACCATAACCAGATAGTTACAAAGGCAAAACACAACCTCAACTTACTAACGAGCAAGCATTATAACCAACAACGAAGCAAAGGCATAGATAGTCAAAAAAAACATATACACAATCTCCCCCTCAATCAATGTCATCAAAGAACATTGATTGACATTAATCAACCCTGTTATAAAGAAACAAGAATATTTCAATTGTTCGAACTTCATCTATGATCCCGTGCCATTATTGAATGACATTTCTAGGACCGTAGATGTTATCGATAACAATGAATGTATTCTTTATTAGATTGGGAAAATTGAAAATTTAAAAGAATGACATATATATATAAAAATTGAAAATTAAAATTGAAATTTAAAAGAATGGCGAGTCCTGATTTTTTTTTTTTTTTTTTTTTAAGAGAAATTTGATTTATACACAGATATAGAATAGCGAGTCCTGATTCAAGATGAATAGGAGTCAACGTAAGATACATCAACTCTGCATGCTATAGCTCTGAATGAGCTATGTTCATTTCGATGAGAACCAAGTCATGAAGTTCTGATTGAGTTGAGCATTGTACTGAAAAAGGAGAGCACATTGTACTTGAAGCACATGTAGACTTGTACATAGAAGGGTTAGTGACATGTTTAATCTCACATTTGGATGCATCACAAAGATAACACGAGGCGTATCATTAATGGGGATCCTATTAGGTTCTACATTCTTGAAAAGTTTACTGTGGGAATCCTTGAGGCATGATCTAGGAATGTAAGTTCGTTTAAGTCCTGTAAACTTAAAAAATCTGCTAGTGGGAATCCATTTGAAACCACAGTTAGTTGAACTAAATGAGTGTACAGCCTTGTTTTGACTATTTGTCCTTTTGTGATCAGAGAATTTCTTAGGGGATTGATCTGTCAAATGATGTTTTGCATGAGAGCTAGTTAAACTTATTGCATTTCGATCGTGAGTGTTGACCATAATTCCTATGTTTGAGATTCATCATATCCGAACTAAATGAAGTGGCTGGTTTTGACAAAAATAGACATATTATCAACTTGGGATGTAAGCTTAGATTTCAATGGTTTAGCTCTTTCAGACCTAAAGGCATTAGGTTGTTTAATAACGTGCGTTTCAAGTGGTTCTGAACATTTGACTTTCCCAAAGTTGAAGGTTTTGAAAACTTAGTGTTCATCCTATTTCCAACGGACATCGAGCTCATTTTTAGGGCAACAATATTGAAGCTCTTATCCTGAATTTGTGCTTTGAGGTCATCAATGTCTTTCATTAAGAGGTTAGATTGATTGACTAACTTAGAGTTTGTTACCTCAAGGTTCTTTCTTAAATGCTCATTTTCTCTTAGAAGGTTGGACACACATAGAGCTACTTGTAATTTCTAGATTCTAGTGCATTACTCATCTCATGAGTCATATTTCTCGGGCTTCGAAAGAAGTGATTTCAGATTGCCTATGGTCAAATCTTTGTCCCGAATCGGATTTTAACCGATTAATTTCAAAAATTCTCTAAATTCGGAAGTTCTGATTAGTACACGGTTTTTGCATAAAACATTTCATCCTTATGTTGTATTTCAATTTGCAAAGAGATACAGTGTTTTTCAAGAATTGAAAATTTGTTTGAAAGCTCATCATATACCCTTTTATCAATCATGTTACTTGCATTAGATTCAGTGCAAAACAAAGATTGATTCCACATTGTTATGTTCAGAGTAAGAGTCATGTACCTTTTTATGAGAATTTGTGTGATCGGATAAGTGTACCTTATTGATTGATGCCTTTTCGACTCGAGAATTTGAGATCGCTGATGTTCTCTTCATCCCTTTTCATTACAAGCGGATGCAATCGTGTCATCTGCACGTTCAACCGGAATGTAGCATGTCATGTCTCCATTGTTCCATGGAATCTCTTGGCACTCATTCAATTCATTCAGCTTGTTATTCTCTTTAGCGACTTCCGATGTATGTTTCCATATTACTCATGAGTTGAATAAATGAGTTTCTGAACTCATGAATTTCCATTCCGTGTGTTTCTTGAAGATATTCCACCATGATATCATCAAAATCAGAGGAGTATTCTTCCGGATAAGTGGTTGAAATTGATTGAGGATGGTTTGGAAGCGACAGAGAGAATCATCGGTTGAGAACTTTTCTTTGGTAATTTGAAACCTCGGTCGTTCTAAGTTAAGTAAAACAGTTCTTGTCAAAGTGGGAAAATCCTGACGAAGGATGGCACAACTTGTTCGATCCATGGTTGTAGATAAGAGTAATTTGGTGAGATGTTGAAGCTTCACTAGTGCATTCCATATTCTTAGCATCATTTGCAGACATTAAGAGTGACTTATTTGAGTTGTTTTGATTAATCGTTCTTTGAATCATTAAGTGTATGGCATTCGATAAGCATTTTGTTTCACTATTCTCAGGCTGTCATATAGAGCAAGTACTTTGGTGATTAAAGGATCCGTGATGACTGACATTGTGTTATTATGAATTACTCCCCAAGTCTCTAGAGAATTTGAACCAACTCGCTAGCAACTAAATAGCAATAATCCCAAGTCGTTAAATCAACATCCAAGTCGCTAAGTACAAGTCGCTAATCCTCTAACTCACTATACCACCAAGTCGCTAAACAATTTCAAGTCGCTAAGTAGTAACTCGCTAAGCATTAAGTCGCTAGCAAAATTTTGGCGACAATTAAACACAAGTCGCTAAAGATACAAGTCGCTAAATAGCAACTCGCCACAAACCAAGTCGCTACCTCCAAGTCGCTACTCGTGGTGGAAAGTCCATTACTTGTACTTTAAGTCGCTAGTTCTAAGTCGCTAGGTCTAAAGTCAGTAACTCGCTACAAATTTGTAAAGCAAGTCGCCACTGAAGAAAATATTCCGTGAGTTAAGTCGCTAGCAAGAAAAAACCACATAAACATCACTTTTCAATCCAAAAACAACCCAACCAAGATGATTCAAGCTTACCAAATGAAAACCTACACACTTGTGATGATTCTAAACATAAAAGTACTAACAACACATAACCTCTTGGGTTGTTTCATGGTCACGTGTTTATATATTCTGGTGGTCCACTCATGATAATACTAATTGGTTTGTGTTGCTACTGATACGTATTTCTCTGCTGCTCGGGTACATTGTTCCTGCTGGTTGTGTTCTATTGTTCCTCCTGGTTGTTCCTTCTGGCTGGTTCCTGCTGGTAGATTATTCGGTTTCTGCTGGTAGTATTGGTTTCTACTGATCGGTTGCTACTGGTTGATTCCTACTGGTTGTTCTGGAGTTCCTACTGGTTGATCAGATGCGTGTCTTATCATATCTCAAAGTGAGTTTAGGCACTTTTGAGGTAACTTGTTCGTACATTAATGGTGTGACAAAGACTTGATAAATCTAGCGAAGGGGTGAGATCTACAAACTAAAGGTACTTAATGCGCACATTTGCTAATACTTTAAGGAGTTACGTTGTAGTGTTTAGTGTTAGTGAAGGGGTGTGATCTACAGATTGAAGGTGCTTAATGCTCACATTTGCTATCACTTTAAGGAGTTACACTATAGTACTCAGTGTCTCATATTATTTGAGGGTTTATCAAGATTTGGAGTCACATGGATAGTACAAGATATAAGACATATGCGTTGGTTTTCCTACTGGTTCTCTGTTTCTACTGGTAGACTATTTTGATTCTGCTGCTGAGTTAAGTTTTCTATTGAAGAAGGAGACCCTCTCCCTAGTCTTCGCTTAGGAAAATCAAAGCGCACTAATCGAGTCTAGAGCCATGAGATTCATCAATAGATCTCTTAGGAACACCTAATATCTCATCACTTGATTGTTCAAACAATAAGGACACAAGTGACATATTCCAGAGTCCTTCGCAGATCTTAGCAATGCACTGAGAACATTTATGAGGGGATTCACAATGTGATCCTCGGTGATTGAATGGAAATTCTGCCGTGGTCAACATCAAACAGCCGACAGCAGTCACTTCGGTAATCCTCTTGGGTTACGCTTAGTGTTCGCGGTGGTCTCAAACGGTCTCATGGAGTGGTGATACTCGGTATACTCCGGCGAGTGAAGATATTGAGTCCAGGAAAGTTCTAGCAAGTATCCGATCTGAGATTCGTCAAAGATCGTGCGAAGAACTGGATGTACTTGTACAAAATATCCAAACTCTTACGCGGAAACTTTATGCTAACTGTTTTATTGAGGCGTGTCACGCATTAACCACCATCATTACTATCAACAGCTCCTTTCCACATGCTCATACATACATCAGAAAGACATTCTCATCAAAGATCTAAGCAAAGAAAATTTCAAAGAAAATTTCACTTCAAAGTCATAAAATCAGAAAAGTCACAAGTCAAAGATTAGAGATAAAGAATGTAAACTTCACATGTATGGATCACAAACTTCACAGGAAGTATGAGCATGTTGGAAAAAGACATAAAAGCACCAGAAACAAAGATGTTGATAAAAGGGATTTCACTGATCACAACAACAAGAAAAAAGAACAAAGATGCAAAAATCAAAGACGCCACAAAGCCATGAACGAAAGTTCAAGACGTCGAATGACCTAAGCAAGACAACAAATGATGACCAACCCTTAGGGGGAGATTGTTAGGAATATGTTTTATTATCAAGTGTAGGTCATTTCATTTGTAATATGTCGTTAATAATTATGGTTGGGTTATGGTACAGAAAAGTTACTAAAGTTAACAAAAAATTTGTCCTAAGGTAATATAGTTTCATTTTGTTCAGTTAGGTCACTAAACTTTTGGTAAGCATACACTTCGAAAATTTAGTGTTAGTCCGAGTAACTTGGATGTATATTTTTTGATAAATTTAGTAACCCGAGAGAAAAATTCAAAGTTCAATAACCTGAACATTCACTTTTATAAGTTCAGTTAGTTGAGTGAACAAAATTTCAAAGTTCAGTAACCTGGATGAACAAAATGAAACTATATTACCTTAGGACAAATTTTTTGTAAACTTTAGTAACTTTTGTGTATCATAACCCATTATGGTTTATAAATGTTTGTAATTAGATTCACAGCTCATGTAATAAGCCCATGAGCTGTGATAGAAGGTTCTTCTAGAACAAAGGGGAAACACCCCTACTTATGTAATTACTATAAATACCCCATCCCTTGAAGGGAGAGGGTTGTTGGTTCTAATCGCAATTATCATTTCATTAATCATTCATTAGTTCCTTCCACTTTCTCTCTCTAAAACTTTCTCTCTCTAGAAATACATATTGATGTGATAGAATGGTGACCTAACATACTTACCATCTACATGCATCACTTAAGGGGAAGCGTCTACGAGTTGCACAAGACCCCTATTAGATGATTACAAAAAGGGGAAGAAGATTCATGATGTGCAGCTTATTATTTGTGATGACATGTTTTAGTATTGTTTCTTCATGCAGATTGTTTTGTAACATCAAATAGGGGAAGATTGTTGGGAATTAGAGATTTGATGATTACAAAACCCACGAGCTGGAATGAAGAAAAAAGAAACAAATAAGGGCCTTATATGTAATATTTAGGTAGCTTTGTTAGTAAGCTACAATTAGGGTTTGTAACATCTCTAATGAGAGTCTAAGAAATGCATAGAGCGTGTAGCAGTAGTAGTAATAGTTGTAGTAGTTTATTTTTTTTTAATAAAGAAAACCTTATTAGTGATGTTGATTGTGTTATTCTTATTCCGCATCGTTTCAATCAATCAATATCATTGATACCCTAGTTGTGTCCGGATCTTGGATTATACACATCTCTTATTACCGATTTACATATGTAAACAATTAGTTACATGCATCTTGAGCTAAGAGACTCGAGTTTTCAACCTTTTTATTCATTTGTTTTTCTTTTAGTTTATTTTTATATTATTCGTTCAAGAGTTAACAATTTCACCTTGATATTTTGTATGTTACATTTTTTGTTAGTGGTTTTCCTAGTTGGGTATAGATAATCAATGTACCGGATATCCCTTAGAGTCGTGTAATTACTTTCCAAATGAAACCATTTGACCCTAATTTCTGAGTTACACGAATATCTCCTTGAGATAAGACCAAGTGTTTATTCATGTTTTAGGCACAAAGTAATAATCCTTTCGTTTCCAAATGTATAGGTTTTTATGCGTATTTTTCATGCAAGTATGTGTTCTAATTTATAGGAAAAACTCAAAGCCCAATAATAAAATTATGATAATTAACCGGCCCATTAATTACATCACAATATTCCTCCATTATAGGAAATAGTGGTTACAAGACGGTTAAACGTGGTCATTAAGTTAGAGTTATAACTACCTTTAAATAGGTTAAAGCGGTTTCCATGACTTTATTTCTTTTGATTTATCTATCCCAAATAGATATTTATCAAAGATTCTTATCTTTTTAAACTTCCATCCGAGATGGATTCCATCAAAGACCATTGTTTTCTTTGAACTTCTATCCAATTGGTAATATGTGAATCATATTTAAATTTATTCATGATAACCAATTGTGAAGAGGTCATCCCACTCACTTTCTAGCCTGGTCCAGACCTTGTGCAATTTCAAGTTATGAAGTGATTGTCGGGAGAGTATTCGAGCGCCTAGACTTTTCATAAACTTCTGATTGGGAGACTAAACTGATTGAACTTCTCAAGGGACAAACTCAAGAATTGAACAACTCTTTCAGGGAGCATGTTCATTGGCGAGTAAATACGCAGTGACTGAATTCAAACTTGCTTGTTTATTTATTACGTGTTTTTTTATATATCTTTATTTTGTTGGATGTAATATATATTATTTGATCAAATTAAAGTCAATTTCGACTTTTATTGGTCAATCGGAAGATTCGATTCATAATTGAGCTATCTTATTGTTCAATTAAAGAATCAATTTTCTCATTTTGTATCTTCTTTTGTTATACGGGGGATAAAGAAAAATGTCATTTAATAAGCATTATAGAAAATCTATGTTAGATCTTGTTAAGGACTTTCAGCTTATGCACATTAATTTGTTCCTTATTTAACAAGTGTTAACCCAGTTAAATGTTCCTCTTATAAAGTATCTTCAGACTTTACATGAACTTCCATAGCAGCATGAGATTATACTCATGATCTACAAACTTATTCTCTTTCAAGCAGTTTGATTTACATATCTAAAATGTTAACCCTGATAGCATATGAGCTTTACTCAATCTATATATTTCTAGAAATACCATCACTTAAGTATTGCACTTTCACAAGAAATATTTCTTTTATCAAATTCACGTGATATTTGTTTGTATTGCTCATGGGTATATGCCTTGATTCCATCAAGACTTGAGAAATGTTGTAGAAAAACTCTATATATTTAGATTTCGGTAAGAAATGTTGTAGAAAAACTAATAAAGTGAGGTGGTGATTTATAAATCTTTAATTATTAATTTTTAAATAAATTATAAAGACTCTTATGAGCTTTTATGTTTTTAATAACTTTATAAATTTAATAAATACACCATATACTTTATATACTTTTTTTTAATAAAAAAACATAGTTATTAATAAATATTAATATCGTTATATATTAAATTAATGTATATGCACGGAATTATAAATATAAAAATGAAAGCACAAGTTACTGTGATATACATATACGGAACTTGAACCTTTTTTAGGGGTAGAATTTATTTTGGGGGCTAATAGAATTTGTTTGTAGAACTCAATTAAATTACCCAAAACCTATAATATTTACACCAGTGTCGCACGCAAATTTTGGGGGGGGCCTCTCATGAAGGTCCGTCGCGGTGATATATAAATGAGGTTGTTCATATATGAACGACTCGTGTTACTCCTCGCGCGCACACGAATTTAAAAATTAAATACGGTTAAAATTATTATTAACATGAATGTAAATATCATAATGAAGGCATAACACTATGGGTTATTGTGAGGGGAAAAAAAGTACACGAGATTTATGAATATAGCAACGACACATGGTTTTACAGGTTGAGTAAGGATATCCGATAAAACCATTTTTCAAAGGTCATTACGTACTATCAAACACGCATAATGTCTGTAACATGATATCAAATAATCAATCGTTAACTTTAAGCAATATCAACCTCAACACCATTTCGTCTCACAAAATTATATACAAAATATTAATCGATACTTATAAATAACAAAAAAATTATATAAAAACCTGCAACAGAAGTATAATACTTTTTAAATAATTTTATAAAAAAATTTATTTAATAGACACGTGTATGTACGGGTTAAAAATTAGTTATATAAAAGAATATTTATTTCATTGTAAATTAGGCGTAAGTTTGAGAGGAGAGTTATTTTACATATCAAACTTTTCTCACATCTAGAAATTTATCTCCAATTCATCTAAAAAATATATCAATAGGCTGAGTTAAAAGATTTTATTATTTCACCAATTTTTATAATTTAAAATATCTAACTATGAATTATCGTTAGCGAAAATATTTACACGTCGCGACGAGCATTTTATTATCTTTCATGAGCGGGACTTTGATATACTTTAAAAAGAAAAAAATCGTTTTTCACGTTTTTTCTTTTTTTTGTTTATTTCGTTCTTGAAATTTCATGAAAAAAATCATATATGATAAAACACTAAATTGAATATCACATGTGATATTAGTGTTAAATCATATATGATATGTAATATCACATGTGATATCATATGTGATTTTACACTAATATCACATGTGATATTACATATCATATATGATATTACATATCATATGTGATTTTACACTAATATCAAATTAGTGTTTTATCATATATGATTTTTAATGTAAATTTCAAGCGTAAAACGAAAAACTTGAAAAAAGACTTGAAAAATACGGAAAAAAATTTTTGTCGAAAGTATATCAGTGCCCTAAGAAAGATAATTTCGTCATGAATAATATATTATTTTTCGCTCAACGATTAACAGTTTGAAAGATATTAATATTTGAACAAAAAGGATGAAAGTGGGTTTTTTAAATTGATGTGATTAATCTCATTCATTAGATCAAATAAAAATGAAAAGTGAAGATTGATCTCTTAGTATGTAAATAATCTTTTGTGCTCAAATGATCTTATATTTAAGTTTGAATATAGGATACCGTAAGATTAGTCCTCTAGTTTCTACGCCGAATATGGGCTCATAGTCTCATACACAAATGTGAACAGGACTTTTAGACGGGCCTAATTCCATTGCATAGATGGGCTATAAACGATTTAAAAATGCGAAGGTAATATATCCAGTTGAAAAGTATGAAAAATGCGTCAAACTGTAAATAAACGTAAGTAATCTTTTATATAATAAAAGAATTACATCATTTCAGAGTGTTTTTGCAAAACCCTTCTTATTGAAAAAGAAATTAGACCAATAAAAAAGCTTGATTTTGCCACGAAGGCGAAATAGAGCGTTCCTATTGGCCAATATAAAGTCAAAATTGAATCAATTTGGTCAATATTAGTAAAAATTTCGTGTGATAAATTGGTGGAGAAGAAAAAATAGCATACGCATGTACTTGTGGGCTCATTCTTGATACTTTTGGACCAAATTGTAATACTAAAAAAAAAACGTGTCCCCTACTTCTCCTTCACTTCATCGACAAAAAGCATAATGCTACCCAAGAAAACCATAATCTAACCAAAACAAAAAACATTCAACTGTATGTACTTCCATGATGTTTATCTTTATGATTCGTTTAGATTTATCATTCACTGTATATAATTAAGATATTGAGTACTTCTAAATCTTCATCTCACATCAGGTTATTATATATACCAGAAAGCAATAGGTTATAATTTGAAGTTTCTATAGGATATAGGGAGTGTCTGGTATTGCAGGTTCGATAAATATATTATCATTGCTTATCTGGCTGAATCCTAAAGGATTTTGAATAAGTATGTTGTAGATCAAATTATAATAGCTAAAGTTTAGGATAAGTAAAAGTGATACGATGTCATTCAATCTGAAACATACCTCTCTATACTGCAAATAAGAGTATAGGTTTTGACGTGCTACTCAATTGTCATTATGATCCATATGGTTGTAAGTTTTGACCACTAACTTATCATCTTAATACCTTATTTTTCATGTGGATGTCAATATTTTTAATATCAGGACTTTTAGCTTCATGCATATGAGCCCAAAGCTAAACAATGAGCCTTACGGACACTGTTATATGCTATGCCACCACGGTAATGTTTCTTTTCTTTCTACAGCTTTTAACTAATATCATCATGGTTTTGTTCAATTCTTACTTATTTTACTGCTGGCTTTTATTATCTATGCAAACAAAAAATTATCCTATTAAGAAAATTATATTATTAAGAGCAATTAACATATATCTTTGATCAATGGTTCTTTTGCAAAAATAATGAGGTTTTTTTGGCTGACTATAGCTTATTTGATGGCTTAGTTATGTAATAATCTTATTGGGGCTCTCTGAAATAGATTAAGCTCGACCAAAATCGTTACTGTGTTTTGATATATTGGATGAACAATAGTGAGTATGTTTAATTTGGGGACTAATTATTCAAACTGTTTATTTGATTAATCCAGCAATAATAAGTTGTTTTAGAGTTGCTTCCGATCCATGCTCGCAATAAACAATATATTACAAAAAAGCAAACCTTATGCATATAATTAAATGTCATGTTTTAGTATTTTGTGATTTACACAAATAAGATTTTGTGTTTGATCCGGAATTCTCTCAGTTAGTATAGTGTTCGTGTGTTTAAGTTTATAGTTTTGTGGCTCTTATAAACTGTGTTGCCCACTATGATGTTTCCTTTTTATTGGACCATTGACGTTCATCAGTTGTATATAAGATGGCTAAAGAAGTTGGGTCACTTGATGTCAATGAAGACGAAAAGCCTATTTAGAATCCGCAATTTTTTCTTGATTTTTTTATTTTATTTTTTATTTTATTATTAATTTTTTTTGTCATGATAAACTAATAATTCAGTGGAAGCTTAATTGCTTTACATCAAATAGGTTGATTTATGATGTATTCAATCTTGCATTTCTTCAATCAACACTAAACTTTTTTTTTTTTTTTTTTTTTTTTCATTCATATTTACTGCAGGTCCTAATGTGGCTTGCACGGATAAGACACTAATACTTTATGATAAGCAAGGGAATGAATCAAAACTTTGGGATGTTCATTACTATAAATAGACTATAGTTTTCATGCAGCAGGTATAAACTTTTAGTTTCAAGAGTGGTGGTATATGTTTTTCCCCCCTTTTTTTTATAATTTGCAAACACTAAAAAAAGATTATTTGATATAAGCCTTTCATCTAAACACACAAAACACATAATGTGGTTGAGACACATGCATGTTAGCAATTTGTAAACTCAATTCGAAACAACCCCATGTGTACTATTGTCATCTTTGTTTGAAATAAGATAATATGCACACATAGTTGGTATGTTAGTTTGATTTGTATTTTGTATGTTTTGCATGATATACTATATTCTTTACGTTTTGAAAATTAAACTTCTCTGTGTATTAGTTATTTTTCTTATTAGGACTGCTATTTGCTGCAACACATGTGCATGTCATATAGTTTTGCAAGGAACATAGATAAGTGTGGTGTTATGGATTAAGTAGAATGTGAACCTCTTGAAGCTTGTGTTAGCAAGCACTAAACAAATGGAACACCAATTATTTTACTTCTCATTATGTTCTTAAGAGCTTCATGATACCTTTATTTATATTTTTAGAAAGCTAAAAAATGTGTGTTTTTTTTCATAACGCCAGAAGTAGCAAAACATGTTAATTGTATTTGTAGTTGCAACGCAATTATACCAATTTTCTTTTAGAAAGTTGAATTGTTAATAAAACAATAGAATTTTTGATGCAATAGAATTGGTATGAAAAATATTTGTAAATCCTTAAACTAAAGCCAAGCAAACTTTCTTTATCTTATTGTCATAAAAGTTTTAATTTGGTCACTTGATCCTTCAAGCGTAACTAATGTAATATCCTCATTTAGTTTCCTCTGTGTGAAATTCTATCTTATCTATTAGAAGAGAGTTGTGCACGAGGTCACTAATATTGTATTTTGTTGATGGTGTCAACCTATGAGGATATTAGTTGTCATTGATATCAATTTTCTTTCTTTATTGTGCAGGAATTAGAATGCAAATCCCGTTTATATCAAATCACTTTAGCGACGATAAAGGTAACAATGTTTCTCCATGTGATAATGAGGAAGCTAGGACATATTTTAATAATGTAACCTCTTAAGGGTGGTTTAGCTAGAATTTGTGATCAAAGAAATAGGTTTAACTATTTCGACAAAAAAAATGATTAGACAATCTGTGAAGTGGTTATTTGTTAAATGGCTTGCAGATATATTTTCAATAATGTAAGTTGAAGTTGCTTCTAGAGCAAATGAAAGTTGATATGGAGACCAACATGACTCATATATAGTAAGAGGATGCACAAGAGAGCGACAAGGCAAAGATGGGTGAGCCGCAGGTTACGCAACGCAAGTCGAGAACCAAGTGCAAATTATAACAATACACAAGTAATATCAATTAATGTTAGTATTTTAGTTGATAATAACGCATAATTAAAAATTTTAGAAAAAACCCGTGCGTGCACGGGTATTATAACTAGTACGTATAAAATAAACGGTTAAAAGGCATATAACTCGCAAAATAAAACAACTCTTTAACTAAATCTAATGAAATCTATAACTTTACATAATTATGGCTGCTAAACAAGTAAATCTAAATTATGAACATAGCAAAACATATATCTCTTTGTGAGAACACGTTAAAGAAGTCGTCATAACTTTTTTACGGCATTGTGATTAAGAGTTTAAATCAATATAGAACTCATATTTGTCATAGAACAAATGAACCAATTATAGCCCTCCATTTTTTATTTAAATTAATAAAAAATTATTTTTCACATTTTTTTTAAAACAACATATCTTACAAACGGTAAATCTTCAAACTATAAAAAATACACCATCATGACGAGAATTAAATTGTCTTTTTATAGATATGCACTTTTATATATTTTAGACAAACATTTTTTTTCAAAAATCCCGTCCGAAAAAATCATATATGATTTTCAAAAATCATGTATGATTCGATTTTTACGAATTATATATGATTTTTACGAATCATATATGATTCTCAAAAATCATATATGATTCGTAAAAATCGAATCATATATGATTTTCACAAATCATATATGATTTTTGTTCTTTAAAAAAAAAAAAAAGTTGTTAAAACTATATAGCAGTGCATATCTATATAAAGATAATTTAATTCTTGTCGCGATGGTATAATTTTTATCGCTAGAACGATTAACGGTTTGCGAGATATTTAATTTTTTTAAAAATGGTGAAAGTTTATTATAATAAAAAAATAAATGACTATTATTGGTTCATTCAATCTCTGGTAAATTTGAGATTTATATTGAACTTTTGACTTGTGATTAATTTGTTTTGTGTCTGGGGTTTTCATCTATGTTCTCCGATTTAGATGGAGATTATGACTTGAATCCTGTAGCATAGTTCTAAGTTAATTCGCGATTCAAATGTTAAAGTTAACTATTTCCAGAAAACGTAAAAAGTAACAATCTCGCACTATTATACTACAAATGTAAAACACTTGTTTCGGTAATCGACGACTCGACTATTTGACTATGAAGGACATCACACAACCCGACTACCGTTAACCTACAGACCTGCTAAACGAACCGCTAATACAAATTAACTATTTGTATATCGAGAAATGACGATAACGGTGTGGAACCCCGCTGATGCAATTAAGCTAAAGAACTTAATTTATAGCGACACTTAAACCTTAGGGACTAATTTTGCCAGGTTGTTATAGATAGCAATTAATTCTACAGGACTTACCTTGCAACGTCGCTTAAACTTTAGGGACTATTTTTGCCAGATTGCTATAGATAGCAATTAATGATGCAGGACTTATTTTGCAGCGCCACTTGAACCTCAGGGACTATTTTTGCCAAGTTGGGAAAGTTTGCATTTAATGTTTCACTTTGCACACAAACTTGTACGCTTTTTAGTATATAGATACAACGAGTGATGAAACCCGCGCGATGCAGCGGGATTGCTTTTGTAGACGTAAATTTGGATAGAGACTATTTTTGCCAAATTGCTATAAAGGACTTACTTTGCAGTGACACTTAAACTTTAGGGACTATTTTTACCAACTTGGACTTACTTTGCAACGACACTTAAACCTCAAGGACTATTTTTGCCAACTTGCGAAAGTTGGCAATTAATGCTGAGACACGTGTCAAGTGAAGACATTGTGTCTTGCCTTTTAGTTAATATATATAATGTGTTAGTCATTAAGGTAAACCAACATTATCATTTTCAAAAGTAGATCCACATATTTCACTTTTAAAAAAACAAGTCAAATAAAACGACCTAATTCATTCCAATTTTTTTGAAAGGGAGGCAATATATAAGTTGATGCACTTTTAAATTTTTTTAGAACGCTACAATAAGTGAGTGTGACACATAATCTGATTGGCCCCCACAAGTTTGAATTGACTGATTACAATTTATTGACTCTCCGCAATTAAATCATTTTTTGGACAAATGTGGAAAGACAAAAGAAGCTGTCTATTATGTCAAGTTATCAACATGTTTGGTATTCTTTTACTACAAGACATGCATATATCATTTGCATGTTTAAATTGAACACCCGACACAAAATAAAACAGTCTCTTGCTTTTTAAATCTAAGGTCATATTAGGTGGACTTGTGCTTTGTCATGCTAAATAAGTTTTGCATATACCAATACATGGTATGTTTATAATTTATTTATATAATGTGATCTATAAGAGGGAGTATTTGTAAGAAGGTGATCCTAACATCAAAGAATTGATAGTGAATTGTGAAATATACGATAATTTTGATACAGAAGCAAAACATCTATAACTTACTAAATAAATTATATTAATTTCTAGTCTCAAGTAACAAAACCTTGTATTTTACTGAATAAAATTAATAGACTTCTACATTTATCAAATAACTCATTTTAACTTTAGAATATGTCTTATTCAACTTCAACTCCATTTCGAATTTCGGCAAGATTTTCCCTCTTTTTCTTTTTATGTTTGACTGGCCAATCATCGTTAATCTTGCTTGTTTTGGAGATGTGTTTTGTGTCTTAAATTTTTAAATATGAAGAAAATAGGTGTTTAGTGTTTTAATTAGAAGTTAGAAATCCTTACATGTCCAAAATTTGCTAAAAAGAATCATACTAAATTAAACCATTTCAAGTTCCAAAATTCTAAAGAAATATGCCAGAAAAAAGGGGAGTCACGAGTGTACCTTGTGAACCCACGCCATGCCAAAGTGAGGTCAGGATTCGAGAAAAAGTGGCTATATGCCCATGTCTGTTTACGATGATTTATGCAACTCATATGAATCTAAAAAGTGTTTCCATTCCCCTTAAAGTTCTTTTCCAATATCATTCTTTAAGAAAAGAATATTTTTCGTTGAGTTCCAATTATTTAAAATACAAATAAGAGTAAACTACACCATTCGTCCTTGTGGTATACGTTGACCATCAAGTTTCGTCATTTGACCAAAAAAATTGCACCGTTGGTCCTTAACTGCGAAACGTTACTCAGCGTTGGTCCCTCACCTTAATTGGTTGGACTAACGGGCGTTAAGCCTTTTTAAGTGGAGGGTATATTTGTCCTTTTAACCTGAAGTTCATCTTCTTCCTTTAATATATCATCACCTTCATACATTTTAAATAAGTCATCACCGCAACAATTAAAAGCCCAACAAATCAAGAACTCCATTATCACCTTCAAAAACCCTCGCTGCCACAACACCCACCAACCACCAAAAAACGCAGCAGCTGCTTCCACCACCACCAAAAAACACCGTCTCTGTTGCAGCAGCTTCCACCACCACCAAAAAACGCAGCCACATCCACCTTCACTTAGATCTGCCGCCGCCGCCATAAATATAATCAGAACACCATCTAAAACCAAATGAAACTAATTTCTTAACTAAGAACAAAACCTACAAATACACTTATCAGATGAAATCAACCACTTTCAGTCTATTTTTAAACCCACACGAGAGCCCATAAAACAGACCCAGTAAACGAAACCCTACCACTATCGGCCACTTCTAAAACCATATCATAACTCATAAATCAAAATTTCCCAACTATTTATAATTTATTTCTTTTTTATATGGCGGTGAAACCGACGCTATATGGTGGTGATGACGCTTACCGGATGGAGTTGGTGATGTTATCGGGAAGGTGGTGGTGACCTCAACAATGTACGTACAGTTGCAAGGGAAGTGTGATCAAACATGATTATATGATTTTTTTCTTGCGTCATGTGTATTTTAAATTTAATGATGCCAACGGGTTTTCTCTTTACATTTTTTGTTTAATCAAGAAATAGAAGGGCTGTTTAATTATTTGGTTTTAGATCTGGGTTTTTTGTTATAAATTTAAAGAAGGAGATGAAGTTAATGATAGAGATAAATCTATACGAATTGGTTTGGGGGTTTTATTTGTAATGTGGTTTAAGAAATGTGTTTTATGGGTTTTGATTATTTGTTAAATATTGCGCTTGAGATGGTCGGAATTTGATGAAATTGTCGGAACTAAGGGTGGGTGGATTTACAATACTTCACAGGAAGATGAAGTAGTTAAATAAATAAATTGAAGAGATTAGAAAGATGAAGGGGAGGGTGGACCACTTGGTAATTCAATCGGTCAAATACATTTAACACAAAATGAAATATAGTAAAATGACAAAAATACCCTCGATTTAAATAGGCTTAACGCCCGTTACTCACGCCAGTTAGGGTGAGGGACCAACGCTGAGTAACGTTTCGCACTTAAAGACTAACGGTGCAATTTTTTTGGTCAAAGGACGATACTTGATGGTCAACGTATATCACAAGGACGAATGGTGTAGTTTACTCTACAAATAATGTAAAAAGTTAATTACATAAATCATCCTTATGGTTCGCCAAAGTTGCAGCTTTCGTCCTTAACTCTTAGAGGGAAGAGAGTGGGCATCGGTTATGGCTTCGGGTATGCTCGGGTATTGCGGGTACACCATCCCCAGTCATTTGGGTACTTGAAATCGGGTATCAATTCGGCTTCACAAGCCGATCGGTTATGTTCCCACACACTCTCTATTTTTTTTTGTCTTTTGTGAAAGGTAGTTTTGAGTAGGATTGGGTACCACTCCCTCCACTTTGGGTAGTGTTAGGGTAGAATTGGGTAGTTTTGAGTTGGAGGGTTTTTATTGGATAGAGGTGACGTGGCAATTTGGGTAGTGTTGGGTATTAGGTATCCACTCCCTCCCCCCTTAGTAATTACACTAATCGTCCTTGTGGTTATCCATTTCGTATTGACCCGTCCGTTGACTGGACGGGAGTTAGTTTAGACCATTAACTCGATGGCAGTTTCGTCTTTTCAACCCCAATCTACACAATCCTTAACCCCGGTTCATATCCACTAAACTCCATTACACTTTAACTTCACTTTAACTCATAATACTTCACTTAACTTTCACATGCAATCCTTTTTTTCCATTCATCCTTCTGATAGCTCGAAATCACCATGGTTTCACAAACTAATGTTTGGGATGTTTGTGGGGCACGTTCAGACTTTGATCTAGTACAAAGATACGGTAAGGATCTATTGGGGTTTTGGGTTTCTTCTTAGATTTTTTAAAAATACTCCATGGCGGTTAAACTGAGATATGGTGTAGTTGATTAAATGTTGTTTTTTGTTGTTTTTATTGCAGATGCTCACCCAAATATATTTTCCTTTGAAATTCACCATGGCAGGATGTTTATACTAACACCTAGAAGAACTTATGTTAATGGACATGTATCCATACATTGATTGGATTGATATTGACGAATTTTTGATAAATGATCTTAAGAAAATGGTGGTTAAACTAGGTTATGGTCTAGATGATTTAATGTACTACAATTTCTTGAGGCCACAAATAAGCTTAGATTATGGCCTCAATCCTTTGACTGGTGACAGTGATGTGTTAGAGGTGTCAAAATATGTTACGGATAATAAGATCATTAGAGTGTACATTAAACATGGAAGTATGGGTGAGTATGAGAATGATATATGTTGTTTGTTTCATAGTAATCGGTATGGTGAAATCCTTATAATTGGGTATATATTAAATGTGGCAAGGGACCTTGGTAAGAATTTTTCATTTTTGAAGGGTCCATCACTACTATCAAACTCATACAAATAATGATTCCTATCAACGAACCAAACGGCCCCTAAACTTTCACTAAATCTATCTTGCATCTTTTTATAGGTATCATATTTTTACTAGTTGAATGTGGAGAGTTTTTGGTGACGTTTCTTTTGACTTAATGAGTGAGCCTAATTTTCTATTATTTGAGGTCTATGAAAATTTCTCTTTCTCAATTAAGAGGCTGATCACTTTGTAGCAACTCGTACATTTCAGACTATAATTTGACTATTATTTTGACTTATTATTATTTTAATTTTAAGTAATATTACTTTTATAAGTAATTACGTTATTCAATCGCGGTACACTTAACTCGTAACCAACACTAGACTATGGTTAGTCTAGGTGTTCTATACACTTTATTTTATCTAATAATCATATTTTATATGAACTATTGCTATTTTGTCAATGAACTTTTTATTTTTACGCGTATCTGAACCAACGTTATTATATTTTAACAACGTATATGCACGCCGTTAAACTTATCACGCATCTAATATACTAATATAGAGTATATTGATAAGTTTTAATATTTTTATAAGTATTATATTTTAACGTTACCTGATTTTAAGTTTCGTGACTTAAGGTCTTAACGTTAATAATTACCAGAATCAAACCATACCCAATAAACTAATACTATATAATATAAATCAAATCTTACACTTCTCATCACCACATGACACGTTAAATATATACACATGTATTTGTTTAAAGTCCTGTATATCTCTATTAGTGTGATTCATCACAACTAAAAATATAACTTATCACTTTACATGCAATTTAAATATATATCAAGAAAACAATCCATATCTTTTTCTTGTTCCTCTCTACACCGTACAAGCTCATCCCACCATCATCATGTACATATTTTGTTTCACTTAATTCTTGATCATCGTTGGAAGGGTTAGAGTTACTAGTCACTACCTTGGTTTGATTCTACATTAAAACACCATTAAATCATCATTACTTGGATATTTAAGGGCTGAGATCTTTTAAGGTTTTAAGAGTTGATAAGAGCTTGGTTAAAGATATAAAGATTGGATTGAAATTTTAAGAAAAGGTTCAAGAAAGATTGAAGACAAGAGTTAAAGATTGATTGGAGATTAGAAGGGTTTAGGATTGATGTGTTCTTGTTGTACATATAACTTTTCATCCTAATCCTTGTAAGATTTATGATTTATTTTTTGTTATTTTCAATATGGTTGTAATATAACTCTGTGCTATATTTATTTTATGATGTTTTTGAGATTATATATGTATTTGACATTGTACACAAGATTTATTACATAAAAATAAGCTTAAACAAGCCCTAGGTGAACTTTATGAATCTGAATTCTGAAAAAGCCCAAGAGATTGGAAAGTCTGGAAACCTCAATGAGTTATAGACTTGAGGCAGCTATATAGGATAATAGATCTTTGTTTTGTGGCCGTTTTTCTGGGAGGCGTACCTCATAACTCATCCCGATGAGTAAATGAAAGCCAAAATGGTGAAATGTGTCAAAATCTGCACACTGAAAAGTATTGGCCAATTACTATAAAAATTTGCATATAACCCTCTTTTACTCAAAGAATAAAAGTTGTAGATAAGACTTAAACTTGAACGTATCCGAAAGCCTCGCATCAAACGGAGTTGTAGAGCTCAACTTGTGGTTGTTTTCGTGGGACTGCAGTTGATTGAAAAGTTTCTGCAATGAAATACAAGTGTAAATTTGTAAATTAACTTATGATATAAGTTAATAAAGACTTTAGAACACCTGAGTATGATAAAAATATGTAGATATTATTCTTAGGATATAAAAACCATTTGATAATAACTTAAGGTTTAGGAATAAAGTGTTAACCAAGTCGGGATAAGCATATAAGTAATTACCGAAAACTGATAGGAGTATTGTTACACTTTTATGTAAACACCAAAGTAGTAAGAACTACTATTGGAAAATGACCTATCTGTCCCTATAAGAGGTTAAATTGATATTTACGGGATAATTGGATTAATAAAAATTGTGGAAAACTAGAAGGGGGGTTGAATAGTTTACCGATTAAAAACTTTGTTTTGAAACTTATTGAAAGATCAATTGATATTGATCTTAGATATGTTAGTGAATAATAATCAACAATATATAAAGAGTAGATAAGGAAAGAAACAATCAAACCACAACAAGTTGTTTATAGTGGTTCGGTCTACAAGGACTCTTTTTCCTTGCCCTACTCCACTCCCCGAGTCTCACACTCGAGAGTTTAACTTCACTAGTCAACAAGCTCCTTTCACCGGCGGAGAAACCTGTAGCCACCTGTAAAATTTCACTATTTTAAATCTTCAAATTAATGAACTAGACTGTTTATCAAAATTCATTTGAACTAAGTTGAGCATTTAGCATGTACATTTCATCTTTTCTTGCATAAAATTTATGCATATCCGAGTAGTCTTATTTATTTATGCCTAATATTTACTGATAACTCAATCAGTCTCACAAGAAAGCTTTCTTGTCTTACGAGTCCGCACGCGTACCGGCATAATAAAAGAAAACACGAAAAGTAAAAACGAACTAATAAAAATCAAAAATTACGTCATCGTGACAGTCTATTTAAAACGTGTCCGGAAGTATGAGTATTATAATTTTTACATTAAGCAGTATACGGTTGCGAACCAAACAGCGAAGCACGAAATACATTATGTACAATATTTATACACAACTAATACTTACTACTTTTTTTTACTAATAACTAAATTACAAAAATAAAATAAAACAAAAACCTATCCCCTAACCCCACCAAACCCACGCCCCCTCTTCCCCATTTACACGCGCTTCTGACCCCACCTGCAAACCCTCCATATTCTCCTCCTTCATCTTCTTCTTTCAGCAAAGCTCCAACTACATCTCCTCACCTCCAAAAGTCTCACTACCCCCTTTCGAATAAGGCTTGGCTGACACTCTCAAGATGTTAAGCCAGAAAAACGCTCCCCTTGTAAACTGGAAAACAAGTCGACAAGAACAAAAGGTCCCCTCTATCTCTTGTCTATATGTCGCGGCTGAAGACAAACCAGAAAGACCATGTGAAGACCTGATGCTAATACCCAAAGGAGGCTCTTACCCTATCCCCACTTTCGAAGGTGCTAGTCAAACAACCCATCTTTACCCCTATTTATACCACTGATCCACAAGGGACTCACATACTCACCAAATCAATTGCAAAACTTAGAGTTGCATTGAGAATCAGTTGTGGATGTTACTGTTCGGATTCGGATCTGGAGGGTTATGTGCGAGTTCTTTTTCATCGTTCCTTCAACGGAATCACACATCTTTGTAAAGGTTTCTCTGATTCTTTACCTTGTTGTAATTTTTGGGTTTCTCAATAATGAAATTGGTACTTTGTTAAATAAACATATGTTTTGAATTTTAAGAAAAGATGTTCTTCTTGTTTGGGTCGATCGACCACACAACCTGAGAAAGGATTGATGTTACGACCCCTGTTGTTGTTGAACTTGTGTGGCAAAAACATGACAAACCCGCTTAAAACTAATTGGTATTGACTTAGTAGAAATTGTCTTATGTTTTTGGGTTATTGAATGTTGGAAATTCTTGGCTCCTATCTCCAGTATTGAATCTCAGCCTACCGGTTTTGACTTACTATCAATATAATCGACTTGTATTAGTCACGGCTTAAGTGGTAGTCTGTCAACCCAAAGGAAGTGTTTTGGCTTGTTGCTTGACTTGGTTTTCGACTCATACTTTGGCTTATCTTTTTCAGTTCTTTCCTTGGCTCATTAGGAGTCTTAATCGACTGAGGAAGAACCCCACTTAGGGGCATTTTCTGTGTTACTAGGTACCACCCCAAGACCTATAAGGGTGATTGGTATCGAGCCCCTTTTTGCTCGTGTAGGGTCGTACCCGATAGATACACGAAGGGTTTCGTTACCATGACTGCCCCAAGACCACGAGTGTGGTCAAGTGGGTCTCGTGCTTTGGTTCGTCTAAACCGAAAAGGTTTCCATGTCCTTGTGTCGACTTGTACTGCCCCATACCCACGAGAACATTGAGTGTTCATTTTTGGTCTTACATTTGGTATGTCTTGCGTCAAAAAGAAAAATGAAATTACACTCCTTCACAAAATAAAAATTCCCATAAGTAACAAGTAGTAATCTTCCTGAAACACAAGCGTTGTTCTTTTGCTAAGTATTGATGAGCTACAAAGTCCATTGAGGTGCAACAGGGTGCGTCCAGTTTAGTGATATCACAAGCCCAATCCAAAGACATTAATACGAAAGTGTGTTTGTACACATTGGGCCGAAGCCCAAACTCCAAAAGGTCCATATGTTTAACAAATCCCCTAGGGCGTTAGTTTCATTCCTCGAGCTCGCAAGTTTACGGTAGCAGTTGAATCATAAATCATAATCCGTCTCGTGCAACTCATCACGAATCGTTATCCATTTTCACTTGCATGCGATGTATTTAATACTCGACATCATCATAAACAACACGACATACAAATGAGTCGATAGTGATAATTAAAAAAAATGAGGAATACTCTAAGCAAATCGATTAAAATGAACTACTTTGGTTACTCTCAATATAGACACACGTTTCAACCAAGAAGGATAAAATAATCAATAGAAAATATACAACTTTTTGATATTAGTCACTGCGGATAAATAAGAATATACACTCGTGTCGCGCCAAATTTTTGATAAACATATTCATTGAAAACTTACCAATTGTATATAAGTTAGCTTACGGCTTAAGTTTCTACATCTATTTAAAATGTTAAATGACGTAAGAATATGAATATATATGTACATTTAATATATATCTCCTTCGCTTACGATATTCACTTAAACCGATAACAACTTATAAGATACATTTGGTTCATATGAAATGTTCTATAAATATATTTCTACTTTACATGTTACTAACGGATTTTATAACTTGAAAACGCATACTTTTCTAACGTATATATATAAGACGAGATCATATATAAAAGTTTTTGACATATGCTTATGAATGAAATATATTTATGAAGTCCTACATTCTATTCTTTTATAAAGCCAACACACAAACTAAGTTAAGAATTAATTTCGGTTCAACACAAATATATATTTATACTAGATGTCACGAATTTATACATATATACACTTAATATATATATTTCTTTCGTTCTTATCGACGTCCCGCATTATACGCGCATCATCATTCGATCATCATCAAGCCAAGGTCTCGCTTTGTTTCGATACTTTTCCACGATATACTCTTTTACTACCATAAGCCGAAATACACACAAACTTTTGAAAAACTGTTTTAAACTTAAATGCTGCCACACAAGCAACAACAACAACACATACATGGAAAAACCTATAGAGTTTCATTAAACTTTATCGGGTCTTAAACATAAATAAAGACTAAGTTGTCGTACTAATCTAGGTTGTGTGTCGGAGCTATTCACTATCACTATTTGAATTGTTCATTTCATGCTTCTAATTTCTAAGGTGAGTTCATAGCCCCATTTTTACTCTTTTAACTGTTTTATAAACTCCTTAGGGGAGAATACATGCTACTCTTGCTTTTATGATCACAATTGCTTGAAAAACTGTTTGTTGTACTCTTGATATTATGACTCTGCCTAAGTTGCACCAAAAGTCCCCTACATCATGAACCATTAATCACTTGCGAGTGAGCGCAAAATATCGTGGATAGTACTATGGGGCTGACGACCGAATCGGTTATCGAAAATAACCGGGGCGCACTATATTTGGTATCTCTATGTAATTGGCTATTACATATCGGAGGGCAACTTTATTTACCCACCATAATTAGGTGTATGCAGATAGTATTGGTTTCATGAGCTTAGTGCAATAATATCAACTATCTTTTATGGACGTATAACAACGTAGCCCATGGCTTCTTTAAACTTGAAAATCTTGTGATCAACTGCTTTATTACTAAACCTATGAATTCACTCAACCTTTGTGTTGACTTTTAGCATGTATTTTCAGGATGAAAAGGCGATAGCTAACTCGGAGGCTTGGGCATTGGCATGACATGGTCATAGATGACTCTGATTTACGAATGGGGACCACATTTTGTTAATGAGCCATTTTTCATAACAATTCAACTTTTGTAAACTTTGTTTTACTAAATATGAAATATTTTACAAAAAAACTATTATTTTTCACTTGTGATATGATCAGTAGTAGCATCCAAAAACTTTTTCTTCCGCTTGCAAACCATTTATGGGTGTTTAGGTTGGTGAGCAGTTGTTGAAGAGGAGGAAATTTTCAAAACCTAGACTATAATCACTTTTACAAAAACTTAGCCCTATGACCAGCACCGCACACTTTTGCCGAAGCTACCATATGACTCGTTGAAGTCATCTTTGATAGGATGTGTTTTATTCGACAACTTAGTCTCACTATTATCTATGATTGCTCTACTTATACGTATATTTCGTACCAACTGCGCTCGCCTTCTCCCCATAAATGAAATATTTGTTTAGTCCTTCATACCAAACTTTAAAGGCATTAGGACATGTTACTAGTATAACTAAGCTAAGCATTGCAAGATTCATTGAACCTAGGGTGAATATAGCCCGATCACCTATATTCACTAGGGACAGGTGAGACATAGCCCGATCACCTATGTCACTCGAGGTGAATGTTGCAATCTTGAAAGTAGTTATAATAGTGGTATGTCCACTTGACCTCTGATTGACTTAAAAATGGTAAATTTTTTGTGTTCATCATAAGAGTTATAAAGGTTTACTCCTACATCACACACGGCGTCACAACATTCTCTCACTCGATACTCTTTCTCCTAAGTGGAGCGCCTTTCTCATTACTACACCTCTAAACCGACCATTTTATACTACTACCTTACGCCTCCGGCGTCTACATCTTACTAACGTGCATGGAGATTTGCATGGCGGATGATGCACACTACCACCGCAAGGACACCACAACGAACTATGTTAAACGAACCAATTTACGCCACCTTACTTTCCGTTACCTCGTTATGTATGAGATTTCTTTGAGGAGATAATACATAACCTGTGAAATGTTGCATGATGCGAGTTAGTGATTGTATTTACCATTTAGATTTGCTTAGCTTAGTTCTGTAGACTAACTTTTAAATTAACATGCGACACTACTCTAAGTTTAAATTATATTTTGGGTTGCTACAATACCATGCCTCTGTTTTCTGTCCCATCGACTTATCGTCTTCGTTCTTGGATCATTAAACCTTTATTACTGGATCATTGCAACCACGTCTTCATAACCCCACCCTATCATTATTCTCTCATACGTTGAGATTGAAATTGTCTCATCATTCCATTGCGTCGCGTCACCTCTACCTCAAAACTCATTACCTAATCGATGAACCGGATTACATCTCTAGCCGTTCTAAGAACAACACACCTCAACATCTACAAAGGGAACCCCCGCTAAACATAAATAATAAGCGGCGACTAAAAGGTCTAAAAACATACCAAGAGTTAGCTTGCAACTTAAGCCACTTTTATGGGAACGGATCCCTAATCTCCCATTCACCCCTTTGAAACACCAATCATCTGTCCTACTACCCTCTTATGAAATAATAAACTTCGTTGTTGTCTAACGCAAACTACTTCGACTATTTTACAAATCACTTCACGGTTATTTTTCCAAAAAGTCTTACTACTGTGCCATCAAACAAAAAAAAATTACGACCTTACTAATACTTTATAAACAATGACCTTACTAACGCTTTGCAAACTACTTTATTATAAAGTGATAAACTGATCAATTTCCTTACTCCTATTTTATGAAACAACAAACAATTGCGATAACAATTTATAAACTATATTACAAATTTTTCCTGCAAGATATATTACGGTCTTATAAACTATTTTACCCTCTTATTGAGTTGCTTTAGCCCTTTGCCTGATCTAAAAACCATTAAACCACGTTACTCTTCGTCCTTACTTCTTGACTATTTTATTACCACCCTATAAACCACCTTGATATTAATTGAACTACGAAACCTTCTATTATTTGACAAACGATAAATTGTTCTCTTATAAGCTATTTTACAAATCATTTCACGAATTGTTTTACAACTGAGATTGTAGATGCTTTCAGAAATATCACAAGATTAAGCTTTCATTACTCCATTATTCTAATCATTATTATCATCAAACTCCCTTATGTAAGTTTCTCATCACAAAAGCTGAAATTAGCAACATTCTTTGCATACATCAAATTCTCTCTTAAAAAATTTAAAGACTATATTTTTTTAAATGTAGCATACTACATTAGAAAGCATAACCTTATACAAGCTGAATCCACGCCATCATTGGCTTTTAAACTTATTGAAACGCGCATACTGACCACATCTTAACTGGTTTCACAGCCGATGACTTTTCTTTAAATGACAATTGTGCCAACAATGAAACGCGTGGTGACATTTTTCTAGAAAGATTTATTCTAACAAGTCAAAAATTTTCTGGTCAAACCTTATCAAAACTTCTTATGCTAAGAAACATCAATCATCGACCTTCGCGAAATGGTTTTATTTGCATCATGTATAAAAACTGGTTTTATAAGATCCTTTCGAGGATGCAAATCTCCTACTCAACTTTTCATCCCAAAGAAATTTTGCCTTTTGAAATATTCTTGTTATTCGAACAAATTTATCCACTTCACGGTTGCAAACAAAACTAGAAAATTTCAAAATTTCCCCCTTTATCACATAAGCGACTAACACTAACTTTACCTCGAGGACGAGGTTCCCATAAGGGGTAGGTACTGTAGCCACCTGTAAAATTTCACTATTTTAAATCTTCAAATTAATGAACTAGACTGTTTATCAAAATTCATTTGAACTAAGTTGAGCATTTAGCATGTACATTTCATCTTTTCTTGCATAAAATTTATGCATATCCGAGTAGTCTTATTTATTTATGCCTAATATTTACTGATAACTCAATCAGTCTCACAAGAAAGCTTTCTTGTCTTACGAGTCCGCACGCGTACCGGCATAATAAAAGAAAGCACGAAAAGTAAAAACGAACTAATAAAAAAAAAATTACGTCATCGTGACAATTTATTTAAAACGTGTCCGGAAGTATGAGTATTATAATTTTTACATTAAGCGGTATCGGTTCGCGAACCAAGCGAACCGAAATACATTATGCACAATATTTATACACAACTAATAAATACTTACTACTTTTTTGTACTAATAACTAAATTACAAAAATAAAATAAAACAAAAACCTATCCCCTAACCCCACCAAACCCACGCCCCCTCTTCCCCATTTACCTGCTTCTGCCTTCTTCAGAAAACGCCCCCACCTGCAAACCCTCCATATTCTCCTCCTTCATCTTCTTCTTTCAGCAAAGCTCCAACTACATCTCCTCACCCCCAAAAGTCTCACTACCCCTTTCGAATAAGTCTTGGCTGACACTCTCAAGATATTAAGCCAGAAAAACGCTCCCTTGTAAGTTGGAAAACAAGTCGACAAGAACAAAAAGGTCCCCTCTATCTCTTGTCTATATGTACGAAGACAAACGGAAAGAAGACCATGTGAAGACACGATGCTAATACCCAAAGGCTCTTACCTATCCCCACTTTCGAAGGTGCTAGTCAAACAACCCATCTTTACCCCTATTTATACCACTGATCCACAAGGGACTCACATACTCACCAAATCAATTGCAAAACTTAGAGTTGCATTGAGAATCATTGTGGATGTTACTTGTTCGGATTCGGATCTGGAGGGTTATGTGCGAGTTCTTTTTCATCGTTCCTTCAACGGAATCACACATCTTTGTAAAGGTTTCTCTGATTCTTTACCTTGTTGTAATTTTTGGGTTTCTCAATAATGAAATTGGTACTTTGTTAAATAAACATATGTTTTGAATTTTAAGAAAAGATGTTCTTCTTGTTTGGGTCGATCGACCACACAACCTGAGAAAGGATTGATGTTACGACCCCTGTTGTTGTTGAACTTGTGTGGCAAAAACATGACAAACCCGCTTAAAACTAATTGGTATTGACTTAGTAGAAATCGTCTTATGTTTTTGGGTTATTGAATGTTGGAAATTCTTGGCTCCTATCTCAGCGTATTCGAATCTCAGCCTACCCGGTTTTGACTTACTATCAATATAATCGACTTGTATTATTCACGGCTTAAGTGGTAGTCTGTCAACCCAAAGGAAGTGTTTTGGCTTGTTGCTTGACTTGGTTTTCGACTCATACTTTGGCTTATCTTTTTCAGTTCTTTCCTTGGCTCATTAGGAGTCTTAATCGACTGAGGAGGAACCCCACTTAGGGGCATTTTCTGTGTTACTAGGTACCACCCCAAGACCTATAAGGGTGATTGGTATCGAGCCCCTTTTTGCTCGTGTAGGGTCGTACCCGATAGATACACGAAGGGTTTCGTTACCATGACTGCCCCAAGACCACGAGTGTGGTCAAGTGGGTCTCGTGCGTTGGTTCGTCTAAACCGAAAAGGTTGCCATGTCCTTGTGTCGACTTGTACTGCCCCATACCCACGAGAACATTGAGTGTTCATTTTTGGTCTTACATTTGGTATGTCTTGCGTCAAAAAGAAAAATGAAATTACACTCCTTCACAAAATAAAAATTCCCATAAGTAACAAGTAGTAATCTTCACGAAACACAAGCGTTGTTCTTTTGCTAAGTATTGATGAGCTACAAAGTCCATTGAGGTGCAACAGGGTGCGTCCAGTTTAGTGATATCACAAGCCCAATCCAAAGACATTAATACGAAAGTGTGTTTGTACACATTGGGCCGAAGCCCAAACTCCAAAAGGTCCATATGTTTAACAAATCCCCTAGGGCGTTAGTTTCATTCCTCGAGCTCGCAAGTTTACGGTAGCAACCCAGTTGAATCATAAATCATAATCCGTCTCGTCTGAACTCATCACGAATCGTTATCCATTTTCACTTGCATGCGATGTATTTAATACTCGACATCATCATAAACAACACGACATACAAATGAGTCGATAGTGATAATTAAAAAAAATGAGGAATACTCTAAGCAAATCGATTAAAACGAACTACTTTGGTTACTCTCAATATAGACACACGTTTCAACCAAGAAGGATAAAATAATCAATAGAAAATATACAACTTTTTGATATTAGTCACTGCGGATAAATAAGAATATACACTCGTGTCGCGCCAAATTTTTGATAAACATATTCATTGAAAACTTACCAATTGTATATAAGTTAGCTTACGGCTTAAGTTTCTACATCTATTTAAAATGTTAAATGACGTAAGAATATGAATATATATGTACATTTAATATATATCTCCTTCGCTTACGATATTCACTTAAACCGATAACATCTTATAAGATACATTTGGTTCATATGAAATGTTCTATAAATATATTTCTACTTTACATGTTACTAACGGATTTTATAACTTGAAAACGCATACTTTTCTAACGTATATATATAAGACGAGATCATATATAAAAGTTTTCGACATATGCTTATGAATGAAATATATATATTAAGTCCTACATTCTATTCTTTTATAAAGCCAACACACAAACTAAGTTAAGAATTAATTCCGGTCCAACACAAATATATATTTATACTAGATGTCACGAATTTATACATATATACACTTAATATATATATTTCTTTCGTTCTTATCGACGTCCCGCATTATACGCGCATCATCATTCGATCATCATCAAGCCAAGGTCTCGCTCTTGTTCGATACTTTTCCCTGATATACTCTTTTACTACCATAAGCCGAAATACACACAAACTTTTGAAAAACTGTTTTAAACTTAAATGCTGCCACACAAACAACAACACCAACACAAACATGGAAAACCTATCGAGTTTCATTAAACTTTATAAAGTCTTAAACGTGAATAAAGACTAAGCTTTAGTACTAATCTAGGTTGCGTGTCGGAGCCACTCACTACCACTATTTGAATTGTTCATTTCATACTCCTAATTGCTAAGGTGAGTTCATAGCCTCGCTTTTACTCTTTTAACTGTTTCATAAACTCCTTGGGGGAGAATACATGCTACTCTTGCTTTTATGATCACAATTGCTTGAAAAGCATTTGTATCTTGATATTATGACTCTGCCTAAGTTGCACGCCAAAGTCCCCTACATCATGAACCATTAATCACTTGCGGTGAGCATAAATATCGTGGATAGTACTATGGGCCCGCGACCCGACTTCGGTTATCGGAAATAACCGGGTACACTATATTTGGTATCTCTATGTAATTGGCTATTACATCTCGAGGGCAACTTTATTTACTTACACCAGTAATTAGGTGTATGCGGTTAGTATTGGTTTCATGAGCTTAGTGCAATAATATCAACTATCTTTTATGGGCATATAACAACGTAGCCCATGGCTTCTTTAAACTTGAAAATCTTGTGATCAACTGCTTTATTACTAAACCTATGAATTCACTCAACCTTTGTGTTGACTTTTAGCATGTATTTTCAGGATGAAAAGGCGATAGCTAACTCGGAGGCTTGGGCATTGGCATGGCATGGTCATAGATGACTGATTCTGAATGGGGACCACATTTTGTTAATGAGCCATTTTTCTGCAACAATTCAACTTTTGTAAACTTTGTTTTACTACAATAAATGAAATATTTTATGAAAAAGCTATTATTTTTCACTTGTGTTATGATCCAACTGAGTAGCATCCCAAAAACTTTTTCTTCCGCTGCAAACCATTTTTGGGGGTGTTACAAAACCTTTACACTTCGCTTACACACTATTTCTGACACTAAGCTAGATGTCGAGTTCTTTTCAAGGGTACAACCACTCCCACACACAATGTATTTTAAGGACTAAAATACTAACCACTCACACTCACAAGATTATGATGGTTTGGTAAAACAATGATGTATGAATCAACACAAGATCATACAACAACAAACAAATAAGACTTCCAACTTCTTGTTGAAGCTTGAATGTGCCTTGATCTTCTTTGCTACAAAAGAGATCACTAATATGATATGAAACTGAGTTAGAAATGTTAGAGAAGGAGCGTATGAGAATATAATGGAAAGGGATAAAAAATAACTTGGTTTGGCTTTTATAGCCAAAATGTTAACAAGCACCACGGACCACGGAACCCTCAAAAGGGTTCCTGAGTGTTAATTTTTAGTGTAGGGTGAGACGAGCAAGATTACAAAATCTTACCAAAGTCAACCATATCTATCCAAGATTGTGTAAGATATGTAGAGTCTAAATCTACACAAAGTATCTAGTGAAATCTTCTAAGGATTTCAATGATGCACCACATGATGTCGTGTGTTTGTTTTTCTATTTTTAGAAATATGTTAAAATGTAAATACATATGTAATGTTTTGTTTTAAGAAACCAAAACATGCTTGAACTAAAAACTACTATCATACATTATGGTTTAGAGTCATATCAAGATATGATTAATCACAATGTAAATGCTTGAGTGATGAAGATATTATTTGAAAAAGCTTGTTTTAATATCTATTAAACTTGACAAGCTTTAAGCTTTATAAAAATTAAATTTACTTTTGTCGTTAACAAAACTTAGGTAAAGATCAAAAATATAAATAACGTTTAGTGACGATATTTGTATTAACAATCTCCCCCTTTTTGTTGAGGACAAAACATAAATTTTATTTTTATAAAAGATGTAAAGATTGTACAAGTGTTATAAAGATATTAGTTTTAGAACTTGAAAGATAAAAATGATAATGCAAGTATGTCCAATTTAGACATGATGTTGACTTTTCAGAAAGTCAAAGTCTTCACTAGTTGAAGCATGATGTTGACTTTTTCAGAAAGTCAAAGTGTGCAGTTTGACTTGTTCAGAAAGTCAAATATAACCAATGAAGTATGATGTTGACTTTTTCAGAAAGTCAATGTATATAGTTGACTTTTTCAGAAAGTCAAATAGAACCAAGTTCTAAATATTTCTCCCCCTTTTTGTCTCAACAAAAAGAAGATGCGAGACGGAATGTGTAATGAGCAGAGCCATTATCTCCCCTTGACCAATGCCCCAAATTGGGTGCGAGAAAGATACATTGATTGTGAAAAGCTACAAAAATAATTATTAGTTATAAGCATCATCACAAGCATTTCCAAACACCATGTAACAAGCAACAACAATATAAGAAACACCATTCATTTGTTAATTTTTTTCATGATTTAAGAATCATGAAAAGGGAACACAATGAAGTGTTTAGTACAATGATAAAATCCTAAAAAATAAATTATCATAGAAAAAAAATACAAGAAAAATCCTAGAAAATAAAAAATGCTTAAAGAAAATAAGCTAGGACCCTCCTATTGAGGCGGTGGATGAGCAAGAGCATTGAGGCACTCTAGGATGTGATTAAAGATGAACCTCATTTCCTCTTGAAGCTCATGGACCATCACCCGGGTCCTTTCGGTTATTTGGGCGGTTCGCTCACAATTGGAGCAACCATGCCTAGGAGGGTAGTATGGTTCATGGTTTTGTGGTGGTGGAATGGTGGAGTTGTTAGTGTTTGGAGTGGTGATTATGGAGGCTAGCAAAGCACTTTGCATTTGCATAGCGTCACTAAGATGAGAATCCACCATATTTGAAAATTGGTGGAGATGATGGAGTTCGGCTTGAATCTCTTCTTTGGTGGGATGATCTTCCCACATGGATTCCTCAATGTCCTCTATATGAGGAGACATTGATGTAGGAAATGGTTGATACCCATACAAAGGACCATGGATTTCTTTGTGAATGGGATGGAAAAGAAGAGGTTTTGGTCTGATGAGTGCTTATTCACTCATCATTTTTGGTCAAATCTGAACTGCAAAACATCTAAAAACACTCCGAAATGCATCAAAATACTGAAAATATCTCAAAATTGTGTTTTATATGTTTTAGATGCAAAATTATCAAAAACAAATGAAAAACGAACAAAGTTTGCATAATTGGCGGTTCAGTCCCAACTTTCAAAATTGGCAAAACAAGTCCCCGAGAATTTCAAAAATGGAAAATATTATTTTGGCCCGTGGTTAATAAAGCTTGTCAAAAATTGGTCCTTGTAATATTTTTGGAAAATTACACTTTGGTCCTGAAGTTTTAGAAATTGACGAGAAAGTACCCTCGGGTTTCACAATTTGGCGGTCGGTCCTTACACTATCGAGATTGTCAATAATGGACCTTGGATTACTTTTAAATTATATGAATGGTCCCTGGAAATTCAGTTTTGGCATGTTTAGTCCCTAAATACTAAATGGGTTCAAATCTATATCCTAAGTCCATTATATTAATCCTAAGCCCAATACCAATCTCCCCAACCCGGTCCAAACCCAAATAAAAACCCACGACCCACCCCCTTTTTCCTCTCCAAATACTTTTTCCCTCTCAAACCCTAGCTTTCTATGTTATCAAAACACTCTACCACCGCACCCCTTTTACCATTTCTCACCATCCCAAAACACTCCACCTCCAACCTTCTCTTTACCCAGTTAACCCCAACTCCCAAACCCACTCACTTCCTTTCCCTCCTTTCCATGGCTGCCACCATGGCAATCCTTGTTAAAAAGACTCAACCAATGGCTCAGATTTACTCTCACACGTACCTACTTAATCAAGGGCTTGGATCATCTCAAAGAAAGCACACAAAGGAATCTCTTGACTGCCCTCAGAGAAGAAACACAAGAGAATGAAGGATTGAAGACCCTAGATTTCTAGTTGTAGTATAAATACATGATGTAGCCAAGTGATAAAGGCACCCCTTAGTTTTAGTAAAAAAAATTTCAGTTTAAGTTTTTTTGTAATCTTTAACTTTATTTCAATGAAAAAGCTGCTTTGAGTTAATCTTGTTCTCTTTTGTTGCTAGTTATTATTGATCTTTGTTATTAGTTTAGTGACTTGATTTTCAGAAAATAAAAAAAATTGGGGTCAAAAACCTTTTTAAAAGAGGAGTTTGGGGCAGGCAAATGGGTAGTTAAAAGATTGAGTTTTACCCATTTGACTCTTGAAGTCATACTTACTTTAGATTATTGGTCAGTTACACAGATTAGTTTTGTTGAAATCAAGTAAAATTAAGAAAAAAAAAGTGGTTTTTGGACTTTTAGAATACGGGGACGGCGGCACATGCTGCTTTCTTAGTCCTTTTTCAACGATTTCAAAAGAAAGACTAAAAAAATCATCGCAAAAAGTGGAGCCAAGGGATTGAACCACGGTCTGCCATGTCCAGCATAGCTCCAACACATACACTCCAAACCAACGCGCCCTTGGGACTTGTCTTGTTGAGTTCTACACAAATTATTCTCTTAAGCCTTAAAGGCAGTTTTGCTCATAACCCCTTTGTAGCTTATTTTGCAGCTTATTTCCAAAAGCAACCTACTGTTTTCTTATTTTTTCTTAGAACTATCATAACTTAAAGTAGTTTCTGTGAGTTTTTCAGAATTTTCTTAAATAGTTTAGTATTTTTAATTAATTAATTAGATTAAAATAGTTTTTAATTCGTAGTAATTAATTTAAAAGTCAAAAAAATTCCGCGCTTTTTTCTAAAATTATTTTTAGTCGATTAGGACGTAGGAAAATTGATTTCACACCCGTAGCCCTTAAATTGCAAAATTTTTACGTTTATGGCTCGGGTTGTTTCCCGGTTTTTACGTTTTAGCACCCTAGGACTTAGTGTAGCTTCGTTTTATCATTCCTTAGGCTTAGTGACAGTTTATTTTTAGTTTATTAGGGTTCCCTTGCCTTAATACCTTCCGTTAATTAATTCGTAGAAAGCGTAATTCAAACCAAACAAATCATTAAAACCAATTCAAGTTCAAATCACGAAACTCAACGATTCCTTCCATTCACACCTCGTTGGGACACGACCCGGGGAATCACTTTTCCGGTATCACTCTTATCACACCCGTAAGATTTGATACGTTGACCTTTTTCCTAAAAGGTTGATTTGTCGAATTTTACGGTTATTTTGATATACGTTGATATTGTGTTATTTCACACACTCACTTCACTTCACAACGAATCAAATTTTGGCCTTTTGCGGGGAGGTGTGTTGTGACAATATCGTGATTTTTGCGATTAGTGACTTGAAGAACCTTCCTCGTGAAGTTATTGTTTTTATAAAAATACAAAAATACAAAATATTTTTTTCTTTTTGTTTTATATATATGTAAAAGATTAAAAATACAAAAAGATTTTCCTTGTTGTTTTAAATAATATAGAAGACACAATCAATATAACATTCTCAACTGAGGTGTTATCATTATAAGTTCGAACAAAGATTTAAAACTTGCCTTTGTGTCGCTCGTGTTTTGGTTTGCTTTTATCGGTTTAACAAACTGTGTGAGGGTATAAGGGCGGACGACATTAAATTGCGGTTTGAAAGAGACGGGTTTTTAATAAGCTTCGGTGACCTAATAAGTCTCTCCGCTCCTTTGTGCGTTTACTTATAGAAGTGATCATTTCACGTGGGATTATTGGTTTAAGTTCAGCGTGTTTTGCCTCGGTCTTATTTTAATTGAAAGTGTTGTTTTTGGAAGTGCATGCGCACTCGTTCCTCTAGATCATTGAGCCCTTTCGTGATCTAGCGAGAAATTCCTAGAAGTCGTTCTCATAGGCGTGCTACGAATAGTCGAACCGAGATTCGTACTATTCCAAACAACAATATAGCGAACAGAGCAACTATGGCGAAATGCTCCGAGGCACCCAGGGTTATGGAGATGCCATCGTTTTACCACCAATCAATTGATCACTTTGAATTGAAGAGCATTTGATCCAACTTGTGTCTAAGAATCAATTCCACGGGTTTGATCGAGAAGACCCGTATGCACACATCCGTTGGTTTAACAAGTTGACCTCAACTATCAATGGATGTGCGACAAAAAGTGATCAAGCGATGCTATTTCCGTTCTCACTTGAGGCGGCCGGTTTGGTGAAAAAGAACCCCCTCGAACCATGAAACTTGGGATCTTGTTCAAAAGTTTGTCAATTATTTCTTTCCTCCATCAAAGGCGACTAATCTTAAAATGAAATTTCGGATTTCGTCAAAATTTCGATGAAAAATTTGGAGAGGCATGGGAGAGATTCAAAGATCTCTCGAGGAAATGCCCCATCATGAATTCCGGAGACTTGACAAGTTAATATCTTTTATAATGGGTTGAACGCTGATCAAGATTCTTTGATCGCAGCCGCCGGTGGCAATATCTTGAATCGTAAGCCTAAAGATGTGATTGAGATTTGCGAAATAAAATCAAAAGTTCCTATTTCTCGCAACAAAGTCAATATTCCGAACACTCCTGCTTCTTCATCCATTCTTCGGAGTTGGCGCTCCGTTAGCGCTCTAGCGGACGTCATCCGTTGTATGATGAAAGAGGTAAAGGAAATCTAAAGCGAAATTCATAAGCCGGAACCAATCAAAGCCATAAACAAGGTGTATGAAACTTGTAGTGGTCCACGCGCGTATGATTGTCAAGCAGCAAGTGCTTCTCTTTACCAAGCTCCGTAGCTTACGTAAACCACAATCAATACCGACCACAAGCGATCCTCACTCACCGTGCACCTGCGATATGACACCACACGGTTTTCCTCCGTAAAACCATGGCAATCAAAATAAACTTTCGAATCAAGGACAAAACTTCAATAACTCTCAAAATTTCAATGAGCGGAACAATTTCAACTAACCATATCAAGCTCCAAATCAGCAAAGTTATCAACAACCTTCTCAAGCTCCCTTACCAAACGACTTCATGAAAATTACTGAGTCAAGCATACGTTCAATGCAAACTGGATCAATAACATGAGTTGAGCTAAAAATTGATACCACAATGTCTCGGCAGACAAATGAGTTGAAGAATATGATGAGCAGTTTCATGAACATGAATATGAACAAAGCCGTCATCTTGGAGGACTCCCAACAATCAGTTCCAAATCAAATGCCGAGTTGAAAGCCGTCACCACTCGTAGTGGTAAGACGCACAATGGACCTTCGACTCAAATGCCTCCTCCACCAGGAGCAATGAGTCAAGTTACCAAGGATACAACGGACAAGGTGCATTTCTCAAGCCCGAAGTACGCACCGCGTCCCACCTTCGGTAGTCCAGCTTTAAGTCCGAACCGAGTTCGAAGACAAATCGAGAGCGAAAATGACTTCTATCCGGCTCAAAAGTCTAGTCACCTTCCTTACCCATCAAGATTGCATGATGAGAAGCTCAAAGACAAAACCAAAGAGCAAATGGAAAATTTTTTCCAAATTTTCAATGAACTGCACTTTGATATAAGCTTCGTTGATGCTCTCGTTCTAATGCCCAAATTTGCATCCACGCTTAAAGGCTTGCTGAGCAACAAAGATAAGTTATCAGAGATGGCTAAAACCCCTCTCAATGAGCAATGCTCAGCGGTCCTTCTCAAGAAGCTTCCCAAAAGCTTGAAGACCACTGGCGAGTTTTTAATCCCATGCGATTTCTTGGGGATGGTTCAATGCTCCGCCTTGGCCGATCTTGGCGCAAGCATTAACCTCATGCCACTATCAGTATGGAAGAAGTTGTCTCTTCCTAAACTTACATCCACTTGTATGACACTCGAGCTAGCGGACCGTACAAAAACTCGTCCACTTGGGATAGCCGAGGATGTCGTAGTGAAAGTAGGAAAGTTTCACTTTCCTACCGACTTTGTTGTAGTAGACTTTGATCAGCATCCTAGAGTTCCCCTCATCTTAGGGAGAGCTTTCTTGAGAGCGAGCCGTGCTCTTTGATGTATTTCTTTGAAGAGTTGACCATTCGGGTTGACAACGAAGAACTCACGTTTAATATCAACCAGAACTCCAAACCTCTATACAAACATAGTGTTGCCACAATTGATCAAAAATCTAAAAGAATCAATGCAACACTCTCAAATTTCACGGTTAAGAGGAGTCACCAAAAGCGTGCTGAGCTAAAAGCTTTGAAAATCAACCACAGTTCAAACAAATGGTTTGAAAGTTGTCCCAAGGAAGTCGAGAGTGTTCTTGATGATGATGATCTTGAATCGGAGACTTTATCGGAAGTGGTGGAAATTGCTAGCTCTAAGAGCACACCACTTGTCCCACCTCCGAATCGGTTTATCGTATTGAGTTTGTTAACTCGTGAATGAAACCAAACTCTCTTGAGTTTCATCTGATTGGATGATGATGTTTGTGATCCAATGGGAGACATTCTTCCCATTGAAGAATTGCTCAAAATGATCCATCATCCCCTAGTCTTATTATTTCCGACTCTTCCATCCCTTCTCTCACTCTGGATGAGGAAGATGACAACTTTTGGAATGAAGTCGATGCCTTTCTTAGTGATGAGTCGATTCCAACGGGAATTGATAATACTTACTTTGATTCGGAGGAGACATCCTTTTTCGGAAAATCTGTTGATTGAAGAACCGTTTCCAACCCTCCCTACCGAGAATTACATTGACAATCACCACACAAACTTCAAGACTAAGCTTAAGAATGTCAAAATGGTGATTTGCTTTTCGATGAGGAATGGACTTGCATTCTCATGCATCTTTATTCCATTCTTCACAGGATGGTGTGGTTGCTCTTTCCTTTTCTCTTTAGGAATGAGGACACCATCTTTGACCCATTATCATCCTTTATAGTGTCTACTATTAACAATACCGCGGTTGTATCTCGTCGGTGTGGAACTTTCTGATGTTCATATGTTTATTAACACTGTGAGCGAAAGTCCGATCGAGATTGGTTTTCCACGTTGCTTCCCCAAGAACAAATGAATACGAGGTCGAGTCAAGCTAGCGACTCGAGAATCAAAAACAGTAGCACGCTATATGGGTTTTCACCCATATTTCTGACTTCTTTCTATTTTCTACCACCCTAGTTATTGGGGGGTTGCCCCACATGTTGTGTATATAAGTTTCCTCAAAAAATCTTTCTAAATAATGGCGTAGTATTTCCTTTTACGTTCGGTTTGGCATAACGGCCGGTACTTTGAATATTGAGGGCAATATTCATTTCTAGTGTGGGGGAATTCTCACGAATTTTATCATGTAAATATACCACCTAATTCCCCCGTTTTTGGCCAAAATTTTTTTTGGAGTAAGTGTTCTGCACTTACTCAATTGGTTATCGATCGCCTTGTCTAATAAACAAAAGGATTGGCTAATCGAGGAGCAAACGGCTCTTGGTAAAGATATCTCAAATCCGTTGGCGGCTTGCAATTTGCCCAAAATTGTATGGTATTCAACTCACCATATCCTAAAAAGTGAAGAGTTGGCTAGCCCGCAAGTTTATGGCTTGTGGTAAAGACAGTTGGAAAACCATAATTGGTAATCGACTCACCAAAGATAATATTGATAATTTGTCTAAGAGTTGGCTAGTCCGAGCAAACGGCTTCTAGTAAAGACAAATCAAAACCGTTGAAAGCTGGTGGTTTGCTCAAAATCACATGGTTATCGGTGTACCATAGTTCTTACTTGAACTGAAACATTTGGCTACTCCAGAAGTAATGGCTTTTGGTAAAGAGATTCAAATCCATTAAGTTTTCTCAAAGATTGCTAGGGACTAGCAATGTTTGAGTGTGGGGGATTTGATGAGTGCTTATTCACTCATCATTTTTGGTCGAATCACGAGGCAAACATCTAAAAACACTCAGAAATGCATCAAAATCTTGAAAATATCTCAAAATTGTGTTTTATATGTTTGGATGCAAAATTATCGAAAACAAATGAAAAGCGAACAAAGTTTGCATAATTGGCAGTTTTGTCCCCAACAAAATTGGCAAAACAAGTCCCGGGAATTTCAAAAATGGAAAATATTATTTTGGCCCGTGGTTAATAAAGCTTGTCAAAAATTGGTCCTTGTAATATTTTTGGAAAATTACGACTTTGGTCCACTGAAGTTTTAGAAATTGTGAGAGTACCCTCAGGTTTCACAATTTGGCAGATTCAGTCCTTACACTATCAGAGATTGTCAATAATGGACCTTGGATTACTTTTCAGAATTATATGAATGGTCCCTGGAAATTCAGTTTTGGCATGTTTAGTCCCTAAATACTAAATGGGTTCAAATCTATATCCTAAGTCCATTATATTAATCCTAAGCCCAATACCAATCTCCCCAACCCGGTCCAAACCCAAATAAAAACCCACGACCCACCCCCTTTTTCCTCTCCAAATACTTTTTCCCTCTCAAACCCTAGCTTTCTCTGTTATCAAAACACTCTACCAGCCACACCCTTTTACCCAATTTCTCACCATCCCAAAACGCTCCACCTCCAACCTTCTCTTTAGGTTAACCCCAACTCCCAAACCCACTCACTTCCTTTCCCTCCTTCCATGGCACCATGGCAATCCTTGTTAAAAGACTCAACCAATGGCTCGATTTACTCTGCATTACCTTAATCAAGGGCTTGGATCATCTCAAAGAAAGCACACAAAGGAATCTCTTGACTGCCCTCAGAGAAGAAACACAAGAGAATGAAGGATTGAAGACCCTAGATTTCTAGTTGTAGTATAAATACATGATGTAGCCAAGTGATAAAGGCACCCCTTAGTTTTAGTAAAAAAAATTTCAGTTTAAGTTTTTTTTGTAATCTTTAACTTTATTTCAATGAAAAAGCTGCTTTGAGTTAATCTTGTTCTCTTTTGTTGCTAGTTATTATTGATCTTTGTAATTAGTTTAGTGACTTGATTTTCAGAAAATAAAAAAATTAGGGTCAAAAACCTTTTTAAAAAGAGGAGTTTGGGGCAGGCAAATGGGTAGTTAAAAGATTGAGTTTTACCCATTTGACTCTTGAAGTCATACTTACTTTAGATTATTGGTCAGTTACACAGATTAGTTTTGTTGAAATCAAGTAAAATTAAGAAAAAAAAAGTGGTTTTTGGACTTTTAGAACTGCACAGGACAGCAGCCTGTGCTGCTGTTCTTGGTCCTTTTTCTCAGCTTATTTGAAGCTTAAAATTGATGCAAAGTTTGTTTTTATCAAGTCCTTGTATGCCCAACTTAGTTGAGCTTCAGTTTCGTATCTTAAAATGGCTTCTAGCATAGTTAAAATTGAATGTCAAAAGCCTCGTTTAACTGTCTTGTTTACTGCATCAGCACCAAAAAGGGAAAAATATTGCTGATAACAGCTTTTTTTTAAGCTGTTCCCAGCTTATTCATGCCTTATTCTTTGCTTATTTTTCATCTATCATGTGCTAACCTTGATTGTGAAGCTTGGCCCTGGCTTGGACATCACTGTTTAGCTTATTAATAAGCTCAAAACAGACACCCTTCATCTGCTGTTTTTTTTAGCCTGCACATCAGTTACACAGGTCACCCTTTTGTTTTTACTTTAGTTTGCTTATCAGTGCTTGTCATCTGCTATTCAGGTTAACCTCAGTGCTATTTAGGTAGACTAGTGTAGTTTAGATCTTATTTAGTTTAAGTGAATCGACTCTAGTGCTTAATGGTAGTTTTTTTGTTGCTTATCCCATTGTCTTAGTTTAGGACTCCCCATAGTTAGAGTTAATTGCCAGCTGATTTCCCACCTTTTCATTAGATTAGATATTGTCAATTGTTTCATTTCACAAGTTAGCTTCATAATGTATTACCCTTCTTTATGAAATCTGCATAGTCCTTATTTTGGTTAAAAGGGTGGGGTAGCTACTGTTGTGATTTCAAAAGGATGGTGTTTAAGCTTAAAAAGCTTTTTAATAAAATGTGAAACCACTTTGTTTGAGCTTGTCTAAAAAAAGTTTTCACAAAAAGTCTTTGGTTTGGTGAAGTTCAACAGTTTCAAAAAGAAAGACTAAAAAATCATCACGCAAAAAGTGGGAGCCAAGGGATTGAACCTGGTCCATGACAAGGAAGGCAAAGCTCCAACACATACACTCCAAACCAACGCGCCCTTGGGACTTGTCTTGTTGAGTTCTACACAAATTATTCTCTTAAGCCTTAAAGGCAGTTTTGCTCATAACCCCTTGTAGCTTATTTTGCAACTTATTTCCAAACAACCCTCTGTTTTCTTATATTTCTTAGAACTATCATAACTTAAAGTAGTTTACGTGAGTTTTAATTTTCTTAAATAGTTTAGTATTTTTAATTAATTAATTAGATTAAAATAGTTTTTAATTCGTAGTAATTAATTTAAAAGTCAAAAAAATTCCCCGCTTTTTTCTAAAATTATTTTTAGTCGATTAGGACGTAGGAAAATTGATTTCACACCCGTAGCCCTTAAATTGCAAAATTTTTACATTTATGGCTCGGGTTGTTTCCCGGTTTTTACGTTTTAGCACCCTAGGACTTAGTGTAGCTTCGTTTTATCATTCCTTAGGCTTAGTGATAGTTTATTTTTAGTTTATTAGGGTTCCCTTGCCTTAATTACCTTCCCGTTAATTAATTCGTAGAAAACGTAATTCAAACCAAGCAAATCATTAAAAACCAATTCAAGTTCAAATCACGAAACTCAACGATTCCTTCCATTCACACCTCGTTGGGACACGACCCGGGGAATCACTTTTCCGGTATCACTCTTATCACACCCGTAAGATTTGATACGTTGACCTTTTTCCTAAAAGGTTGATTTGTCGAATTTTACGGTTATTTTGATATACGTTGATATTGTGTTATTTCACACACTCACTTCACTTCACAACGAATCATGGTCCTAACGGGGCGTTTGGGTCAAATGATGGACGTGGAGACTCATGAGCTATTTGCTCAATAGTACCAAAAGATGGTAGTGGTGGTGGATGATTAGGCCTAGGAGGAAAGTCCTCCAAGTCTTCCAAAAATGGATTTGGAGATGTAGGTGGTGTAGAGAATAACTCTAGTGGGATGAGTGTTGGAGATTTTGGAGGTGATGGTGATTTTGATGTTTGGATGGGAGCCGGTGGTGGTGAGCTAGGAGTCTTTGTTGGTGGTGGAGTAGTGATAGTGATAGGTGATTGTGGAGGTGGCGTAGGAGTAGCCAAAGTGAGGGTTGTGTCATCCCTTATGGGAGATGATATGGTTAGTAGAGATGACTCGGAAGAAGAGCTTATGTTGACAAAGCAACAAGGTCTTACGCTTATTTGTTAGGATCATATATTTATTGTGTTGATGATTCGGGTGGCCTTGGATGGTAATTATACAAGTATGCCATTTTTTAGAGAGAGAAAGAGTGAGAGGGTGTTCTTGGTAGAGACTTGCTTAACAAATGAAAGGTTAGATTGAATCGAGCACCACCCCTTCCATGGATGGAAGGGGTATTTATAGTTACAATGAATATGTCCTCTATCGGACTTGTGGATACAGTGGGTAAAGACCCGTCCTTCCTCCACGGTGTTACACTAAACAATTCTACGCTACTAACTAACTAATAAACTACTAAACAACGTAAATAACGACATGTCTACGAGCTAACTTATGCTAGATAATATTTGGGGTGACCGACTCTTCACAATGGAATTTTCAATTCCTAACAATCTCCCCCTAAGGGAGGTCACCCCATGTTTTACATTATGAATCCTAGCATTCTATTTAATCTTTATTCTTGAGCTCGTAGACTTTAATTCATTAATTCTTCAACATCTGCATCTTTGTGCTTTAGCAGTGATTCTTCAAAGTCCGCATTGATTTGTACTTTTAGTGGAGGCCTTTAACTAATCCACATCTTTGATGATCTTTGAACTTTCATTGAGATCATCAGCCACAGTAAATCTCTGGATCACCCTTTGTAGTGTTGCCTTCATGTGATGTTGTGACTCTCGGACCGACATGCTCACACTTTTTGGATCATGACATCTTTTCATCAGAGTAGCGGAAGCTTTACTGGCTCATGATTTTTGCGGCGTGAGAAAACAATGTATAAAAATATCGAGCCGGGTTACGTAGATATGCACAAGTCATGATTTCTTCAATTATGTGTTGATCGTGAGCATGCGGCTTTGGATTGACTCCTCAATCCCGATCATCGATCCAAATGTACATGCAATCAACAGTTAGCAATAAAACACACGAAAGTGTCTTTGATCACTTTCGTTGAATTGAATCTACGACCCACGGTTCCCGTTGATGCGATACAAGTCTTTTGTGATCGGGTATAATTCAAGAATCTCCTTGCGAGGGTTTCGTGGTGCTCTAGCCGTTCTCAAACGGAGCGTCTCAAAGAATACAACAGGTGAGTGAACAAGCGAATTGAGATTCACTAATTGATGAAAAATTGATTTGAAAACAATCGCGTATTGCTTAGAAGAAGAGTTTTGCAATACGACGAAGGTTTTATGAGAAAGATCAATTTTCAATCATAAATACTTTTGTATTTGAAAATAGTACATTCGATGTGCTAGATAAAAGAAGAGATTGCACATCGAGCGGTTTTAAAAGTATTTTTTCAATCAGAGATACATTTTGAGTTTGAAAACATGAATACACATTCGATGTGCTAGAGAAAAGAAGATTTGCACATCGAACGATTTTTCAAAAGTATTCGTCAATTCATTTCACGGACCAAGGTTGATTCGAGGGAATGCATCGTTCTATCCAGTTGTCACAAGTTTGATCTTTAGAAAGATCTCACATGTCACCCACCAAGAGCTTGTTTGATGTTGGCTCTAGAAGGATTTCCATCTTCATTGTGAATATTTTTACATATCACTCGGATGTTCTGGCAATACCACAAGGATAATGCGTAGGACTCTCAATATCTACTTACTTTTCACATTGTGTGAAACAACAAGTCTTCATTAATTTTGTGTCCTAATGAGATATTGTGGATAATCTCTTGGCTCTAGAATCAATTGTGCATATTTGGTTCCTATCTGAGGAGACTAGGGAGAGGGTCTCCTCCTTCAATATCAACAATCTCTAAGAGAAATTGATAGATTATGTAGGTTCCCCGTGAGAATGAAACAAGTCCTTTTAAGAGGAACTTGAGTAGTTTGGGAAGTTAGTAGTGCGGTCGTCCTTGGGTCCATGATCTTGTCTTCAATACCAGTGTTACCTTAGTAAACACTAGTAGCATATGTATTGAACCCGTTTCGCGCTAAGGTTGAATTATTGGAGGGCTATTTCTTTTCACCCTTTTCACATTCAATTCTTTTCATTCTTCAACCCCTTGATTACTTACGAGACTTCATAACTAGAACCTTGTTGGGTTTATTCCAGTACTAGCTCTCTCGATCGCACTCTTACCATAACTCACTTTTCTCCTTTTTTCATCATACCTAAGGACTCTACACTATCTAGCGGATTATCCACGGGTAGATCCCTCCGATTCGGGATCGTGGAACTAATACCTAACCTCACCATCCTTATAACTCCATGCATAAAGTAAAATGGTGGTCTTTTGAGTAGTTCATTCTTCCTTAAAACCAATTGAAAAATCATTTGGAAAAATCAATTAAGGTACTTGTGATATAAAATCAAAGCATTTTGTACCTTAATTGTTTTGATCATTTAGAAATGCTCCCCCACAACATGTGCATATGATTTTATAAATTGTTTAGCACATGGAGGCAAGAGTTCTTTTGAAATAAATTCTTGATCACAATTTCCATGGAAAAAGCCATTTGATTTTATTTGGTAAATTCTCCCCTTCAATATGTGCTTTGGATATTTGAAATCATTTTATCACATAGAGGCAGGAGTTCTTTAAAGTACTTTTCACGATTGCCAATAGAAACCGTTCGCTCCCCCTCAATATGTGCATCGATATCTGACGAGTTTGGCATATTAGAGGAACTTGCACTTTGAATCAAAGCGATCATTATTTATCGATTTCATATTAAATCACAAATTCTCCCCCGATCAAAAATATCAAACCCTTCGAGATTTTGGATCCCAAGTGATTTAATAAGGTTTAGAAAACATGGGAGAAAATATGCGAGGGTTTAAATACTCATTTTGTTTTGGATAAATCCTCCTCCTCAACATGTGCATTAGTATTTGAAATCACGTTTGGCACATGGAGCGGGAGTGCCTATAAAGGACTAAAACGATTCCATTAAAAGCGATTTGAGATTTAAATCCGATCTCCCCACGATCAAAATTTCAAATCTTTTGAGATTTGTGATCCCAATTGATTTAAATCATTTAAAAGATTTTAGGAAAGCCTGGCAACATTTAATTTTGAAAAATGACTGATAAGTATCAATTTAAAACATTAAAGATTGTTAGTGTAGGGGTATGATAGTTTTTTTAAACGATCTTTAAGTAAAATAAAACAATTTCACAATCAAACAAGAACAGAAAAATTTTCATTTTGTAAGATCTTTGAGTTTTAAAAAAATCATACCATGACATAACATTAAATCTTTAGATCACCACTTTATATTTGTATAAGCGGACTTTTATGAAGATTTATCGTTTGAAAATATTTAATTTGAAATCACTTATGATTTGACAAAATAAAGTCCGGTTGATTTCAAAACTTTGATTCCGATTAATTTTCAAAACAATATTTTTCCATTTTCAAAACAATATTATTCAAAAATTGTTTAAAAAATGGTATCAAATTTCCCACAAAGATTTAGGTGGTTGAGAAGCTTATGTTGTTCTTTGTAGGGCTTGGAAGAAAAACCATCTGCGATGCGGTGAGACTTCATACGTTGCATTTTAATGCCAGCGAGGTCAATTAAGCTCCGTTTCTTCATTTATTGATGAAAACCATCTGTGATCACGGTGAGACCTCTTACGTTGCATTTTTAATAACTCTCTATAGAAGTCTAATTAAGCTCCGTTTCTTCATTTGTCAACCCAAGATATAGTTACCCTTTCCATTCAGCATCCAATCATCTTCAATTGTGGGATCCGGATCGGGAACATTCTTATATACCAATATACACGCATCGTTAGTGAACAAACATACAGATATATGGTGGTCGACATCACCCAAACAACAATCGACTAGTAAATGTCAATTCAACATATCAATCAGATCAGAGGCGGACCTACACCTATGGAAGGTGGTTCCCGGGAACCACCTTAGAAATCGAGTTCATTTGTAAGCGATATGCAAGTTTTTATCAGGACCTACCTTAAAAAAACAGTGGGAACCACCTTGAGATGATTTTGAATTAGAAGAAGGTTACCTCAGACTCTTTATTCCCGACCTATTTGACTCTCTGGCCGCAGTTATAGTTATTTAAAATCAAAGGTGGATTTGTTGAAAAACGTTGCTGAAATAATGAAGAATAAGAAAAATGGTGAAAGAAAGAGTGTTAGGGAAGAAGATAGTAGTAAATACAGTATATTCTTTTTTATTGAAAAATGAAAGGTCTCTTTTTGATTGGGCTTTTTTGTTTCTTTTTATTTTTCTCATACTTTAATTTCTATACAAATTCTTGAAAACTACTGTTATTTATTACCGTATTAAACTAATAAAGAAGTGGAAAAATGCTTGTATCTTTCTTAGAAGATTTGTTACTGATCACATATTTGTACATAACTTATAATATCCACAGGTACATGACATAGTCTGCATACAAGCTAATTTATTTCTTTGATTTTGTACCGACCCGACCCGACACGACACAACCCGATTTGTTGACCTATAAATTTTGTCACCTCGAGCCGGGAACCACCTTAGTTTTGCACCTGGGTCCGCCACTGAATCAGATCATATAAAGGCATGGGAATAATGTGTTCCTCAAACTCTAATCATCTAATCCTAACAATCATATCCTAGGCACCTAGTCCTTCAACGTAGGTTAACATCATTTTCAGTTAAGCATACAGGATAATTAGATAATCTCGTTAGATGATATAGATTTGAAAACATTCTCCCCTCAATCAATGACTAATTTTTTAGAAAGTTAGCGAAGTCATTGATTGAGTTTTCAATTTAACAACTCAAAGCTGATTGATTTTCAAGCAACTCATTTACCACCATTTTTGAAACAACAAATATTTTTACGAAGAATTTTAGGCGAAAAAACATTTGTGTAGGAGCAGCAGATCCTTAACATACTTTCCTCAAATTTGTTTTTAGGATAAGTGCACAAAATATTTGAAAAATGGTTTAGCGCAACACTTTCCTTCCTTGAAAAGCGGGTTGCTATCTGAAATAATAGCAAACCATGGTTAAGCGTAGTTCTGATCAGAAATAAGCGCAAGCCATAGTTTTGAAAGAGCAGGTTCTGATGCGAATTAAGCTGTAAGCCATAGTTTGAAGACATGTTTTGAAAAGAATATTTACACCTCACTCGAACCTTCATCTATGGTCCCGTACCATTATTGAATGACATTTCTAAGGCCAAGAGATGTTATCGATACCGGAGACATGTCTTGAGAAAACATATTTTTGGTATTTTTTTCAAATTTTCTAATTTTTTTTTTATGGGTTTTTGTTGGTTTTATTTTTTCTATTTTCTTTTTGTTGGTTTTATATTTTTGTATTTTGCTTTTAGATAAATATATACAGATAGTGTAGATGATATAGTTTAAGAAGATGGTGATACGAGAACGAGAGATAAGGATATCCCAGCGCCCGTTGAAGAAGATAGAAGTCATCATCTCTAAACATTCAACACAAACCAGAGCTCGAGATAGAAGATAGAACATGAGCCTTTGAAAGGGAGAGACTTTGCGACTTCCCCAAACCAAAAATCCATATGTAGAAGTGAGATTCAAACTTTCTTTCAAGCTTCCATTAGCGAAATGCACAAGCACACCATTATCATAAATCCTTTGCTCCTTTTGGATCCCAAATCGATATTTTTCGTTCGGTTATATCATCCAAGAAAACGACAGCGTATCATCCCACTCTTTAAATTTCTTCTCATATTTCATTATCACAGGAAGTGCGAAGCGTGCATCCCAGCGAGTTGTCCAAGAGACCACTTTCCCAGTATTAGATGGTTGTCATGGTCCAGGTCTGCTTGGGTAGAGCTCACGGGCGAATACACATACCCAAAGACAAAGAAACTTATACCATCGAACTAGCGATTAAATCCAATAGCCAAGAATAACCCCAATG
>OU343220.1:227448779-227487831 GCA_910596185.1 Chrysanthemum makinoi
CGATTTCTAAGGTGGTTCCCGGAACCACCTTCCATAGGTGAAATCCTCCGACCATTGATATGTTGAATTGAAAATTTACTAGTCGCATTGTTGCTCGGGTGATGTCGCACTCACCATATATCTCAGATGTTTGTTCACTAACGCATGCAGTATAGCTTGGTATATAATGTTCCCGATCCGAATCCCACAATTGAAGATGATTGGATGCCGAATGGAAAGGGTAACTATATCTTGGGTTGAAAAATGAAGAAACGGAGCTTAATTGGACTTCTATAGGAGAGTTGGCATGAAAAATGCAACGTAAGAGGTCTCATCAGACGTACAGATGGTTTTCTTCATAATAAATGAAGAAACGGAGCTTAATTTGACCTCGCTGGCATTAAAATGCAACGTATGAAGTCTCACCGTGACGCAGACCGTTTTTCTTCCAAGCCCTACAAAGAACAACATAAGCTTCTCAACCACCTAACGATCTTTGTGCGTGAAATTTGATACAATTTTTAAACAATTTTTGAATAATATTGTTTTGAAAATGGAAAAATATTGTTTTGAAAATTAATCGGAATCAAAGTTTTGAAATCAACCGGACTTTATTTTGTCAAATCATAAGTGATTTCAAATTAAATATTTTCAAACAATATTTCTTCATAAAAGTCCGTTTGTACAATAAAAGTGGTGATCTAAAGATTTAATGTTATGTCATGGTATGATTTTCTTTAAAACTCAAAGATCTTACAAAATGAAATTTTTTCTGTTTTGTTTGATTGTGAAATTGTTTTATTTTACTTAAAGATCTCTTAAAAACTATCATAACTGACACTAACAATCTTTAATGTTTTAAATGATCCTTATCACCATTTTTCAAAATTAAATGTTGCCACGGCTTTCCCCAAAATCTTTTAAATGATTTAAATCAATTGGGATCACAAATCTCAAAAGGTTTGAAATTTTGATCGGGGAAGAGATCGTGATTTAAATCTCAAATTTGTTTTAATGGAATCGGTTTTAGTCCTTTATAGGCACTCCCGCCTCCATGTGCCAAACGATTTCAAATACACAATGCACATGTTGAGGAGGAGGATTTATCCAAAAACAAGATGAGTATTTAAACCTGGGCATATTTTCTCCCATGTTTTCTAAACTTTATTAAATCACTTGGGATACAAAATCTCAAAGGGTTTGATATTTTTGATCGGGGGAGAATTTGTGATTTAATATGAAATCGATAAATAATGATCGCTTTGATTCAGAAAGCCCTTCTAATATGTGCCAAACTCGCTCAGATATCGATGCACATATTGAGGGGGAGCGAATGGTTTCTATTGGCAATCGTGAAAATTACTTTAAAGAACTCCTGCCTTTATGTGATAAAATGATTTCAAATATCCAAAGCACATATTGAAGGGGAGAATTTACCAAATAAAATCAAATGGCTTTTTCCATGAAAATTGTGATCAAGAATTTATTTCAAAAGAACTCTTGCCTCCATGCTAAAACAATTTATAAAATCATATGCACATGTTGAGGGGGGCATTTCTAAATGATCAAAACAATTAAGGTACAAAATGCTTTGATTTTATATCACAAGTACCTTGATTGATTTTTCAATTGGTTTCAAGGAAGAATGAACTGTACCAAAAGACCGACCATTTTACTTTATGCATGGAGTTATAAGGATGATAAGGTTAGGTATTAGTTCCCACGATCCGCCAGAACCGGAGGGGTCTACCCAGGGACAATCCACTAGATAGTGTAGAGTCCTTAGGTATGATGAAAAAAGGAGAAAAGTGAGATATGGTAAGAGTGCGGATTGAGACAGAGCTAGTACTAGAATAAACCCAACAAGGTTCTGGTTATGAAGTCTCTGTAAGTGCTGAAGGGGTTGAAGAATGAAAAAGAATTGAATGTGAAAAAGGGTGAAAAGAAATAGCCCTCCAATAATTCAACCTTAGCGCAGAAACCGGGTTCAATACATATGCTACTAGTGTTTACTAAGGTAACACTGGTATTGAAGATAAGACGTCATGGACCAGTGACGCACTGCACTACAACTTCCCAAACTACTCAAGTTCCTCTTAAAAGGACTTGTTTCATTCTCACGGGGAACCTACATAATCTATCAACTTTCTCTTAGAGATTCTTGATATTGAAGAAGGAGACCCTCTCCCTAGTCTCCGGCATAGGAACCAAATATTCACAATTGATTCTAGAGCCAAGAGATTATCCACAATATCTCATTAGGACACAAAATTAATGAAGACTTGCTGTTTCACACAATGTGAAAAGTAAGTAGATATTGAGAGTCCTACGCATTATCCTTGTGGTATTGCCGTAACATCCGAAAGTGATATGTAAAAATATTCACAATGAAGATGGAAATCCTTCTAGAGCCAACATAAAACAAGCTCTTGGTGGGTGACATGTGAGATCTTTTCTAAAGATCAAACTTGTAACAAATATGATAGAATGATGGGGCGATTCACCTGAATCAACCTTGGTCCAGGAAATGAATTGACGAATACTTTGGAAAAACCGTTCGATGTGCAAATCTTCTTTTCTCTAGCACATCGAATGTGTATTCATGTTTTCAAACACAAAATCTCCGATTAAAAATACTTTTGAAAAAACCGTTCGATGTGCGAATCTCTTCTTTTATCTAGCACATCGAATGTGTACTATTTTCAAATACAAAAAGTATTTATGATTGAAAATTGATCTTTCTCATAAAACTTCGTCGATTGCAAAACTCTTTTCTAAGCAATACGCCATTGTTTTCAAATCAATTTTCATCAATTAGTGAATCTCAATTCGCTTGTTCACTCAATTGTTGTCTCTTTGAGACGTCCCGGTTTGAGAACCGCTAGAGCAACCGCTAAACCCCTCAAGGAGATTCTTCGAATTATACCATCACAAGCAAGACTTGTAATTGATCAACGGGAACCGGGTCGTGTACCTCAATTCAACGAAAGTGATCAAAGACACTTTCGTGTGTGTTTTATTGCTAACTCGCTGTTTGCGTGTACATTGGCTGTTCTGATCGTAATTGAGGAGTCAATCCAAAGCCGCATGCTCACAAAGATCCACACATAATTGAAGAAATCATGACTTGTGCATATCTACAGAACTTGGCTCGATATTTTATACATTGTTTTCCTCGCTACGCCGCAAAAATCATGAGCCTAAAGCTTCCGCACTCGATGAAAAGATGTCATGATCCAAAAGTTTGAGCATGTCACCCGAGTCACAACATCACATAAAGGCAACACTACAAAGGGTGATCCAGAGATTTACTGTGGCTGATGATCTCAATGAAAGTTCGAAGATCATCAAAGATGTAGATTAGTTAAAGGCCTCCACTAAAAGTACAAATCAATGCAGACTTTGAAGAATCACTGCTAAAGTACAAAGATGCAGATGTTGAAGAATTAATGAATTAAAGTCTACGAGCTCAAGACTAAAGATTAAATAGAATGCTAGGATTCATAATGTAAAACATGGGGTGACCTCCCTTAGGGGGAGATTGTTAGGAATTGGAAATTCCATTGTGAAGAGTCGGTCACCCCAAATATTATCTAGCATAAGTTAGCTCGTAGACATGTCGTTATTTACGTTGTTTAGTAGTTTATTAGTTAGTTAGTAGCGTAGAATTGTTTAGTGTAACACCGTGGAGGAAGGACGGGTCTTTACCCACTGTATGCATGATCCACAGTCCGATAGGAGGACATATTCATTGTAACTATAAATACCCCTTCCATCCATGGAAGGGGTGGTGCTTCTCATTCAATCTAACCTTTCATTTGTTAAGCAAGTCTCTACCAAGAACACCCTCTCACTCTTTCTCTCTCTAAAACATGGCATACTTGTATAATTACCATCCAAGGCCACCCGAATCATCAACACAATAAATATATGATCCTAATAAATAAGCGTAAGACCTTGTTGCTTTGTCAAGATAAGCTCTTCTTCCGAGTCATCTCCACTAACCATCTCATCTCCCATAAGGGATGACACAACCCTCACTTTGGCTACTCCTACACCACCTCCACAATCACCTATCACTATACTACTCCACCACCAACAAAGACTCCTAGCTCACCACCACCGGCTCCCATCCAAACATCAAAATCACCATCACCTCCAAAATCTCCAACACTCATCCCACTAGAGTTATTCTCTACACCACCTACATCTCCAAATCCATTTTTGGAAGACTTGGAGGACTTGCCTCCTAGGCCTAATCTCATCCACCACTACCATCTTTTGGTATTATTGAGCAAATAGCTCATGAGTCTCCACGTCCATCATTTGACCCAAACGCCTCAAGTTATGACCAAAACCCTTCTTTTCCATCCCATTCAAAGAAATCCATGGTCCTTGTATGGGATCAACCATTTCCTACATCAATGTCTCCCATAGAGGACATTGAGGAATCCATGTGGGAAGATCATCCCACCAAAGAAGAGATTCAAGCGGAACTCCATCATCTCCACCAATTTTCAAATATGGTGGATTCTCATCTTAGTGACGCTATGCAAATGCAAAGTGCTTTGCTAGCCTCCATAATCACCACTCCAAACACTAACAACTCCACCATTCCACCACCACAAAACCATGAACCATACTACCCTCCTAGGCATGGTTGCTCCAATTGTGAGCGAACCACCCAAATAACCGAAAGGACCCGGGTGATGGTCCATGAGCTTCAAGAGGAAATGAGGTTCATCCTTAATCACATCCTAGAGCGCCTCAATGCTCTTGCTCATCCACCATCTCAATAGGAGGGTCCTAGCTTATTTTCTTTAAGCATTTTTTATTTTCTAGGATTTTTCTTGTATTTTTTTCTATGATAATCTTTTTTTAGATTTTATCATTGTATTAAACACTTCATTGTGGTTCCTTCATGATTCTAAATCATGAAAAAATTTACCAAATGAATGGTGTTTCTTATATTGTTGTTGCTTGTTACATGGTGTTTGGAAATGCTTGTGATGATGCTTATAACTAACATTTTTTTTGTAGCTTTTTCACAATCCATGTATCTTTCTCTTGGCAATCTACCAGGGGGCATTGGTCAAGGGGAGATAATGGCTCGGCTCATTACATATCCGTCTCGCATATTCTTTTGTTGAGACAAAAAGGGGGAGAAATATTTAGAACTTGGTCCTATTTGACTTTCTCAAAAGTCAACTACATACATTGACTTTCCAAAAGTCAACATCATATCATTGGTTATATTTGACTTTCTCAACAAGTCAATCAAGACACTTTGATTTTTCAAAAAGTCAACATCATGCTTCAACTAGTGAAGACTTGGACTGAAAAGTCAACATCGTGTCTAAATTGGACATACTTGCATTATCATTTTTATCTTTCAAGTTCTAAAACTAATATCTTTATAACACTTGTAATCTTTATCTTTTTATAAAATAAAATTTATGTTTTGTCCTCAACAAAAAGGGGGAGATTGTTAATACAAATATCGCCATTAAACGTTATTTATATTTTTGATCTTTACCTAAGTTTTGTTAACGACAAAAGTAAATTTAATTTTTATAAAGCTTAAAGCTTGTCAAGTTTAATAGATATTAAAACAAGCTTTTTCAAATAATATCTTCATCACTCAAGCATTTACATTGTGATTAATCATATCTTGATATGACTCTAAACCATAATGTATTGTCAGGACCGTTTAACATAAGATTTATGTGGTTTGGAGGTCTTGGTTGGTGAAAGTAGATGAAGAACATCATCCTTTCTTGAGAGAGAAACTAGAGAGAGGGAGGAGAAAACACAAGACTTTTATTAAGAAAACACACACAACACCTAGCCTAATGATTCACCTCATAACTCCGTGACTGTCCTATTGTTGCCATAAAAACCATTTTTCTTGAAAATCTCACAGAGTGTTTATGATAGAAAACATGTTTGAGACACTACGCGAGTTTTATATTTTCAGAAACACTCCCCCTTCACATGTGCTTATGAATTTTAACAAAAATCTGCACATCGAGGGTAGAGTTTGCACTTTTTGAATTGATCGGCTTATGATAGACAATTTCCCACGAGACATTCGCTACGCTGCCTAGTTAAAGAGTTCCATTGTCAGGTGACAACTAGCTTTAATAACTAACTTGAAGTTGTAAACAATCCTTGAAAAGGAGGTTAGACCCATGAAAGTGCATATCTATCACAAGTTTCTCATATGGTACATTTACTGACTTTGATTCCAGCCAATTCATTGTTCGGCTCGAGTCGGCTCATTTTGAGATTCAAACACCGATCAATAAACATTTTTGATCACATTTTAATCACGTCTCCTCCCCCTCAAAAATAGCATATTCGTGATATTTTGATATAAACGGATTAAACAACATTTTAGTAATCTTTGGGAGACAAACGGATTTGATTTAAGCATGAATATGGAACATTTTAGTTTTATACTCCCCTTTAATAAAGCATAATCAATTAAAGGGTTTTAGAGGAGTTATCTTGAGCACAAAGTATTTTGAAAGATTTTGAAAAATCTTTTGAACAATCTTGAAAAGGTGCTCAAGATGATGATGATTTCTCACCATTTTTAAATGCAAAGTAATCAAGCGTACACTTGATTTTTTCTATAAAAGCACAAGTTTTGATTTGAAAAATAATCAAAAGTCATCATTTTAGTCCGTTTCGCATCAAGTATACTAAAGCCATTTTTGAAGAAATTTAGAGAAACGACATGTTTTGAAAACATTAAATAACTCTCGCCAAGCATCCTACATACCCGTATCATTGTTGAATGACATTTAGAAACGTATGAATATCGATATAATGACATGTCGTGAGAAGAATATTTTTGGATTTTTGATTTTACATTGTTTTTGTATTTTTTTTTTATATTTTTATATTTTTCTTTTGTTGGTTTTTCAAATTTTGTATTTTGTTTTTCAAAAATATTTACGTAAGCTTTTGAAAAATCATTTTCAAGAAGAATCGAGAAGACGCTCTAACTCCTCGTGGTTAGGCTTCGCATTCCAATTGTCGAATCTAAATAGTCAAACCTTTCTTTGGAAGGGCTTTAGTTAATAGATCGGCGAAGGTAATCGGCCTTCACGAAGAATAATTCAACAGTACCATTTTCGACGCATTTTGATGAAGTGATATCGGACACGGATATGCTTAGTCTTTGAGTGATGAACAGGATTGCATGATATGGCTATGGCACTTTTCGAATCACAATACATAGGTATTTTATCGAAAGTAATGCCATAACTGGAGTGTGTTCTCATCCATAGAACTTGAGCACAACACGCAGATAGAGACACATACCGCCTTCACGTTGAAAGTGCAAAGTGCAATCTTGTTTCTTTGAAGACCAAAGCTTACTAACTTTTCACCCAAAATTGTGCTTCTGATGTACTTTTTGTCTGTAACTTGATCACCGCGTGGTCTGCATCCTAAAAGGCATTAGATCAATCCGATTCCTTCGGATACCAAAGTCCCATGTGAATGGATGTCTTCAGGTACCGAGAGATCCTTTTAACCTCTTTTGAGGTGCAGGCGGTAGGCTTTTGCCTAAACCGCTGCATAAGCAAACAACAAAATGAATATCCGCCTATCAGCAAGTGAGGTACATGAGAGAACCAATCATGCTCCATATTTCTTCTGGATCAATAGGTTCCCCAAACAAATCGGCTCCAATTTTTGGTGAAGTTACCATTGGTGTTCGACCGAAGTCACAATTATCCATACCATGATTTTTCAAAAATCTCAGTTGTATATTTAGCTTGATTTATAAAAATTCCACGAGGGGATTGATGTATTTGTAAACCAAGGAAGAATTTTAGTTCCCCCATCATGGACATTTCAAATTTCATTTTCATGAGATTTTCAAAATGTTTTGAAAGATTCGGATTAGTGGACCCAAAGATGATGTCGCCCACATAAATCTGAACAATCAAAATGTCGTTTTTGCATTTTTGTGTAAACAAGGTAGGATCAACTGTACCTTTGGTGAAATTGTTTAGGATAAGGAAAGAGGACAGTCATCATACCACGCCTTGAGTTTGTTTCAATCCATAGATTGCCTTTTTGAGTTTGTAGACGTAGTCTGGATGTTCCATGTCCACGGCTTCCTCTCGACTCACGCATACTCTTCTTCTCGTGAGTTCCATTCAAGAATGCGATCTTAATGTCCATCTGATAAACCGTGATGTTTTTGTGAGCGGCGTAGGCTAAGAAACCATACAATCTAATTCTTTTCGAAACCATACAATCTAATCCTAATCTATACAGATTTTTTAGAAAAAACTTATAAATCTTATGTTAAACAACAAAAATTCGTTTCATTGTTTAACATAAGATTTTTTAAGGTGAAAAGTTCATACAGATTTTTTTTTCATCTGATAAACTATATGAAAAAACTGAGTTCGAAACCATACAATCTAATCCTAATCTAGACTCACTTCAATATACCCTCACATGTCACTCCCCAACTCTAAAACAACAAAGAAAAACATATACAAATCTCATATTCATATTCATTTTGTTGCAACATTTTTTTTAAGATTGTTTCAATTGAAGCCTCATCATCATTGATCAATATTTCTGTCACTATCCGAATTAAAAGACAAGAATATAACAACTATGTTATCTCTTATCTTTAAGTTCGTTCTTGACTCAACTCAATTAATTAAACCTACCTGTGACCCTGAAAGATCATGAAGCTGTTCTTGACATGTGCTTGAAAAGGTGTTACCTCGTATACATGATTTGGGTTCATAAATTGATAAGGTCCATTTCATTGGTGTTCCGTCTTGACAGTAATTGGTCGGAAAATGAGACGAGTTTGTGATTCATTTCCTACTTTGATGTGACATGATCTGAGATTGTGGGAGTTATGAGATATTTGGTGAGAAAAGTGAGGATGGGTAGACGCGTTTTTCTACAAGATCTGATTTCTGAAAAATGAATGTGGTAGGCGTTTTTATCATGTGGTGGATGTTAGGTTTAGGTTAGAATGTGTTTATGTGTAACATATATATCCAGTTAGACATTGCATTAGTGTGACTGGATTGGATCGTGGGCTTCAAAGACAAAACGGGCTTCTATCATATTTATTTGATTTGGGCTCGGAAAGTTTGGACTGGGATGAAACGTTTGAATTGATTGAAAAAAATGATATCCGATTTTTGTGTGTTAATTTCAACGTTAGCCACACTTTTGATATCATTTGGAATTAAGTATGGTATTTTTGGTATCGTAAAATTTTCATGGAGGGATACAAAATTCACGGCTTGAGCGAAGATGTGAAAAATGACTACGGAGTTTTTGTACGGTATTATTGATGCGGAATTGAAGTGACATTTCACGGGCGACTTTTATCTTTGAGACGTTGGTTGGTTGGATGCATGTCTCAAGATAACTTGTTGAGCACATTATGAAATTTGACAACTGTTATGACTGGTAAGGAGTTACGCTGTAGTGCTCACAAGTGTAAACCATCACTTTAAGGAGTTACGTTGTAGTGCTCAGTGTCACACGTAGTTGTGGATTGTTCAAAATTTAGAACAAGCAGTAAGTCACAAAGTTGGGATGTTTGCTTCACTTTCAAGTTAGTCGTATCGGGCTATCTCCATATGTGGTCATTACAATTAGCCGGTGAATTCAAAGGAGGTTCGATTAAAGGTTGGTTAGAGAAAATTAGAGAGTATCTTTGACACATATTCTCACGGAATTTTGATCAAGCTATGATGTTTGAAAATTGCACCGAGAAGGTAATACGGATGTAATGTTGAACATTATGATGATTCCGATATTCGCAACCATCGAGGGAGAAGTTGGTATTTCATCTTCCGTGATTGGATTACGAGGGATTTTTGCTTAAGACTGAAGAAGGAGAAGTAGTGTGGTGTACATCGGGTTTTTTTACCAACTTGGATGCAATACTAAGTGAGTTATGTTGATGTTCCCATAACGACAACCATTGTACGCTCAAGAGTTTACTTTCTCCTCACAAGGTGTCTGAAGATTAAAGACGTGTTGGAAGAGTGTTGTCGGTTCGAGGGAGCAGATAAGAAAAAAAGGCTCACTAGTTGGGAGGAGTATAACCTAACTAGACCGCACAGTTGAAGTTCGTGAGCTACAAGATCAAATGCCGAGGTCATCGGAAGGGAGAACTTCAAGTTGCCCAGTATCTAGACTACAGAGACTCTCAGACTTCAAGAAAGTCAACATTGTTCATTACTATTGTAATTTACTTTTTTTTGTATTTATAGGTCTCATTGTAATGATTCAATGTGATGCTATCTTGGAGGGAGATTGTTAGCCTCGCTTAAAAGATAACGCCATTTACGTGGAATTGGACTAGATGTTGTATACTTTGCCTTAGGGACTAGTATTGTTTAAGTGGCAAAGATAGATTTATATATACCCCCTCATGACTCTCCATGAGGGGTGAGGTGAAGCATTTGGCTAGTTGTATTGTGTGTTTTATTTTAATAAAGTCTTTGTTTTCTCCTCCCTCTCTCTAGTTTCTCTCTCAAGAAAGGATGAAGATCTTCATCTTCTTCCACCAACCTCGACCTCCAAACCACATAAATCTTATGTTAAACGGTCCTAACATGTATGATAGTAGTTTTTAGTTCAAGCATGTTTTGGTTTTTTAAAACAAAACATTACATATGTATTTACATTTTAACATATTTCTAAAAATAGAAAAACAAACACACTATCATGTGGTGCATCATCGAAATCCTTAGAAGATTTCACTAGATACTTTGTGTAGATTTAGACTCTACATATCTTACACAATCTTGGATAGATATGGTTGACTTTGGTAAGATTTTGTAATCTTGTCGCCGACCTCTACGGGCACCAAAATTAACACGGCGAACCCCTTGAGGGTTCCGTGGTCCGTGGTGCTTGCTTTAACATTTTGGCTATAGCAAAGTCAAACCAAGTTGTTTTATCCATTTCCATTATATTCTCATACATTCCTTCTCTAACATTTCTAACTCAGTCATATCATATTAGTGATCTCTTTGTATAAAGAAGATCGCGCATTATCAAGCTTCAACAAGTTGTTGGAAGTCTTATTTGTTTGTTGTTGTATGATCTTGTGTTGATTCATACATCATTGTTGTACCAAACCATCATAATCTTGAAAGGTGAGTGATTAGTATTTTAGTCCTTAAAATACATTGTGTGTGGGAGTGGTTGTACCTTGAAAAGAACTCGACATCTAGCTTAGTGTCGGAATAGTGTGTGTTAAGTGTAAAGGTTTCGCCCGCCGGTGAAAGGAGCTTGTTGACTAGTGAAGAACCTCGAAGTGAGACTTCGGGAGTAGTAGGCAAGGAAAAAGAGTCCTTGTAGACCGAACCACTATAAACAACTTGTTGGGGTTTGATTGTTTCTTTCCTTATCTACTCTTTATATATTGTTGATTATTATTCACTAACATATCTAAGATCAATATCAATTGATCTTTCAATAAGTTTCAAAACAAAGTTTTTAATCGGTAAATTATTCAACCCCCCTTCTAGTTTTCCACAATTTTTATTAATCCAACTATCCCGTAAATATCAATTTAACCTCTTATAGGGACAGATAGGTCATTTTCCAATAGTAGTTCTTACTACTTTGGTGTTTACATAAAAGTGTAACAATACTCCTATCAGTTTTCGGTAATTACTTATATGCTTATCCCGACTTGGTTAACACTTTATTCCTAAACCTTAAATTATTATCAACTGGTTTTTATATCTTAAGAATAATATCTACATATTTTTATCATACTCAGGTGTTCTAAAGTCTTTATTAACTTATATCATAAGTTAATTTACAAATTTACACGTGTATTTCATTGTAGAACTTTTCAATCAACTGCAGTCCCACGAAAACAACCACAAGTTGAGTTCTACAACTCCGTTTGATGTGAGGCTTTCGGATAAGTTCAATTTTAGGTCTTATCTACAACTTTTATTCTTTGAGTAACAGAGGGTTATATGCAAAACTTTAGAGTAATTAGCTAATACTTTTCAAAGGTGCAGATTTTGACACTTTTCACCATTTTGACTCTCATTTACTCATCGGGATGAGTTATGAGGCATTCCCGAAAACGACCAAAAAACAAAGATCTATTATCCTATATAGCTGCCTCAAGTCCATAACTCATTGAGGTATCCAGACTTTCCAATCTCTTGGGCTTTTTCAGAATTCAAATTCATAAAGTAATCAGGGTCAGGCTTGTTTAAGCTTATTTTTATGTAATAAATCTTGTGTACAATGTCAAATACATATATAATCTCAAAAACATCATAAAATAAATATAGCACAGAGTTATATTACAAACTATATTGAAAATAACAAAAAATAAATCATAAATCTTACAAGGATTAGGATGAAAAGTTATATGTACAACAAGAACACATCAATCCTAAACCCTTCTAATCTCCAATCAATCTTTAACTCTTGTCTTAAATCTTTCTTGAACCTTTTCTTAAAATTTCAATCCAATCTTTATATCTTTAACCAAGCTCTTATCTACTCTTAAAACCTTAAAAGATCTCAGCCCTTAAATATCCAAGTAATGATGATTTAATGGTGTTTTAATGTAGAATCAAAACTGGTAGTGACTAGTAACTCTAACCCTTCCAACGATGATCAAGAATTAAGTGAAACAAAATATGTACATGATGATGGTGGGATGAGCTTGTACGGTGTAGAGAGGAACAAGAAAAAGATATGGATTGTTTTCTTGATATATATTTAAATTGCATGTAAAGTGATAAGTTATATTTTTAGTTGTGATGAATCACACTAATAGAGATATACATGACTTTAAACAAATACATGTGTATATATTTAACGTGTCATGTGGTGATGAGAAGTGTAAGATTTGATTTATATTATATAGTATTAGTTTATAGGGTATATTTGATTCGGTAATTATTAACGTTAAGACCTTAAGTCACTTAAACTTAAAATCGTGTAACGTTAAAATAATACTTATTAAAATATTAAACTTATCAATATACTCTATATTAGTATATTAGATGTGATAAGTTTAACGGGCGTGTATATACGCTTGTTAAAATATAATAACGTTGGTTCGAATAATGCTAATAAGTAAAAATAAAAGTTCACCTAATAAAATAGCAATAGTTCTTATAAAATATGATTATTAGAGAAAATAAAGTGTATAGAACACCTAGACTAACCATAGTCTAGTGTTGGTTACGAAGTTAAAATCGCGATTGAATAACTAATTACTTATAAAAGTGATATTACTTAAAATTAAAATAATAATAAGTCAAAATAATAGTCAAATTATAGTCTCAAATAAAAATGAAGTTGCTACAAAGTGATCAACCTCTTAATTGAGAAAGAGAATTTTTCATAGACCTCAAATAATAGAAAATTAGGCTCACTCATTAAGTCAAAAGAAACGTCACCAAAAACTCTCCACATTCAATTAGTAAAAATATGATACCTATAAAAAGATGCAAGATAGATTTAGTGAAAGTTTAGGGCCGTTTGTCGTTGATAGGAATCACAATTTGTATGAGTTTGATAGTAGTGATGGACCCCTAAAATGATAAATTTACCAAGGTCCCTTGCCACATTTAATATATACCCAATTATAAGGATTTCACCATACCGATTACTATGAAACAAACAACATATATCATCTTCATACTCACCCATACTTCCATGTTTAATGTACACTCTAATGATCTTATTATCCGTAACATATTTTGACACCTCTAACACATCACTGTCACCAATAAAGGATTGAGGCCATAATCTAAGCTTATTTGTAGCCTCAAGAAATTGTAGTACATTAAATCATCTAGACCATAACCTAGTTTAACCACCATTTTCTTAAGATCACTTATCAAAATTCAATAATATCAATCCAATCAATGTATGGATACATGTCCATTAACATAAGTTCTTCTAGGTGTTAGTATAAACATCCCGCCATGGTGATTTCAAAGAAAAATATACTGCGATTCCGCAATAAAACAACAAAAAACAACATTTAATCAACTACACCATATCTCGCTTTTAACGCCATGGAGTATTTTAAAAAAATCTAAATAAGAAACCCAAAACCCCAATAGATCCTTACCGTATCTTTGACTACAGATCAAAGTCTCAACGTCCCCACAAACATCCCAAACATTAGTTTATGAAACCATGGTGATTTCGAGCTATCAGAAGGATGAATGGAAAAAAAGGATTGCATGTGAAAGTTAAGTGAAGTATTATGAGTTAAAGTAGTGAGTGTAATGGAGTTTAGTGGAGATGAACCGGTTAGGATTGTGTAGATTGGGGTTGAAAAGACGAAATCGCCATCGAAGTTAATGGTCTAAACTAACTCCTCATTCACCAATGGACGGGTCAATACAAAATGGATAACCACAAGGACGATTAGTGTAATTACTGGGGAGGATACCTAATACCCAACACTACCCAAATTGCCACGCCACCCTATCCAATAAAACCCTCCAACTCAAAACTACCCAATTCTACCCTAACACTACCCAAAGTGGAGTTTTGTAATCTAATCCTACCCAAAACTACCTTTCACAAAAGACAAAAAATAGAGAAGTGGTGGGAACATAACCGATCGGGCTTGTGTAGTCAATTGATACCCCATTTCAAGTACCTAAATGATCGGGATGTACCCGCAATACCCGAGCATACCCGTTGCCAAACCCATGCCCTTCCTCTCTCTTCTAAGAGTTAAGGACTCAAAAGTCAGAACTTCATGCAACCATAAGGATGATTTATGTAATTAACTTTTTACATTATTTGTATTTTAAATAATTGGAACTCAACGAAAAATATTCTTTTCTTAAAGAATGATATTGGAAAAGAACTTTAAGGGGAATGGAAACACTTTTTAGATTCATATGAGTTGCATAAATCATCGTAAACAGACATGGGCATATAGCCACTTTTTCTCGAATCCTGACCTCACTTTTACATGGCGTGGGTTCACAAGGTACACTGTGACTCTTTTTCTGCATATTTCTTTAGAATTTTGAACTTGAAATGGTTTAATTTAGTATGATTCAGCAAATTTTGGACATGTAAGGATTTCTAACTTCTAATTAAAACACTAAACACCTATTTTCTTCATATTTAAAAATTTAAGACACAAAACACATCTCCAAAACAAGCAAGATTAATGATGATTGGCCAGTCAATACATAAAAGAAAAAAAAAGAGGGAAAATCTTGCCGAAATTCGAAATGGAGTTGAAGTTGAATAAGACATATTCTAAAGTTAAAATGAGTTATTTGATAAATGTAGAAGTCTATTAATTTTATTCAGTAAAATACGTTTTTTGCCTGAGACTAGAAATTAATATAATTTATTTAGTAAGTTATAGATGTTTTGCTTCTGTATCAAAATTACGTATATTCATAATTCACTATCAATTCTTTGATGTTAGGATCACCTTCTTACAAATACTCCCTCTTATAGATCACATTATATAAATAAATTATAAACATACCATGTATTGGTATATGCAAAACTTATTTAGCATGACAAAGCACAAGTCCACCTAATATGACCTTAGATTTAAAAAGCAAGAGACTTATTTTGTGTCAATCTGTTCAATCAAACATAAAATGATATATGCATGTCTTTGTAGTAAAAGAATACCAAACATGTTGATAACTTGACATGACAGCTTTTTGTCTTTCACTGTCCAAAATGATTTAATTGCGGAGAGTCAATAAATTGTAATCAGTCTATTCAAACTTGTGGGGGCCAATCAGATTATGTGTCACACTCACTTATTGTAGCGTTCTAAAAAAATTTAAAAGTGCATCAACTTATATATTGCCTCCCTTTCAAAAAAATTGGAATGAATTAGGTCGTTTTATTTGACTTGTTTTTTTAAAAGTGAAATATGTGGATCTACTTTTGAAAATGATAATGTTGGTTTACCTTAATGACTAACACATTACTGTCATTTACTGATATACAAATAGTTAATTTGTATTAGCGGTTCGTTTAGCAGGTCCGTAGCTTAACGGCAGTCGGGTTGTGTGATGTCCTTCATAGTCAAATAGTCGAGTCGTCGATTACCGAAACAAGTGTGTTACATTTGTAGTATAATAGTGCGAGATTGTTACTTTTTACGTTTTCTGGAAATAGTTAGCTTTAACATTTGAATCGCGAATTAACTTAGAACTATGCTACAGGATTCAAGTCATAATCTCCATCTAAATCGGAGAACATAGATGAAAACCCCAAGACACAAAACAAATTAATCACAAGGCAAAAGTTCAATATAAATCTCAAATTTACCAGAGATCGAATGAACCAATAATAGCCATTTATTTTTATTATAAACTTTCACCATTTTAAAAATTAAATATCTCTAAAGCCGCTAATCGTTACGTATAAAAATTATATTATCATGACATTAAAGAATTAAATTATCTTTTCTATAGATATGGCACTACCATATATTTTTAACAATTTTTTTTTCGCAATTCAAGTAAACAAAAATCATATATGATTTGTGAAAATTATATGATTCGATTTTTACTTAATCATATATGATTCTGAAAATCATATATAATTGTGAAAAATCGAATCATATGATTTTTGAAAATCATATGATTTTTCTGACGGATTTTGAAAAAAATGTTTGTCTTAAAAATATATAAGTGCATATCTATAAAAAGACAATTTAATTCTCGCCACGATGATGTATTTTATACCAAGATTTACCGTTTAGAAGATATTGCTTTTAAAAAATATGAAAATGATTTTTTATTAATTTAAATAAAAAAAATCTATGCTATAATCGATTCATTTCCGTTTCTACGACAAATAGCCTATATTAATTTAAACTTTAATCACACGTTAAAAAGTTATGACGACTTCTTTAACGTGTTCTCACAAAGAGATATATGTTTTGCTATGTTCATAATTTAGATTTACTTGTTTAGCAGCCATAATTATGTAAAGTTATAGATTTCATTAGATTTAGTTAAAGAGTTGTTTTATTTTGCGAGTTATATGTCTTTTAACCGTTTATTTTATACGTATTACTTACGTTTATTTACAGTTTGACGCATTTTTCATACTTTTCAACTGGATATATTACTTTCGCATTTTTAAATCGTTTATAGCCCATCTGCAATGGAATTAGGCCCGTCTAAAAGTCCTGTTCACATTTGTGTATGAGACTATGAGCCCATTTGTATTCGGCGTAGAAACTAGAGGACTAATCTTACGGTATCCTATATTCAAACTTAAATATAAGATCAGAGGAAAAAGATTATTTACATACTAAGAGATCAATCTTCACCCTTCATTTTTATTTGATCTAATGAATGAGATTAATCCCATCAATTAAAAAAACCCACTTTCATCATTTTTGTTCAAATATTAATATCTTTCAATCATGCATCGCCAAATGTAATAAATATATCATTGCTGACGAAGATTTAATTATCTTTCTATAGAGGAATTTGATATACTTTCGACAAAAATTTTTTCCGTATTTTTCTAATGCTTTTTTCAAGTTTTTCGCTTTTTTTAATGCTAATTCAAATTTACATTAAAAAAATCATATATGATAAAACACTAATTTGATATTAGTGTAAAATCACATATGATATGTATTATCATATATGATATGTATTATCACATGTGATAGTGTAAAATCACATATGATATCACATATATTACATATCATATAATATTTAACACTAATATCACACGTGATATTCTATTTAATGGTTTATCATATATGATTTTTTCTACGAAATTTCAAGAACGTAAAATAAACGTAGAAAAGACGAAAAAAACGGAAAAACTAATTATTTTTCTTTTTCGAAAGTATATCAAAGTCACTCGCCTTACGTAAAGATAATAAAATGCTCGTCAGCGACTCAAGTAAAATATTTTCGCTAACGACACCGTTTAAGAGATATTTAAATTATAAAAAATTACGAAATAATAAAAATGCTTTAACTTTCAGAATTGATAATTTTTTGAATTGTCGCGAGATTAAATTCTAGTATGTGAGAAAAGTTTGAGCATGAAAATAACTCTCCAAACTTTACCACCATAAACGAAATAAATATTCTTTTTATATAACTAATTTTTAACCCGCATATACACGTGTCTAAAATAAATTTTTATAAAATTATTTAAAAAGTATTATACTCTCAGTATTAATACGTGTTTTTATATAATTTTTTGTTATTTATAAGTATCGATTAATATTTCAGTATATAATTTTGTGAGACTTAAATGGTGTTGAGGTTGATATTGCTTAAAGTTAACGCATTGATTATTTGATATCATGTTACTGCATATTATGCGGTTTGATAGTACGTAATGACCTTTGAAAAATGGTTTTATCGGATATCCTTACTCAACCTGTAAAACCATGTGTCGTTGCTATATTCATAAATCTCGTGTACTTTTTTTCCCCTCACAATAACCCATAGTGTTATGCCTTCATTATGATATTTACATTCATGTTAATAATAATTTTAACCGTATTTAATTTTAAATTGCAGCGCCATGAAAGGAGTAACACGAGTCGTTCATATATGAACAACCTCATTTATATATCACCAAGGACGGACCTTTCATAGACCCTATGCTTCACGCCCCAAAAATTTCGCGCATTACGCAAATATTATGCTTGGTGTTAATTTAATCGAGCACAAACCTCCTATCCGGCCTCCCAAAATAAATTCTACCCTAAAAAAGGTTCAAAGCTCAGATATGATATCACAAAGAATCATGCTTTCATTTTTATATTTATAATTCCGTGCATATACATTAATTTAATATATAAATTATTAATATTTATTAATAACTATGTTTTTTTATTAAAAAAAAAAAGTATATAAAGTATATGGTGTATTTATTAAATTTATAAAGTTATTAAAAACATAAAAGCTCATAAGAGTCTTTATAATTTATTTAAAAATTAATAATTAAAGATTTATAAATCACCACCTCACTTTATTAGTTTTTCTACAACATTTCTTACCGAAATCTAAATATATAGAGTTTTTCTACAACATTTCTCAAGTCTTGATGGAATCAAGGCATATACCCATGAGCAATACAAACAAATATCACGTGAATTTGATAAAAGAATTTTTGTGAAAGTGCAATACTTAAGTGATGGTATTTCTAGAAATATATAGATTGAGTAAAGCTCATATGCTAATGTGGGTTAACATTTTAGATATGTAAATCAAACCGTTTAAAGAGAATAAGTTTGTAGATCATGAGTATAATCTCATGCTGCTATGGAAGTTCATGTAAAGTCTGAAGATACTTTATAAGAGGAACATTTAATCAAGTTAACACTTGTTAAATAAGGAACAAATTAATGTGTATGTTTGAAAGTCCTTAACAAGATCTAACATAGATTTTCTAATGCTTATTAAATGACATTTTTCTTATCCCCCTCGATAACAAAAGAAGATACAAATGAGAAAATTGATTCTTTAATTGAAACAATAAGATAGCTCAATTATGAATCGACCTTCCCATTGACCAATAAAAGTCTAAAATTGACTTTAATTTGATCAAATAATATATATTACATCCAACAAATAAAGATATATAAAAACACGCATAAATAAATAAGCAAGTTTGAATTCAGCCACATCAAGCAGATTTACCGCCAATGAACATGCTCCCCGAAAGAGTTGTTCTACCTTCTTGAGTTTGTCCCTTGAGAAGTTCAACTTATCTCCCAACTGAAGTTTATGAAAGTCTAGGCGCCAATACTCTCCGACAATCACTTCATAACTTGAAATTGCACAAGGTCTGACCAGCTAGAAAGTGAGTGGATGACCTCTTCACAATTGGTTATCATGATAAATTTAAATATGATTCACATATTACCAATTGATAGAAGTTCAAAGAAAATGGTCTTTTGATGGAATCCATCTCATGGAAGTTTAAAAGATAAGAATCTTTGATAAATATCTATTTGGGATAGATAAATCAAAAGAAATAAAGTCATGGAAACCGCTTTAACCTATTTAAAGGTAGTTATAACTCTAACTTAATGACCACGCTTAACCGCCTTGTAACCACTATTTCCTATAATGGAGGAATATTGTGATGTAATTAATCATCGGTTAATTATCATAATTTTATTATTGGGCTTTGAGTTTTTCCTATAAATTAGAACACATACTTGCATGAAAATAATGCATAAAACCTATACATTTGAAACTAAAGGATTATTACTTTGTGCCTAAAACATGAATAAACACTTGGTCTTATCTCAAGGAGATATTCGTGTAACTCGTAAATTAGGGTCAAATGGTTTCATTTGGAAAGTAATTACAATCTAATTCTAAGGGATATCCCAGACATTGATTATCTATACCCAACTAGGAAAACCACTAACAAAAAATGTAAACATACAAAAATATCAAGGTGAAATTGTTAACTCTTGAACGAATAATATAAAAATAAACTAAAAGAAAACAAATGAATAAAAGGTTGAAAACTCGAAGTCTCTTTAGCTCAAGATGCATGTAACTAATTGTTTACATATGTAAATCGGTAATAAGAGATGTGTATAATCCAAGATCCCGGACACAACTGGGTATCAATGATATTGATTGATTGAAACGATGTGAATAAGAATAACACATCAACATCACTAATAAGGTTTTCTTTATTAAAAAATAAACTACTACAACTATTACTACTAATGCTAAGAATTTATGCATTTCTTAGACTTAATAGATGTTATTAAACCCTAATTGTAGCTTACTAACAAAGCTACCTAAATATTACATATAAGGCCCTTATTTGTTTCTTTTTTCTTCATTCCACCGTGGTTTTGTAATCATCAAATCTCTAATCCTCAACAATCTTCTCCTATTTGATGTTACAAAACAACTGCATTGAAGAAAACAATACTAAAACATAAGCATCCAAATAATAAGTCGCATTATCATGAATCTTCCCCTTTTTAAAATCATCTAATAGGGGTCTTGTGCAACTCGTAGACGCTTCCCCTTAAGTGATGCATGTAGATGGTAAGTATGTTAGGTCACCATTCTATCACATCAATATGTATTTCTAGAGAGAGAAAGTTTTAGAGAGAGAAAGTGGAAGGAACTAATGAATGATTAATGAAATGATAATTGCGATTAGAACCAACAATGTTAGGTCACTAGATTTACAACACAAGCTTAATAGAAAGATAGAGAGGCGATTGAACAATTATCCAAACACACACACGCCAGAGATAAATGTAAACTAAGTTATAATGTGAAGGTATGTGAAAGAAATGATATTGAACAACCAACCCTCAAGTGAGGGTTATACAAGAGTATTTATAGGCAAAGGAGCTAGGCAACACTCCCACTCCTTCCCTTTACTTATTGGACATGGGCCTAAGCTCATCCTTCTACAAGCTTAAGGCTAAAAACAAACATAAAGGCCATAATTAAGCTAACTATTACATATGAGTTACTAACACTTGATAATGGTTTAGGAGTGATTCCAACAATCTCCCCTGTGTTAGTGATGAAAACGGTGAAGGCGCTTGATGTAATAGAAGCTTTGACGCCTTCTGACATTCTTCTTTCTTGTGAGAAGAATTGCCTTGATTTGAACCATCTCCCCAAGTAGTAGAGATAGTTTTCTTTGAACACTTATGCTTTGACGTCATCTTTAACTTTGTTCTTTGATCATTGTTCTTTGTGATGAAAGTGATAGTATGTTGTTGTTGTCCGCATCAAGTCCGCTTCCGCAGTCTCCTTCTTCATCGCTTCACAGGTTCCACGCCTTTCTTCAACATGCTCACACACTCTTTTGACGTTGGATTAATCAAGAGACGATGAAGTTCTTTAAGTCTTTAACTTTGTAGATTCTTTGATTTGACGAAGAATCATTCTCGACTCAATGTGTTGCTTTTAAGATAGAACTTCCATTGATGATGATGTTGGTGTGAGCAAGTGAGAATCAGACGATCATTCCGCCCGTGAGCTTCCATAAGAAGTAAACATAAAACGGTTAGTAATAAGCGGATTCCGGCACTTACAAGTTTGAACTTCGAGAGTGTTGACAAAGATAGTGTGAAAACACAACTCTAATTTACAAAGGCCGCTCGAATCGAGTCCCACAAGTGAGATAACACGATAAAATCGGTACACCTACGATTCAGATGAGTCACCGAGGTACAATCAAGCATCACCTCACGATCGTAGACCGCTTGAGACCACTAAGCGTAATCCACGGAGTTACCGAAGTTTCGGCCGCCGTGGTCAGCTTTGATGTTGACCGGCAGAGTTTCCATTCAATCAATGAGGATCACAAATGTGAACCTCTCATAAATGTTCTCGGCTTGCTAAGATCCTGTGAAGGACTCGATAATGTACCACCGAAATTCTTATTGTTGAATGTCAAGTGATGAAATGTCAAGTGTACCTAAGAGATCTTTTGATGAATCTCGTGGCTCTAGACTCAATAGTGCATTTTGGTTTTCCCGAGCAGAGACTAGGAAGATGGTCTCCTTCTTCAATACCAGCAATCTCTAAGAGAAAGCCGATAGTTTACGTAGGGTTCCCCGTGAGAATGAAACAAGCTTCGTCAGAGAGAAACTTGAGTGGATAAGAAGGTTTAGTGCATGCGTCACTGGGTCCATGACGACTTTTAATCTTCAATAACGGTGTCATCTAGTGACAACCAGTAGCATATGAATTGAACCCTGTTCCACTCTAAGTTGAATAATCTAGAGGGCTATTTCTTTTCACCCTTTTCTTTGCATTTCTTTTAATTCTTCAACTCCTTCTTTCTCCCATTCTCATTTCTCCTTTTTATAATCATACCTAAGGACTTCTAAATTCTAACTATTGGTAGTGTCCTGGGTAGATCCTCCTGCCTCGGCGGATCATAGGACGGCTATTCCTAACCTTAATCACCTTATAACTCCATGACTATCCTATGTTGCCATAAAACCATTTTCAAGAAAATCTCTCAAAGGGTTTGTAAATGAAAACATGTTTGAACCACTGTGAGAGTTTTATCTTTTAGCATAAATACCCCCCTCCACATGTGCTTTAGAGTTTTGACGGGAAATGCACAAGTGAGGAAAGAGTGCGACTTTGAATTGATCGACTCAAGATAGACATTCCCCCCCGAGACACGGTTACGTGGCATAGTTAAAGAGTTGCATTGTCAGCTTTTAGGTGACAACTAGCTCTAATAACTATCTTGAAGGTGTGGACAACCCTGAAAGGTTGTCAAACCCGTCAAGGTTCATGTCTACCAAGAGTTTCTCGAATGGTACATTCTACTCTGACAAGTCCTTTATGAGACACGCTTACATCACTAGCTAACTAGCTTGAAATTATTACCCGTCCCGACAAGTCTTTTCGAAGTTACTAACAGCTTAAGATCTCTCACAATTTTGGGTTGAAGTCTTTTGCACGAAGGGTTCATATAGCAAAACACAACATATTTCTTATCACGTATTTTCTCCCCTCAAAAATGGCATATAAAATGTTATTTTTGAAAAGTTGAGAATAAATATGACCATTTCGAAAGTGTTGCGAGAAGAATGACCATCGTGAACAATTTGTGAACAAAGTTTTAAGTCAAGTACCCCTCAACGAAAGTGATATAAACGGTTGAGGTTTTGAAAATCATAAGGGAAAGTACTTGTTCTTTGAGCAAAACCTTGAAAAGTGAAAGGTTTGATAGGTTTTACTCAAAAGTAAGAAGCTTTCGCCCTTTTATAAGGATTGTGGCAATCAAGCGCACTACGTGGTCCTTTATTTACAAGTACGGGTTGTACATTGTAATGTGTGCACAAGCCATTGACATAATCAATCATACATCCAAATTTATAATGAAAGAAGCAGCTCAGGGGTACCGTGTAGTCCAGATGTCGCCGTGAGTGTGAATCGGCTGAAAGCCGATGATGTTTCCCGGTCGACCACCAACATAGCTTTCCAATCTTCCGAATCGATCCCTTCTATACAACCGCTCATCAATCATTGTGATGATCCTTCACATCCCTTCGACCTCGAGAATTCCATCGCTAGGAGACCCAATTTCCGGTGTATATCCTTCAACCGTAAGCCAATCCGCCCTAACCATCTTCAAAGTGTGATCTCCAAATTTGTGAAGATCTCTGCACGCCATCAAGCAATTTCTTTGAAGTTCACGCGTAAACGACGCCAATGGTTTGTCTGATGAGTGTAAATTGTGAAAGCCGGTTGATGTCGGAAGATCAAGTCATGTGGAGTGAAGTTGACACGGTATGATAAGATTCAACCGCAAGCCGAGATCTTCTACACGCTCTTTGATGACTATGCGCTCGATGAAGATGAGCAATGACTTGATGAATTCACGCTGTACTTCAGCTGGAGAATTGTCTCATACGCACTCAGCACTTTGGCAAGGTACATGTCTTCATGTCTGATAGACAAATTCTCAAAGTCGCCTTCAGAGAATGCATAATCCCTTTCGCCTTGTCTTTTGACCACAATATTCTTGAGAAAAGTGTAGTCCCATTTGGACGAAAGATCAACGGGTTTGATGGCAACGATGTTTTTAGTAATCGAACACTTCGCATGTTGAGACTTCGACCTCAGCAGCTTCGTAGTAGATTCTTCTGTTCCGCCAATGATGAATCCAGTACATTGCATCTCGGTCGTATGCTTCCACTTTGTTGGAGAACAAGTGATTAGCTCTTTCCTCGATAGCTATGCAGCTTTGAGTATTCGGGTCACTGGGAATGGAAGTGTCAGTGATGTAGCATATTTCCTTGAACCATCGCCACCATGTAGAAGAAATTCCAAGTCTTTGTTGAAGAAATATCGAAATGGAATTCTAGGCTCATTTGGTTGGCCGATTGTTGGTAGTGGTTTAGACCACTCGGTGTATATGGAGGGTTGTCCCGCTTGAAAGTCGATGTTTGCTTCTAGGTTGAGCCAATCCATGTTATTAGACATAGCTCGAGCAATGTTGTCAAGGTGATATTCAACCTCGATGGCACTTCTCGAGCTATCTTTAACAAATTGAAATGCTTCATTCTTGATTCGCTTCAACTCGATTTCGCCATCTTCTTTACTTGAACTTTTCTTGCAATTTTAGCATGCTCCAATGTAGTACCGCTCTACCGTATCTTGACCTTCTTCAGGGTAAGGAGTGGAATTGACAAGTGTAGAAAACCATTCAAATTCCTCTGTGTTATCTTCATCTAGCCATGATAGGACGCCAGCTCGTTGGGGCTTCTTCTTCTTTTCTTAGGCCTAGATGAGGATTCGCTTTCGTGCACTTTGTCAGGGAAGGTTGTTGTTGGGGCTCATGGTATTCTTCATCGTCACCACCCCAGATACTCAAAGTGATCACCGGTTTTCTCGAGTCTGGGGTGGTAACTCGTAATCCCGAGGTTTATTTCGTAAGAGGAGGAGGAGATCTTTGTTGATCAGAGTCCGCTTTGTGGTGGAGGTTGCATCGAGTAATCAATGGAGATGATTCACCAAACTTCTTTGTGCGCTTAGGCTCTCTTATCCTTATCTTGATCTTTGTCTTCGCCTCTTGAACGCTTAGGCCTACAGCCTTATCTTCTCGAATGATGACTTGAGTTGGTATTCCAAAGAATGCTTCAAACAGCTTTAGCTTCATGGGAGGCAAACGCTTGCGAGCTGCGACATTTGGCTACCAGCGGTTCACCAATTCACCATCTGAGAAGATTGTAGTTTCAACTGGATTGATGCTCAAATTCATCGGAGTTGTTTCATGGCTTGCTTGGCTAAATGTAAGAATTCCAGGATAAAGTTATGCGGTATACATCTCCTTTGTCAGTTTCGGAACGACCTCCATAAGGAAATTGTGAGAGTATCCTTTAATCATCTCGTTCATGCTTCCCCGAAGATCATCCTTCATAAGCTTATGTACATACTCCCTTGACTTTCATCTTGTCCGTTCTCATCGATGAAGATACGTTATCGATCGGCAATGAAATTCAACTTTCTATAGAGCATGTCTTTCTTTCGACTCTTTTGACTTTAACGATTCGGTTCTTAGCTTGAGACATCCAAGATGGAGTTGGCTTCTGTACTGATTTGGATGATGATTTGGTTGATTTCTTTGATGGTGGTGGTGAAGAGTAAGAAGATGAATCTGATGATGATGAGATGTGAGGAGACTCCGGGTCCTTTGGTGGTGCAGAGGTTTTTCCTCTCGATCGCGGCAGACTATCTAGCGAAACTTATCATACGCATCATCTCAGTTTTCTTTCTCTTCTTCTTATATGTCTCAGTCTTTTCTTTGTCACCCTCATCTTCTCGGACTTTTAATCTTCAATAGGTTCCTGAAGTCATGCTCAATAGTTTCCTCCATGGGCTTTTGTTGTTGCTCCAAAGTGGTGGCACCAGATCCCTTATCGGGTTGATTAACCGCATCGGATCCGTGAAGGTTGAGCCACCACTTGACCGGCCACCCATTTGATCATTAGCAAATTCTTTTGCCACGTGTTGGAGTCTAAGGAATTTGAACTTCTTCCTGTATGAAGTATCCAGGTGCTCTTCTTCTTCATCTGAGCTTTCTTCATAAGGCACAAGTACAGGAGTCTTCCCTTTTCCTTTGTCGGCTGGTGGACTTGGAGGTTTAGGCTGAGGAGGTTCTTCGATTTGCATTGAGTAGAAAGTCTCTTCATATGATGCAAGTACCCTCGAGTCCTCGTCATGTAGCTTTCTTTGCGGTTCGGCTTAGATACGGGAATAGGAACAGCTTCCTTGTCGAGGAACTCCCCTTTCGTGGAGGATTCCTTTGGGGATTATCCTTTGACTTTCGTACTTGCAGGCACTTCCTGCCTTGCCTCTTCTGGTTCTCCGTTATAGGTGTACCGGAAGACTTCTCATCGAGATGACCAACTTTGCCTTCTCTACTGCGCTACCCGATACCTTTTGTATGTCTTGAGCTTTTTGATTTCATTTGTCGAAGGTGATCGGGTAACACACCTGTTTCTTTGTTGACGATTCCTTGATTCTCGGCCGATAGGATGGGTTCACCAACATGTCGTGATTGTCGGGTCATTGAGCCTCTTGGGAATATCGTGATGAAGTCAAGTGCTCTCGGATCAACAACTTTGTATATCTGACATAGGGAATCTTTGAGCCAAGCTTTTTGAGAAATGACATCATGTCATCCCATATCAGAGCTTCAATTTCAATGTCCTTCTTGTTGATTAATGACCAAAATATTTGCAGCTCCATGAGCTTGGGATGCTCATAGCCACTATCACGACCGTAGATCGACTTGGTGATGATGATGTAGAGGGTTCTCCACGGTTGAGGAATGTTTTTAAGCTCTGCATGAGAATGCTTAGTGATAATTCCTGAAGCTTCATCATAGCCAATATCAATCGAATTGCGAACGCTCTTCAAGAGGTGTGGCATAGAAGTCGGTTGGCTCGATATCGGAATAAGAAGAACGACCTGTAAATCTGCATGTGTGATGGTGATTTGTTTGTGATTTAACGTCACTGTCACCGCACTTTGACCTTTGATCCTTTGCATTGAATTCCAGAATTGTTGTATGTAGATCTCCGTACTGCGTCAGCGAGTGTGAGAGCATGTTCGGTAGGGATGATTCTTTAGAATATCCACAAAGAATCAAGCAAGAAGATTATGAGCATGTGAGGGTTTCAAAGTCAACTCTGAGATTGTTCTTAACAATCTTTCTTGGATAGCCATTAGGGAAGATATCGGCAATTGTGAGAACCTCGGGTGCATCCACATTCATTTGAGCACCATGTCGTGATCAAATAACATTAGCCAAAAGAACCAACATATTGAAAGACATAATGTTAGTCAACGAAGGTTTTATAATGTCTAATTATTGAATGTACAAGTTAATGATTGTTCGAGTCCTAAGTCACTTGTTTGTCCAATATCCAATGACGCGTGAAAACGTTTCGTGAGTTAGTTAACTTTAAGTTTTAAAGTTTATGTTATCACTTATAGTTCACAACATATCAAATGATTAAGTTTATTAGTGACATTATTGGATTCGTGACGTTATGATTCATTTATTTACAAGTTTGCACGTGTAACAATTCAAAATGAAGGTTTGATCAAGGCTTATGCGTAGGAATAGTAGCTTATGCGTAAACAAGATAAGTATATCGCGAGACGTAAGCTTACGCGTAGGATCCTGACTTACGCTAAGAAATATTACGCGTAGGAACAGAGAACCTTATGCGTAAACTTACGCGTAGGCGTATATAAACCTTACGCCGTAAGGCTTACTCGTAAGAGTAGAACCTTATGCGTGAGTCATCAAGCACGCATATCCTTCACAGGATATGCGTAGTCCCATTGTAGAACCTTACGCGTAATAGTTACGCGTAAGATTACTCTTAGGCATAACTTTCTACGCGTAAGGTGATCCTTATGCGTAGAGTAACAAGGACCTTGATTCTGAAGTTTTATGTGTAGCAAGCCTGAAATAAAATCATCATATCATCAATCTTAACATGTATATCATTTTAAAACAGATCATGGCATGAAACTCATTTCAAACGCGTAGAAAGTCATACGCATAAGTCAAAACCCTAGAGTTTAAGAATTACGCATATGATTTCTAGCCATAGGAATTGCACCAAAAGTTTTCTCGTAGGTCTAGGTGTTGTGAGAGTCTAACAACCAAGTTTTAACATCTAAAAGTAAGTGAATCAAAAATACCCAAACCTAAGAACATTAAACCCTAAATTCCAATTTTTAATCAATTAGTGTTTCGGGTTGTTATAAGGCACGAAATCATTAATTCAACATGATATCAACATTACACAACAATCTTTTTGACCAAATACAATCACATTTGAAAATACCCAAAACCACGCATAAACCCTAATTTTGAAAACCAATTAATTCGTTTCTGGGTGTATTTTGAGGATAAAACTAGTATCATTGATGTTATAGACATGTTTTGACACAATCTTTTTAACCACAAACACACAATCTTGATCATGTGTTCATGCAGCATCTGCGTAAACACAAACAAGATATACCACATTTGACCGTTGGATTCATGTAAAAATCAAAACCAATGTTTAAAAACATGTTAAGATTATGAAACAACTTACAAAATGATGATCCAAAACAAAGATTTGATGAACGATTCTTAGGCGTAGGATGTTTTAGGTGTTAGTGTAATAAATGTGATGTGAGGAGTTAGGTGTGGGAGTTTTATTAAAAAAACAGTTTACACTTTTGACAGTTTTGGTCCCTCCACCTTTTCCTTTTTCATACAAAGCCATTTAACTTCCATTTTGGTTACCAAACAAAGATTTTAAGAAAGAAACTTGACAACACTCCCCCTCGACTTAAGAAAATAATGAAAGGTTATAAATTTTAGTCCGAGGAGTGTCATTTAACCAGAAAAGTTTACCACCATTGATAAAAGATACAACCAGAATAGAGTAACATGCAAGTACACGGATGTTTTGAAACAGTTAAGTGTTTATTTTCTCCCCCTCAACACTTGATCGAAAAATACTGAATTTTGAAAGATTATAGTGTTGACAGAAGAAATGTACTTGCAATGTTGAAAGAAAAATAGATAGAAGAGTATTTTTGTTGTTTTATCAGATTTTATATTTTTGTATTTTGTTTTTGAGAAAAATATTTACAAAAGAGATTTTGGTGTTTGACAGGTTTTTAAGACTGTTTTAGGAGGTCATCCAATTCCTCTTGAGTCAAACACCTCATACCAATCCGGTGGACCAACTCATTAAACCTAGCGGGAGGCAAGGCTTTGGTGAGTAGATCTGCCAATTGGTATTCTCACTCCACAAAATATAATTCAACAGCACTGCTCCACGTGATCCTTGATGAAATGATATCGAAGATCGATGTGCTTTGATTTCGAGTGCCGAACGAAGTTGCACGAGATCGCAATAGCACTCCGATTGTCGCAGTACATCGGGATTCTTTCAAATACGTAACCATAGTCTTTGAGTTGTGTTCTCATCCAAATGACTTGAGCACAACACGACGACATGGCTACATATTCGCCGTTGAGGACACGATGTACAATCCGCTTCTTCGATTGCCATGACACCACTTTATCACCAAGAAATTGTAAAGCTCCTGAAGTACTTTTCCGTGAGTCTAAGCATCCTGCGTGGTCGTAAAAAGCGATTAGTTCAAAACCAATCCTTCGGATACCAAATTCCCAAATTAATGGTTCCCTTGATGTATCGGAGGATTCTTTTAGCCTTAGAGAGGTGGGTTTCAGCTTGGTCGCGATCGATAACGGAGCAAAGATATACAAAGAAAGACAATGTCAGTTTGCTAGTTAGATACATGAGAGGCCCAATAATACTACGGTATTTGGTAGGGTCCACCAATTTCCCATGTAAATCAGCGTCTAGCTTCTTGGTATGAGCCATTGGTGTGGCATAGGTGTCATGTGTTTGCATTCCAAATTTGTGTAACAATTCAAGGGCATATTTGGACTGACTCAAGAAAAATACCACGGGGTGATTGATGAACTTGTAGTCCTAGAAAGAACGTAAGTTCACCCATCATGGACATTTCAAAATGTTTCTTCATTAGTTTTGCAAAAGCGATTGAGTACTTTTTATGAGTTGACCCAAAAATGATGTCATCCACATAAATTTGAACAATTAAAATATGTTCCCCGTGATATTGTATGAAAAGAGTTGGGTCAACCGAACCTTTGGTAAAGTTATTGGCAATGAGGAAAGATGATAGCTTATCGTACCATGCCCGATGGGCTTGTTTGAGACCGTAGAGAGCTTTCTTCGCTTTGTAGACATGATTAGGGAACTCGGATCAATGAATCCTTCCGGCCGACTAACATAAACCGCTTTTAAGTTGTCCATTGAGAAAAGCAGTTTTGACATCCATCTGAAAGACCGTGATGTTCATGTGAGCCGCAAATGCGGAAATATCCTAACAGCCTCAAGACGAGCAACCGGAGCAAAAGATTCTTCAAAGTCAATACCCTCTTCCTGACTATAACCCTTAGCCACCAGACGTGACTTGTTTCTCGATAACGCTTTCCTTCAAAGATCCAATTTGTTTTTCCAAATCCATTTAGACCAATGACGAGACCCGTGTTGGTCTTTCAACCAGTTCCCATACTTCAAGACTTTAAATTGGTTGAGTTCTTCTTGCATGGATTCAATCCAGTTGTCTTTTGTCATTGCGTCTTTGATGTTTTAGGTTCAGATTGGCAGACAGTGAGTGCATAAATGCAATGTTCACCGTCCGGTTGAAGACGCTTGTCTTGTAACGACTGGTTAATTCGGGTTGCCAATAATATTTTCCAGAGGATGGTCTTTTGTCCATCTATGTGTGGAGGGTTGATGTTGGTATACATTGTGCGATTTTGAGGATTCAAATGGCTTGTTGAAGATTCCGCGACATCCGTGCAGCAGCCTCATTAGCAAACGGGTTAAAGAACGCATTTGGATCAAAATCTGCAGGTGGGGGTACTTCATTCGAACATCATCACCGGTTCATCATTGTTGGAAGCGGTTTGTTCAACTGTGTGTTGGAGTCAACTGGTGGTGCTTCTTCAACCGTAGTTGTTGTAGAAGGTGTATCAGGTATAAGAGTAGTATCGTTGAGCAATGAAACAACGGATACACCGAGCACGCTCATCAATATCGCCACCGAACAAGCGGAGCAAATAACCTTTCCATTTGTTGACGAGTGAGCAGGGGCTTTGTTCACCGATGATGATGGGTTTGGGGAAGTTTAAGCGGTTGTGACCGGTTCTAAGTCTGTTATACTCGAAGCCATTTCCGTGAGTTCATCAAAATGAGCATGAATCCTTTCCATAACCTCCTTTGTTCGACGATTCCAGATTCGGAAACCTTTAGAATTATCACAATATCCAATAAAGACTCCAATGTCGGCTTTGGCTTTGAGCTTTCCAAAGTCATCACGATCATTATTCGGATAGCAAAGAGATCCAAATACATGAAAGTGTTTGAGATTCGGTTTTCTGTTGTGGACAAGCTCGAAAGGTGTTTTGTTGTATGGCGTTTGTAATCATAGAACGGTTTTGAGTATAGCATGCAAGAGATACACTTCGCATAAGTAACTGGAAGTTTAGCATTGATTAACATTGTTCTGCAGCTTCCACTAACGCTTCGGTTTCGTCTTTCAACAACTCTGCTTTTGTTCGGTGTGCGGCAATAGATGTTTGATGCTGAATTCCCACTTTCTTATAAAATTCACGAAGAGTTTGGTTAACAAATTCAGCCTCTATCTGCTCGATTTGTCGGACGGTGTTTCAGAGTGAACTTGTATTTTCATGAGAAAGGTGATGATCATCTGGAGCTTGGTCTTTGCTTCGAAGAAAGTAGACCCAAGTCCAGCGTGAATAGTCATCAACAATTACTAAGATGTAGCGTTTGCCATTGATCGCTTTGCACGCCATCGGGCCACACAAATCCATGTGAAGAAGATGAAGCACATGCCGAGAGTTGTGTTCCACCTTTGAAGGAAAATGAGCACGAGTGCTTTTGCCTTGTTCACAAGCTGAGCAAAGGTGATCTTTAGAATACCAAATCGTGGAGTCCTTCAACTAGTATGTGTCGAGCAAGGTTGGTGATGGTTTGAAAGTTTAGATGTGAGAGACGACGGTGCCATAGCCGAGATTTTGTTGATGTTGCCTTTGAAAGTAAGCAAATGGGAGATGAAGCAACCATGTCTTGCATAGAGATAGTGTAAAGACTTGAATTACGCGAGCCGACATAAGGTCGCTTTCCTTGTAGATCATGAATGAAACAAGATTTCTCCCTGAAAGCAACCTCCAAATCTCCATCACAAAACTGACCTACAGAAAACAGATTGTGACCGAGGCCTTCCACATAATAAACCCTGCTAATTTCGATGTTCCCATTGATATAGTCTCCGTAGCCCATGATAGCTGCGAAGTGATCATTCCCGAATCGGACAGTGCCAATGAACTTTGCAATAAAGTTTGATAACAGTTTAAGGTTGCATGTCATGTGTCGGGAACATCCGCTATCAACAATCTAGAGAATGATCTGTATCACCTGCATTACACACGCATCTAATAATGATGGAATAGAAGTAGATGTGGAACCCAAAATGTTAGAGGGTTCCTGAGCGCTTATAGTAGACATACACGCATCAATAGCTTTAGGTATCCATTTAAATCCAAGTGTGTTATATATCCATTTCTGCCATCTCCAACTAGTATTTGCTTTAGTCTTAGTGAATGCACTAGGTGGTACTACATTCCTAGGAGGTGAAACTGGAGCTACATGGACAGCAATGCGTTTGCTAGAATCTAAAGAGGGCGGTCTACCAAGCATAGACTTAGAAAGATTAGTGGGCCTAGAGGTATTCCGGTTCTTAGGATTCCTTAAACGAGAGATGATAGCTTTAGCAACACATTTGTCATGACAATCAGAATTCATACTTTTACGACAAATAACACAAGGTGCATCGATGAATATCAAAAGTGCTTAAAGGTTTAGCATTCGCTACATCACTATTTCTATTACATTTGCCAGACGCAATATCTATAGTGGAAGCAACGTGAGTCTTATTCATAGTCCTAGGGTGTTCTTCTACTTTAGCATTCCTTATTGATCTTTTCTTAGGTCGCAACTTCCTATTCTTCGATGTAGTGCTCCTAGGCTATGAAGTGCGGACGTTTGGAAAAGACGCAACTATTCTGTTTCAAGAGAAGGAAGCACGTTAACAACTTGTGATTTGGCAGTAGGGATTCTAGGTTCACGATTACTAAGTGTTACCGGGGCTATTCTCTTAATCACGGTAGGCGGAAGTTGTTCATACTTTCCTAACATTTCTCTTAACTTGAAGATAGTGTGAATCGATCTTGATTTTCGCACTAATATTTCCAGCAAAAATTCATAACTTCTTTAGTGTGTGCAAGATAATGATCAAGTTCATTTGATGCTTCATCACGAAGTCTTTTGAGTAAATCAAATATGACACCATATTCCTTTTAACTTTTACAAGTTCTTGTTCATATTTTGAGATTTGACACTTAAAAGACACGTTTGATCATCCAGTTGCTCAATTTTAGGATCAAGATTTTGCACGCGAATCGGGCGATTTTGTGTTGAAAAGCAAGTTGTTGATCGTGAATATCTTTTGACACCAATTAAGACGACGTATTGCATTTGAAAGTTCGCTTGACAATCGCTTTATTTTCAACTTTTAAGGACTCGATCAAGCACATTATCGTGTTCTCAACATTTACCACAGTAATCAACAAGACGCAGAGATATAATCAAATGCATATGACAAAGAATTCAATAGCACAACATTATGGACATCGGCACAGATGACATCTTCCAAGAGTCGATCAACATCTTTTCTCAACATTTTCTTTTTACGCTTAGTATTAGAAATAGATGTTTCTGTTTTCTCGAAAATGACCTTCATCAATCCAAGTTCCTTATGAAAGTCCCTTTCCCAAGACAATGCACAACTTTTCAAATTTTTAACATTTGGTAAAAGATTTTTCCAAAAATGTCTTTGTTCTCGCGCCAGAGGCGATTGAAAATGTTGAACTTTGATTTCATAATGATATTCTATCTCATGTTGTAAAGTTTTGAGGTCAGCCATGAAAAGGTCAAAATATCGAAGAATTTTGCGATTTTCGGGTTTTGAGTTTACTTCACTGATGGAAGGTAAAGGACCATAAGTTTGTGCATAATCTGGTTTGGGATTAACATTAGAAGACTCAGACGTTTTATGATAATCCTTGGTGTGTTAGAAGAATCCGTTGGTGTGACGAAAGTGACCGCTTTTGAATAGTTAAAAGGTTTGTTGTAAACAACATTTTCTAATTTTGATCGACTCTCGCCTTCTGCATCTAATTCCTCTTGACGATGATATTCAACAACACTCATAATGTAATTATCAATTTTATATTCTCACTGACCGAAACTTCGGATTTGGTTTGAATTCTTTGGTTGAAAGCTTAGGTTTGTAATCAGCAAGATTTGGTCCATAGCCATTTGGATTTGGTTTTAAAGTAAACTTTTCAATAGTTGTGACCGACTCACCATGTTTGTAAACAACAGTTTAAAACTCTTTAAGTTTGTTTTGCAAGCCGATGATTTCTTCAAGATGATCATCTATTCGTTTCGTTGAATGCTTTTTGTATGCAGAGAACTGTTTTTGACAAGTTAACAACTCAGCCTTAGCTTTTTGATTTTCCAAGGTGAGAGTGTTAATTTGCTTTTTATGTTCATGTTTCGGTTGTTCTATTTCGACATAACAAAGCATTCTTCGCGCTAGATCAATGATCTATCTCTAAATATTGTTCGCTTTTGATGAGATTTGGCAAAGGTCGCTTCAAAACCTTTTTCTCGTTTTTCTTGAGTTTTGAAAAAGTTGAGTTGCTTTTGTAAACATTCAAAGTCCTTGGTTAACAATGCATTTTTACTTTTCAAGTCCCGATTAATTGCACGACATTCTTCCACTATGGTTTGTTGGTCTTGTATTAAACGAGCAAAACTGGATGAGGCAAAGTTCGGCGTGTTCAACGTGAGTCTCAACATGATCATTACTTAGATCCTCAAGTATAACCACGGAGTCAATTTGATTATCAAGGGAAACCATTTGGTCATCTTTGATCGCCAAATATAACTACGGTGTCTAGTTGAAAATCGTCAGAATGAGATGTGGACGACTCATTTTGAACATTCCGAGCCTTGCCGGATTCAGATGTTGGCGGAGATATTAGATCAGAGATAAATATGGTTTGTTCGGTACCGAGACAAGCCATCGGTGTCATACACTGGGCCTGTGTCACTCATGTGTAACTCATGCATATTAGCCATCAACATAACAGCTGCATTGGCCCGCAAATCCTCCATATCATCATCCGAAGTCAGATTTGCCATAAAACTGTTCTTTGTCCGTGATAGTTCCACCAGCTTCATCCTTAAGAGCCAAAAGAAGAGCCTCTTTGTGATAAGCATTGCCCCTCGTCCTCGGCTTTGGGCATGCATTAGCCAGGTGTCCCTTCTCATTGCGGTTGTAGCATCGAAGACCATTCAACCCATTCGAGCATTTCCTGCTTCCACCACTTGAGCTCTATTGTTATTCCTACCCACAGCATTAAACCCTTGACCACGCCCATCGACGACCATAACCACGATTCTGAACTTCAACTCGCCCATTGTTCACAACAGCTTGATTCCTTGTGTTAGATGAGGAACGAATACGATTGTTGGATTTGTTGGTATAACGGCTAAAAGCATTAGCAATCATAGCAAATCCTTGTTGCAATGCTTCAACGGATCGATTCCTCATTAGCTTCGCTAACAAGTGCTTGAGCATTGTTGTTGTTGTATGGAACCAATTGAGTTTGTTGAGATTGAGTTTGTGAAGGATCATATGGTGTGATTGTAGCATTGGTTGAGTTGTCTTTGGTTGAGGAGGATAAATGTTTTGAGCATACAAGGCAAGTTGTTGATTTTCCGGATTTGACGTTGAAGCAATTTGAGCACGGAGAATCCTTTCCCTATCAACTTCCTTTTCATGAGGCTTCAAGTAATCATACAACAATTCGTATGTAGAATGATGCATGTTCTTTGCTTGACGGAGAAAAATGACATACTTTTCCCATTCAGGACCAAGACTACTCAGAACTTAGTATTACAGCAATTCTTGGCATGATGATGTTGTGTTTATCCAAATCATTTGATGTCCGAGAATCGGTGATGATAAGACTCGAGTGTCTCTCGTGTTCAATCATGAAGTGTTCATAAGCCAAGTAAATTTTGGATTCCATATCCTCCTGATTGAGTTCAGATCCTTCCATAAGAAGATGAATATGTTCCCACATTGCCTTTGCAGCCTATTTGAGCATCAACACTTCGAAGAATTAGGTTAGGTAATCCTAAAAGGATATATTGCATTGCAAGTTCATCAGCTTCATAGTGTAGAAGTTCTTCTGCATTTAGGTCTGCAACAATAGCAATGTTTGATTGTTCATCTCTTGGTGGATTAGCATTTGGATCGCCGGTACAATGACAGTAGGCATCTGAAATGGACCTTCCAAGATAACCTTCTTTAAGAACTTTCCATGTGGCTTCTTCAGATCACAAAACCTAAAGAACCTTATCACCCATTGATCGTAGTTTCCTGGAGTGAGCATTGGAGGTCTATCAAGTGATCCAGCCTCATGAATTGATTGTTGGCTGCTTAAAGCTTCACACATCTTTGCAAACCAAGTGGGTTCCTTCATAGTGTTCCTTGATGGATGTTGATTGAAGTCATTTGTGTAGGGTTGAACTTGAAGACTTGGTGGTGGTTGAACCATTTGAGGTTGTGGAATTGCGGCAAGTTGTGGAGTATGTTGTTGATTAAATTGTTGTTGATAAATTGCTTGTTGTTGATTCCATTGTTGATGTTGTGGAGTTAGTTGTTGTTGTTGACGTTGAGAATAAGTGTAAGGGAAATAGTTAGAGTATGGTGGTTGTGACATGTTGAAAACTTGTGTTGGTAAAATGGATCTTTGTAGTCGAATGAACCTTTGTTGATGAAGTATCCTTAGGCGTAGAAATCACAATAAACCAAGTAGGACTTATGCGTAAAAACACCAAAGTTACGCAGTAACAATCAAGAGTTACACGTAGATTTAGCTTACGCGTAAGTAGGGTAAAGGTACTAAAGTTATGCGTAGACACAAAGTTAGCGTAGAACTTATGCGTAGGATTACCTTATGCGTAAGACAAGGCTTAAGCGTAAGATGAATCTTATGCGTAGGATTTCTACGCGTAAGCTTTATGCTTATGCGTAAGTTTAGGTTTTTATCCCAAATGATCTTTTACACTATCACAAAGCAAAAGATATCCAAAGTCGACGTATTTTCAGGCTTATCCAAGCAAGAAAACACGGAGTTAAACCACAAAACGAAGATCAAACCAAGGGTAAAGTTACGCGTAAGATTAGGGTTTTGATACGCTAAGATCTTACTCGTAAAAATAATTTTGCCCAAAGATGTTTCTAAACCAGTTTTTGTATGATGAAATAGCTTCAATAACACCAAAATGACACAAAAGTGTGAAACTTGATGAACCAAAGCTCTCAAAACGGTTACGCGTAGGATTACACCCACGAACAAAAACAAGTTTAAAAACGTAAATCCACGCGTAAAGTTTGAAACTTTTTGCCAAAAACAGTTATTTTAACACCTTATAACATTGAAAGTACAAGAATCTTGGATTGAAAAGTGTAAAAAAATACGTTTTTAAGGGAATCAAATATGGAACCTCTTTTACGCGTAAGACCAAAAACCTTCAAAACAACAAAATAGCGATTCACCCAACTATTTGGTGATTGATACCACTGTTAGGTCACTAGATTTACAACACAAGAAACATAGAAAGAGATAGAGAGGCGATTGAACAAGATTCACACACACACACACGATATACTAGGTCAGTTAGGCGTAGAGTGTAATGAAGAGAATAACTTGAACAACCAACCCTCAAGTGAGGGTTATACAAGAGTATTTACAGGCAAGGAGCTAGGGCAACACTCCCACTCCTTCCCTTTACTTATTGGACATGGGCCTAAGCTCATGGGCCTTCTACATAAGCTTAAGGCTAATAACAAACATAAAGGCCATAATTAAGCTAACTATTACATATGAGTTACTAACACTTGATAATGGTTTAGGAGTGATTCCAACAAAGATGAATCTTATGCGTAAGAGGTTCTACGCGTAAGCTTAAGCTTATGCGTAAGTTTAGGGTTTTTGCCCAAGTGATCTTTTACACTATCACAGTGCAAAAGATATCCCAAGTCGACGTATTTTCAGGCTTATCCAAGCAAGAAAAGAAAACACGGACTAAACCATGAAACTGAAGATCAAACCAAGGAGTGAGTTACGCGTAGAACTAGGGTTTTGATACGCGTAGTTCTACTCGTAAAGTGACTTTTGCCCAAAAGCTGTTTCTAAACCAGATTTTTGTGATGAAATAGCTTCAATATCACCAAAATAACACAAAAGTGTGAAA
>OU343220.1:227487931-227540194 GCA_910596185.1 Chrysanthemum makinoi
TACCTTGTTTTACGGCTTTGGCGGTTACGGCTTATGAATCGCTTTTTGATCTCCTTAACATCGCCAATCACCTAGCGGATGGCATCCGTTAGAAGCTGTCGGGCTGCTAACTTCGGAAAAGTTGTTGGATGAAAAGCGAGGTGTTGGGCCTATTGACTTTGTTGCCGAGAATGAACTTTTGATTTTTGCTGCCAAATCTCAATCATCTTTAAACTACGATTTAAGATATTGCGCTGGCTACATTTAGGAATCTTGTCGTTACGGTTGGCACCCGTGTAAAAGATATTGACTTGTTGAAGCTCCGTGAATCGCGATGGGGGCATTTCACGAAGATCTTTGAATCTCCCATGCCTCTCCAAGTTTTCATCGAAATTTTGAAATCGAAATTTCATTTTAAGATTAGTCGTCTTTGATGGAGGAAAAGAAATAAATTGACAAACTCCTCCCAAGTTTAGATAGATGAGGGGTTCTTTCCGACCAAATCGACGTCCCCTCAAGTGAGAATGGAAATAGCATCAACTTGATCACTTTTTGTGGCACATCTTTGAAATTGATCGTTGCCGTCATAGCGGATGTGTGCATACGTGTCTTCTCGATCAAACCCGGAATTGATTCGTGACACAAGTTGGTCAAATGTCTTCAATTCAAAGTGATCAGAATTGATTCTTGTGTAAGCGATGGCATCTCCATAACCCTCGGTGGGTGCACTGGAGCATTTCCGCCATAGCGCTCGTTAGTGCATATTGTTGTTTGAAATAGTACGAATCTCGGTTCGACTATTTGGGCGGCAAATCTCTGAGAAACGTCTTCTAGGAATTCTGCTAGATCATAAAGACTCAATGATCTAGAAGAACGATGCGCATGCACTAGAGTTAACTCTAAAGACTCAAGGGAGAGAAATGGGAATTATGAAGATAAATTATAAAAATGGGGTGAGAAGAATCTTTATGGGTTTTCGGTTCGACAAAGTAGATATACCAACAAAATCAATTAAAACAAACTCGAGGCAAAACAACAAAGAACTTAACAATAATCACAAGATGAATGGCTTCTTTGAAAAAGGTACACCAATCACAAAGACACAAAGGCAAGTTTTAAATCTTTGGTTCGGGAACTTATTATGGTCGCACCCAGTTAGGTAGTGCAATTGCTTGGTTTCGCGTGGTTAATCTTTTAAGTTGTTATTTATTAAAGAAAACGACAAATCTTTTTGTATTTTTTTTTTTTATATTTTTATATTTGATACATATATAGAAACAAAAGAAAAAATATTTTTGTTTTATACGTTTTTAAACTGTTTTGGGTTTTTGGATTTTTTAAGAAAATATGGATATATATATATAGATATGGATGATATAAACAAAGAGTGAGTATTCAAACTACTAATCTGCTAAACGATAGATAATCAAACAGCTCCCGGCAGCGGCCAAAAAATTTGATTCGCCTCCAGCAGGTCAAGTTTTATCACTCAAGTCCGCCACTTGTGAATGGCAGACCGTAACAAACTTAAAATGGCTCAGGAACGAACTCAATGAAGATCTGGGGAGTATAGGGTTTCCCCGGGTCGTTATGTCCCAAATGAATGCTGATGGATTATCAACGTAAAGTGATCGAGAAATTTGAACAGAAAAGGGATTATGATAGTGATTATAACTACAGAAAAGCCAACAAAGTACAACGGCTTAAATGCAAATTAAAGGAAATTAAAAGATAAAAACTATTAAATAAACGCTATCACTATTTTCAAAATGATGTTTTTGTTTTTATGTTTTTTATAAAACTGAAATGAGAACTACGTAGCGTACAAAATAAAAAGTGAAACTAAAGCAATAATAATCCTAAAAATATGAAAATGATATTTTTACAAACCTAATGATAAAAGAAAATTATTAGAAAGAGAAATTTATTTTTTATAACTAATTATCTAATTATTATTAATTAAAAACTAATTTTAACTATTAAATAATAGCCTAAGCTACAAGAGATTAGGAAACAAATCTAGAAAAATAAAATTATGACTTAGAAAAATCTAAAATATCAAAATAGAATTTTCAAAACTATTTTTGTATTTTTCTGGATATTTTTCTATTTTCTAGGAATTTTAAACTATTAAAAACTAATTAAATTACTTAAAAATACAAATTTAACTAAGAAAATTTGGAAAATATTTTTTGGCTTTTTATATTTATCTAAACTTAAGAAAAATGAAAAATTATTTTTTTGAACCTTTTCTTAATTTTTGTGTTAAATGCTAATTATAAATGCTTAAAAACTTGATAAATCAAGAAAAATACTAAACAAGCTGGAAAAATCTGAAAAATTCAAGTTAAGTCTAATTTAATATCAGGAATCTAGGAAAAATGGAAAAACAGGGTGTTATGTGTGAGAAATTGCAACTGCTATGGAATGTGCTTATGAATAAGCACATCAAATAAGCCAAACACCACAATAAGCTACCAACTTTTCACAGAGGCTCTAATATGCTATAATAACTAAAATGCAACAAGTCTTAACTGCTTTTAATCACTGAAATGCAACTAGAACAGATTTGATGAAATGAGTACAAGGGCAAAAACAGTTATGAGGGTCTACTTAGAAGCTTATTAATAAGCTACTAGATAAGCTGGAAACTACAAACCAATGATTGGAACCTAATCTAGACCTGTGCAAGTGCTAGCAAACCAAAAACCAGACTTGGATGAGCTCTGATGAGCTTGGTGCAAGGTTTGCAAATTACACGACACTCGGTTATCTTGGTGTGTACAGGGCATTTGGACCATGTTGACAAGCAATTTGAAGCTTTAAAAATTTGATAAAAATCCACAAAAATGACAACAAGCAAGTAGACCAACTGAAGTTTTTATAATGCCAAGTTTCACTTAATGTGGCTCAAAAATGAGCTCATGAAAATTCTTTCCAGTTTGGCTCAAAACAGATTTTCCATATTTTGACTTTTGACAACAGTTATGAACTTTGACCAAATTGAACTTTGAATCCAATTTATGGACAGGTTATGATGAAATATGTTAAACTGAAACTACTGCAAGCAATGTTTAATAATTCCAAACACAAATCAAGAGATTGGTTATCAAAAATCTCAACAGTGAGTGAATGAGACAGATTTAATGAGATGTTGACTTTTAAGTGTTTGCAGACACAAGATATTGATTGATACTAACATAAATGAACTAAACAAACATTAACCAACAGATTCTAACCACTGAATAAGCCAAAAAGACAGATAGATCAGCAGAACCAAACACACCTTTAATACACTGATTAGCAAATGGAACTAGGCTAACTACTAATCCAACATGTAATTTTGATCAAAATAAGTTTACTTAACCTAATTACTACTTAATACACAGATTTTAACTACTTCTAACCACAATTACCAAATATGCAATGAACTTGAGAATCACTTACAATAGGTCCCTAGCCACAAACTGCTTGCACCAATGAACCTCTACCTATTCTAAACCAACCAAATGAGTTCTAAACTACCCCAAATCCAGCTCTGAACCAACACATATTCAGTTCTGCATAATGTTTGCCCCATGTTGGCTTTCTTTGACCAAGAACCAAAGTGATTGAAACTTGAATACAAGCTTGTAAAATGCTGTAACTAGCTTATATAAGCTTGTTGAAGCTTAAAGTTGAGCTACTGAAAGCTTTGACATATGATTTTGAAAATGAAAACAATTGGACATAAAATGAGAAATTATAACATTAACTTGAATTGATGCTTGAAATAAGTTTAACTACACTGAAATACTTGAGATTGATACAAATTAACTTGATATTACAGTTGAGAAACTAGTAAGACATGAAAAGCTTAAAAACGACATACATTTTAGAAAAATAAACTAAGTACTACCCTAATTGCCTTCCTCTTCCTTCTTTTTATACCCAAGCTGTCTTATCTCTCTCCTCAGGTGGATCCCAAAATATTGACCATTGGATGTACAAAAGTGATCTTGGCCGTTTAAGTGGTTTTGGTAATTTGGTTTTGATATCTTAGACAGGGACAAGGTGCATTAAATGCGATTTGTATGTTAGGTGAGGAGGGGGGAACAATTGAGTATGGGGACAAAGTGGAGGTGGTGTGTGGTGGTTCGTGCAGGTGGGTGTGGGGAAGACATGGAAAGGGGGTAATATTATTTTAAACGTGGGTATTGGGTTGGGTTGGACGGGTTGGTTTATTGGACCGGGTTGGTTTGTTGGGTATTTATTTGGGCTAAAGCTTATATTGGACTTAGGATAGGATATGGATCCAAGGTATAGTTTAGGGACCAAACTTTACGAAATTCCGGGGACCATATATGTAACTTCTGAAAAACAATCCAAGGGCTTGTTTTGCCAACCTCCAATATTCAAAGGACCAAATCGCCATTGTGAAATTCCAAGGACTAAACATGAACATTTTAAAATCCAAGGATCAAAGCGTAATTTCTCAAAACTTTTGGAACTTTTCACCAAAGGACTAAATTTGACAACTTATGATTTGAAAAGGACCTTTGGTGATTTTTCTTATAAAATAAGTGCCAGGGGCCGATTTTGCCATTTTAGAAAGTCTGGGACCTGAACGCCAATTATGCAAACTTTGCTTTCGTTTTCATCACGATTTTTGAACATTTTGCATAAAACATATAAAATGCAATTTTGAGATATTTTGAGTATTTTGATGCATTTCTGAGCATTTTTAAACGTTTTGCAGTTCAGATTGACCCAAAAATGATGAGTATTTACACACTCATCAATGACAACACAAGGGCAAATCCTAACAAGAAGGCAACACCTACTTGTTGAAAATGTGGCAAATATGGTCACATTAAAAGGGATTGCAAGGGTTTTAAGGTTGGTGGTAAAGCCAATTGATCGGGCACTAATGGTTCGGGAGTGGTGGTTCTACCAACTCACGAAAGGTAGAATATGTTTAATAAGTCTTTTCATTTATTATGTTACATATATACGAATCTTATTATGTGCAGGATGATGATGTTGCGTGGTGGGTTGACTCTGGTGCAGCAGTTCATGTGTGTAAGGATAGAAGGTTCAAGACTTATGAGTCAGAATGATGATTCTATTCTTCACATGGGAAATGAGTCAACGACTTGGTGCATGGTTAGTGGTTGTGTAGATCTTAGATTTAGTTACGGAAGATTGTAACTTTGTTTAATGTTATTCATGTTCACGATATAAGGAAAAACTTGGTTTCGAGTAGTGTTTTGAATAATCATGGATATAAACAAGTTATTGAGTCTGATAAATTTGTCTTGTCTAAAAGTGGTATTTTTATTGGTTTTGGCTATTTGTGTAACCAAATGTTAGGGCTTAATATTGTCACGGATAGTGATGATTCACCTTGTGACCACCTCGACCGGTGACTCTACCCTTTGGTATGCTAGACTTGGCCATGTACACTATAAAAGGATGCAAGATATGTCTAAAGATGGGTTAATCCCAGCATTTGACATGGACACCGAAAAGTGTAAAACTTGCATGTTGACCAAGATAACCAAGAAACCTTTTCGGTGTTAGCGTGAGACTAAGCTCTTGGAGCTAATACGATGACTGTATTATTTGCATGCCACTCCCTCTTTTGGGAATAAGAGGTACTTTGTGACATATTTATTGATGATGCTTCTAGGTTTTGTTATGTCTATACATTTTATACTAAGGATGAAGCATTAGATAAATTCAAAGTGTTTAGCGAAGTTGAATTACAACTTGGGTCGTTGATCAAAAGATTAAGGATTGATAGGGAGGTGAGTACATGGATACGTATTTTCGGTCTGTTGGTATAATCCATGAAACATTGCTCCCTATACTCCTCACAAAATGGTATTTCTTAAAGAAAAACAGGTCTTGCTGAAGGAGATGGTTAATTCCATGTTGTCCTATTCAGGACTGAGTCAAGGGTTCCGGGGTGAAGCTATGTTAACAGCTTGCTATTTATTAAATAGGGTTCCCAACAAAAGGAACAAGGTTACCCCTTATGAACTCTGGACTAAAGGAAACCCAACTGAACTATCTCGAGTGCGGGGTTGTAGGGTCATTGTAAGACTCCACGATCCAAAGCGAAAACTTTGGGTGAAAGAGGCATTGACTGCATCTTTGTTGGATATCTTGAGCATTCCAAGGCTTTTAGGTTCTATGTCATTGAACCTAATGAATATGTTTCAATTAACTCCATAATTGAATCAAGGGATGCAAACTTTGATGAGAATAGATTCTCATCGGTCCTAGACCAAGTAGAGGATTCCTAATGGAACTCATGACCTGGTGTATCGAGAGGTCCTGATGAAGTATCATCGAGAGGTCCACGATGAGGTTGTGGATCAACAACTGAACCTATGCTCGAAGAGCAAAAGGGTCGGATACAAAGTCATTTGGACCTGAGTTTCAATTATATTTAATTGAAGGTACTAGGGATGAGGTTTCTGACCAATACTCATATTGCTTCATTGTTGAGGATGATCCCAAGACATTTGAAGAAGCAATGAAGTCGGATATTGCTTTCGGAAAGAAGCAATCAATGAAGAGATGGATTCCATCATGGGCAACAACACTTGGGTGTTGGTTGATCTACCACTGGTTGCAAACCTCTGGGTTGCAAATGGATTTTCTAAAGGAAAATGAAGGTAGATGGAACTATTGAAAAGTTCAAGGCTAGACTAGTCATTAAGGGCTTTAAACAAAAGTGGGAATAGACTATTTTGATACTTATGCCCCTGGCTCGTATCGATTACCATAAGGCTGCGATTGCTTTGGCATCAATTCACAATCGATTATTCCTGGATGGATGTGAAAACAACTTTCTTAAATGGTGAATTAGATGAGGAGGTTTATATGAACCAACCTCAGGGCTTCATCTTGCCTGGCAATGAAAATAATGTGTGCAAACTGATTAAGTCTCTTTATGGATTGAAGCAGGCACCTAAGCAATGGCATCAAAAATTTGATGAAGTGGTTTTGTCTAGTGGTTATGTTCTTAACCAAGTTGACAAATATGTATATAGCAAATTTGATGAATCTGGTAAAAGAGTCATCATTTGTCTATATGTTGATGACATGTTGATCTTTGGCACTGACCAAAATCAGGTTGACCTGACAAAGGAATTTTTGTCATTAAGGTTCTCCATGAATGACATAGGGGAGGCTGATGTTATCCTTGGTATAAGGATTAAACATGAAAGTAAAAGAATTTATATCTCTCAGTCTCACTATATTGAGAAGGTGTTGAGGAAATTCGATTACTTTGATTGTACTCCATTGAGTACACCTATGGATACTTGTGAGAGCCGATGCCTAATAATGGCAAGGTTGTATCTCAACTTGAGTATTCTAGGGTAATTGGTGCTGATGTATGCCATGACTTGTACAAGGCCGATATTGCATTTGCATGGGTAAATTGAGCGGTATACTACTAGTAATCCTAGTGCTCATCACTGGTAAGCAATTCAGAGGGTGCTGAAGTATCTGAAGGGAACTATGGACTATAGTCTTTCATATACTAGTTATCCTTCAGTGTTGGAAGGATACACCGATGCAAGTTGGATCAGTAACACTGAAGACAATTTGTATACCGATGGTGGGTATTCCTACTTGGCGGAGGTGCAATTTCTTAGGCATCCAAGAAGCAAACTTGCATCACCAGTTCAACAATGGAATCTGAATTTGTGGCTTTAGCATTTGCGGGCGGTAAAGAAGAATGGTTGAAAAACTTGCTTCTAGAGATTCCATTGTGGCCTAAACCTATAGCACACATTTCTATCCGTTGTGATAGTGAAGCTACATTGGCTAAGGCTTATAGCCAGATGTATAATGGTAAGTCTAGACACTTAGGTGTCAGACATAGCATGATTCGTGAGCTTATCATGAATGGGGTGGTATCTATAGAGTTTGTTAGATCTCAACAAAATTTAGTTGATCACTTGACGAAGGGATTGGCTAGAGACTTGGTTATAAAGTCTGCTAAAGGGATGGGTTTAAGTCCAATTTAGTCACTGAATGCTAGGACACCCAACTCCCTCCTAAGGAAACTTGGGAGTTGAGTTCAATGTGGAAAGGTGAACATTCATTAATTTGGAGCACATATTTTATTTACATCCCAAGGTTGTGCTCGAGAACCTCTGAAAGGAGGATGAAGTATTTACTTCTTAATGGTTAATTTTCTTTGAAAAAATGCTTGGCAGGAGCATGAATAAAGAGGAACCGCCTATGTAAATGTTGAAGTTTTGCCGCTTGGGGAGCTTTGGACTTTTGGCTCTTACAACATTTATGAAATTGGATATGGACACATGGCTTGTATAGTGTCAGGAGCTTTTAAGTGTTTGAAAACTTGTGTGTATTTTATCTTCAGTATTCAAATGGGTTGAAGGGTTCAATTCTTAGAACATCCTAATTCTCGAATATTTGAACGTGTAATGTACTAAGATGGAAATTCAATCCTCGGGATATTTTCGTTTATGCACATGTTTTGTTTGATGTTTGTTTTCTTGAAAAGGAAGTGAACTAAATTTGGGGAGGATTATTGGTAAATTTAGTGCACTTATGGGATTAGTTCACACCTAGTTTTGGGTTAGGAGGTACGGAGTGTACACCAATGAGGTCCCCGAACACCACGACTCGACTCAATAGTGGTTTGCATTGCTAGTGTATTAGTTACTCTTGCTAGTGTAGTAACGATGGTTCTACTTGTAGTGTTATGGTTCTGTTGCTAGTGTAATGGTTCTGTGATGGTTCCTGCTGGTAGTGTATGGTTCTAGCTGCTAGTGTAATGGTTCCTACGGTAGTATTGCAGTGATTAATTTGTAACACTTTAACTCATTCAATTGGTTTGTTATGACCGCTTTATGACCACGTTTAATTGGTCATGTAACCACTATTCCTATGATAATGGAGGCTTATTATGAGTGATTAATTGGCCGGTAATCATCCATAATGTCCATTAACTAGGAGTGAGTATTCTCTACTATAAATAGAGATGGTTTTCATCAGAAGAATATCTTGAGAAACACACTGAAAAAACATACTGATATCAGGAGAAACAAACATAAAGTTAAACACTTATAAGCCTTGAGGGTTATTGAATTGTGCATAATTCTATAACAACATTTGGTCTTATCCCAAGTAGATATTCGTGTAAACCAGGCATTAGGGTCGAATAGTTTACTTTGGAAAGTGATTACACGATTACAAGTGATATCCGGTAACCACCTAGTGGTATTTGCAGTTGCTACTGATTGTGTTAACCCTGTTCTGGGAGATACACACCAACAGAATGGTCATAATAGTTGTTGGTTATGGTTCGAGTCTCATTGTTCTTTTACTTTTTCGTTTTGGACTGATGATATGTATGAGGTCAAAATTTAAACAAACACTCCAGAAGCCACAAAAAACCACCATCGCAAAGCCAAAACAACAAAAACCAAAACCACCAACCATTCCACCCAGTTCAAACAACCGGTCAAAACCACCTAAACCATATAAGATGTTACTCCGTATTTTTTAGAAGCTTGATTAGATTGTACATTTGGGTTAAATGGTGGTATATTTTGATGAATGAGTGATTTAAATAGTGTATTAATTGTATGTGTTAAATAGTGTTTTTTAATTATATTTGTGTTTCAAATATTTATAAATGATGCTTCTTTACTTGTATTTGCTTAAAAATCTATTTTAATCTTTACTACTTTATAATGCATTTAGGACATTCCTTAAATAGCAAGGCTTAAAATTCAGACTTTGTAACTTACTTATTATGGAAATATAATGTCTCTTGCTAAATTAATGCATACACATGCTAGCTTAAAAGTTAAGCCAATACTTGTAACATTAGTAGTCATTGAATACAAAATTTAAAGTCTCTCCAATATTTTTAAAGCCCACTTTAATGACTTTAAAAGCCATGTATTGTAACAGACTCATTCTTGCAGCCCACTTTAACAGCCCATTAAATGTATTGATTAGTACAAAACGAGTATAAAAACCCACAAATAAACACACACAAAAGACCAATCATATATCACACTCTCTCTCAAAAACGTAACTTGCCACTCTTGTGCTAAATAGCAACCGGCGCCACCAACTAAATCTGCCACCACCGCTAACGGCATCTGTCGGCATCACCACCCCTTGACATGGTCTAGGTGGCCTTCGCTCGCCAAAACTTTTAGTATAATCGAAAAACATTGCACGCCAAAAAATTTAGTTTTAGAGTACCCGCCGCCGCAACGTGCGGGTACCCTGCTAGTAAGTCTTAAAAATTTTATAGGAGTGAAATGTAAAGATGATTTATAAGTAGTATAGATAAACAAATGATTTTAATATAACTTTCTAAATTCAGTTTTTTTTTCAATAAAGTCAATATTAAACATCACCTAACCGTAAATTAATTCAAAAAGCTGTATTTATTAAAATTACATCTTTGAATACTTTTGCATTATTTTCTTCAATTTCTTTTCACAACAATTTTTGTCTTGACTCATTAGTAATGATACGAATCAAAATTAACATCTTAGATAGTAATAATGTTTAATAATTTGGTCTTCGGAATATTTAAATATAGCATTTGTTCTCATGTAGAATTTCAAGTACTCGTACAACATAGTTTAATAAAAGTAGCTAAAATTTTCAAAGCTCAAGCTGACATAGCACGAAGACTTGTGTTGATTCTTTTAATATTTTATTTCACAGATTCGATTTATAATGGTATAAAGAAAAAGAGATACCTAATTAGTTCAATTTTGGTGTATATTTAAAAATAATATATACTACTTAATGGTCCATGTTAAAATGAATACAATTATTCCTGTCCTACGTTAGCTTTACATAAATACTAATCAAATATATAGAAAACATTTGTGTGAATGATAATCACTTTCTATGAAACTTCGTAGGTCGATCTAAGGGGGATGTTCTTTCTTTCTTTATATTTTTGTATCACATCTTTTATATTTTTAAAGAAATTACATCATTTCGGAGTCATTTTGTCAATTCATTCCTATTAAAAAAACAATGGGCCAATAAGAGAGCTCGATTTCGCCACGTAAGCAAAATCGTGTGATGTGATTGGTTAATAAAAGTCAAAATTAAATTGATTTTGGTCAAACTTTAATAAATTTTGTGAAGAAATTTAGTTGATAAAAAAAGCACATAAAAATATAGATGTCAAATTTGTGAAAAGAAAAACTTAAAAAAAGATGGGGTAATTAATAAAACTTTAGTGGTTGAATTTTTAAAAATTATATAGAGTTAAGCGTAATATTATAAACCTCCATGTTTTTTAATAACTTTAGATTATAAACAAATACCCCCTTATACTTTAGTTTATACCCTTTATACTTTATATCTTAAAAAATACAATGTATATGTTGTTTTAAAATAACAACATATAAATTTGCATAAGATTATAAGTATCAATTTTTTTACTATATACGTTCAATAATGACTCATTTATTTTATTTTTAAAAGTTTAACTTATGTGGACACGAGTTTACATTTTAAATACGGCTAAATTACTGAAAACAGGAATATAATTATCAAATTGTAAGCACGGGTAACTTTAATATAAAAATAAATATACGCGATTGTACTTATAACAATAACTAATGTAATTCTTATTTATTTATATAAGGATATCTAGAAAAACATTTTTAAAAAACTTTAACGAGTATACTTTAACTTTATCAACGCTCATTATATGCTATTAAACTTGCATCATGTGTATAACATAATATCAATAGTGAAATTTAAATAACAACATCAACATTTTTTTCAGCTAAATAAAATTAAATCTTGAGTTACCTAAGAGAAATTTTTACAAATATTTTACCAAATTCTAAAGGATATTAATGTATAATGAAAAACTCGTGCATAGATATTAGTTGTACTTATATCACAATTTTCATGGGCAAATTCTTATATGTGTATATACTGAAATAAAATGTTAAAATAAATTTGATTTATGTGTAAACTTCGTGCGTGCACGAAACTTATAACTATATAATTATATGCAATTACCTTTAAAGACACATTATTCAGTATTAATACAGAATAATTTTTTTTTGTCAAAACCCCGTGGGTGCTTGATTATAACTAGTATTAGCATTACATGATTACGCCTTACATTTCATCTATATTCTTTTATAAAGGGTTTGAGACATTCTAAATATAGTAGTCTTAAAATTTTTAAGACCAAAAACATTTTCATTATGAGAAAGTTACTTTTGCTAAGCATAATAATTAAGCATACATATAAATTTAAAAAATACTCTCTCCGTCTCATATTAAATGTTCATATTTGACTTTTTAAGTTTTTTTTTTCAATTTTGACCTTAAATATTTTTGCTTGTGTTATATAGTATTACATAAAAATAATATATAGTGGAAATACATTTAAAAGTCAATTTATTCATATATTTTGCATCAAATATTATACAACACGACCAAAATATTTATGGTCAAGGATAAGAAAGAAATACTTAGAAAATTCAAAATGGACATTTAATATGGGACAGAAGAAGTAATTAATGTCTTAAATTCTTATATTTGTAACATCCTTCAATATTGATGCATCTTATTTAAACCATATGAAGACATGTAAAAAATGTAATAAATTAAAATACGTAGTTCACCGGGAATGAAAATACGTAAAGTTATTGCTAGAAAGAACATATATATAAAAAAACATTTGCTCATCACAAAAATAGTTACCGAGTACTCGTTGTCGCATTGCGCGAACACCCTTGTATGTATATACGAATGCATGTTGGTTGCACCAAACTCAATAAGACAAAACAGTATTTATAATACCTTGCTCTATGACAGTTCTTGTGAACTATGGAGGAGTTTCTATATATGTATGTAAGTATTTCTAGTTTATTTTTGTCGTTGCTCAAAGTAAAATTATTGACTAAAAAGAATCGTGGGTCAGCTCGTAGATTTTGCCACCTATAAATATTTTCTTTCATTTTAGTGAACTTTAATGATGAATGGCATAGGGGTGGATGTTGTGTAGCCATCCCATTGAAGATGTCGTCTAGTATATATAACCTTCCCGAATCTTGGGGTAGATCGAATCTTTAAAATTTTGAATGGTTTTATGAATCGTGGACTTCACTTTTGAAATTGTACTCTCTCTTTAGAAGATGACAACAAGTAGCACCTCATTCTTTGGTAGAATCCTATCGGATGTCTTTTCTTGTCAACGCAACCTTTTTTCAATCGTAGGCGATCTTACATGTCTTAAGATTTAATCTAGTTTAGATTTAGGGCTAGATTACTTGCTCACAAAGCTATATGTTGATTATAAATACATATGCAATCCTTTTTAACAAAAACACAATCAATAATATATATTTTTGCTATTTTACGTGGTATCAAAGCTTTAGATACAACCCATCAGAAACTAGTTATCCTTTGATCATCTGCTATTCGCCGATAATTCGGAAAGATTTATCTTTTATGCTTTATTGTTTTGTTTTTTAGTCTTTTCTTTTTATTATTACATAAACCTTAGCTTAAAAATCCCTAACATTCATAACACACTCATATTATGTTGATTTATCCATTACTCAACTAAGTTTATCTCATCAACCTAACTTCTTGTTTTAACGCCGGAGATCATTGTCGACTTCGAAAATAGTTGATCACAAAATTGCCGCTTTTATCTAAGACAAAAGCAGCCACGACGTAGAAATAAACGTCACAAGAAAGAGGAAGTTGCCAAGGAGTATACAAGTTTGCCGCCAAATACAACTCTACCTTCAATGTTGATTATGTTGGCAATCATAAGAGACGCATAAGAGACGAAATACAAATAACAAACTTGACAAACGAAGAGTGGATACAAAATTCCAAAGGTACCTAAATACAAAATCTAATACAAAGGTACGCATAAAACTAATGTCATTGATCCCTATTTATAGACGAGATTGTCAAATTCTAAACACACTCAAATTAAGAAATATGCCAGAAACTAAATATCAAATTTAATGAACTACTTTTAGAGTTTCAATCACTTTTCTAACGGCGATGATAGGTAATACTCACACTGATTTGTCACTCCTATCTCATATTGAAAACGAGCTAACTTTGGTTAGACGTCTACTATCTTACGACCCTATTATTAACGCGGCCCTTACACGTCTTTGAAAGCTTGGTAACGAAATCTATGGCTATTTGTCCCACTTATATATGAAGTTTCGAACCACTACTACGATGCTCCTTAGGTCTTTTGATGCTCATCTTTCCCTTATAACATAATGTATCACATTTCTCTATTGATTAGTCAATCTCGCTTTTCAATCATGATCACTAACAATTTATTTAACACATCTTCAAAGGATGATTGAATAGAGTATTTTGGGATTATGTGCCTCCACGATTTTTAATAATCAATTTTCCCTTTAGAACCCAAATCATATCTTTAAAATACAAGTTTCTTCCTTCACTTTTGATTGATGCGACACATACACCACGACTGTCTTCACTGCGTCAAGACTATTCGTGCATCTGCAAAATATATCATAAACGTCAATTCGTCATGATATGTTCTAAATCACTCGTGATTTAAATACCGACCAACTTTGTTCCTTCGTAGCTAATAAACTCAAAATCAACTACAGTACAATATAGATGAAGAAACAAAACGCTTTTGGTTTCTTCTTTATGAATTGACCACAACATCAGGTTGAATATTCGTATTTACAAATGCATGAGAATGTAAAACAGGTGAAATCCAGAAGACAACTCAAATTTAACAAATTATCCTTGTATTAAAAAAAACTCAAATAGTCGCATTTCCGATTTCTGTAAAATATGTTTGATGAATTAGGAGTCTTTGGGACTATATGCAAAGTCAATATCCAATTGAATATGTATAGAAAAGACCACAAATTAGGGGCCTTATGAAAAAGACACTATAGGAACAAATAAAAACAAGAGTACATAAAAATTACAAGTTGGGGGAAGAGGGAGTATAGAAAACATAACACAACAAAGAGGACCATAAACAATCTTCTAAAGTCCCTACGGATATCTTCATGGACCCTGAATATCGTCTCGTCAGCAGCCTCATCTTCTGAATTGAAAATTGTGAGTATTGAATATATGGAAGCTTTTCTCAGTCTAATGTCTGATCTGAAGAAAATTGTCCGAAAATGTCGGGACATGAATCCCACTTGGCTTGTTCTCTGGCCTCCCAATATCCCCCAGAATAAACAAAACTATCACTTCCTTTATCCTTCGCAAACCACTGTGGCTTCCATCCCCTTTCTTGCATTTTTCGAGCCTGAACCACATTAAGCAAACATTACAATAGCTAGAGGCACACCTTCTAAATCAAACAATTACAAAGAACCATGTTGAGTGGGTGTTGAAAGACCCACTAAACGGTCTGGTGTGATAAGTCGTTGATGTTTAGGAGTACATTGCATTATTGCATATGTTGAGTGCATGTTCTCAGTTTGTGTTTAGTAAAAAGATATGTTCTTCAATTGAATTGTTTGAAGAGCTGAAGCTCTTGGACTCGTATTAGTTGAAACTATTGGTTTGTTTGAGGGAAAGATAATCTGGTTTGGGTTAGTGTGTGAATTCTTTATCTTTGGACATTTGTTGATTTCGTAGATTCATCAGCACGAAGTTGGTGATAGATGATGAAGAACATCAAGAAAGAAACTTAGAATTTTGAATTCGGGTTTTATATTTATTGAATATATGATGGGAGAAGAATTGGTTCTCCAAACGTCATGTTGACTAGACCAAATAAGATATATTGATGGCAAAGAGGGAAAAACCACATAAATATTTTCATTTGCTACAGGGTCGAGTTGAACAAAAGCACCTATGCAGAGGAATTTTTTGGTCGTTAACTTATTTAATCATACTTAATTTCTTATAATGCCATCATTGCATTTTTTATCCTCAATCTACTCATTCCCTTAGTCATCTACAGTCTCTGGCTGCATCAGTAAGAACAGGACATTCCTTTCAGGATGAAAGTATTAGAGGTGGGAGAAAGTTACCAAAAAAGATACAAGGAATTAGATTTAGTCAAGAAGAGAGCTTTTAAGTGTCAATTTAAGAGATGCACTTTTAAGCTTCGCAAATTAAAAACGGATGAGGTTTTCCCTCTTCAGGTTACAGGGGGAGGGTGAGCAATTATGTACTAGTGGCCTTAGACCGAAACACAAAAACAACAGAATGTGTACCTGCCGCTGCCGCTGTTCTAGTCTCAGCTTCTCTGCATTTGCCATTTCATACTCGCCATTTTCTAAACACCTTTGATCTGGTCTTAACCTTGAATCAGTTGGTGGAAGCTTCTCCTAAAGCAAATATACAGCAACCAATGATTTAAGATTAACGAAGGAAACATTACACACAGAAAGAGTCTAATGATGTTTAAAAGACCATAGGTTGCTTAATTTAAATTAGAACATCCCTTCTTCTTTAGATAAGAAGGAAAATATAACTAGCAAAATTAGATGACTTAGCAAGTGAACTCTCACCTTCAGTCCAGGGGTAAGCTCATTCAAAGTAATAGCAAAGCGCGTCAGATTATATCTTGTGGGAACCTTTGGAGGTTTGCTCCTTCTCCAGAGCAAATGAGCATCTGTAAACGGGTCTTTTCCCTTCCCAGAACAGTCACCATTCATAAAATGCATGCTCTCGTCCCATTTGCCAATTAGTGTTGCCGCAGTCTTTCCACTTTTATCTTGAACAACCCCTTGTACCTGAATCAAGAATGGGTGTTAAAGTTTAAATTAGTGATAAACTGATGTGGGTTGCGTTCTATGATAAAAAGGGGAAAAACCTGATGTGGGTTGCGTTCTATGATTGACTGCTCCTTAAATTTCAGCTTACAGGAATAGTTCTGGTTCCCTTGGATACGCATCGTGCCATAGTGGTCGCAATACAGTTTCCCCAAAATAAGGTTATATATGGATGTTGTAACCTGAAAGAAGATTCGATATGATATATATATTGAACATAGATAAAAAAAAATTAAGGAACATTTATGCAGTACCTTACTCCACTGAAAAACTTCTCCATCATCAAATTTCAGAGTTAAAACACCAACAGGGTCAAGTTGAATCGAACGACCCCAAAATTTGCTTTTCAGGTTGCTATCTCCCCAAAATTTCCATCCTTTACCCTCACAGTGACACGCTACAATCATTGGATGATGACTGACCTGTTGCAAGAGAAAACCTGGTAAATTAGAGAAATCGACACACTTAAGAGAGGAGAATGTGTTGGTGGTGGGCATGCACATATGTTCAAGGACACTCTTACATTACCAGTATTATCATTTTAGGAACCAACTATATAATGTATTAGAATTTAATAAGCACACATGAGATGACTATAAAATACCCGGCTTGTCAATTGCTAGTATGCAGTCAAAACTATGCCACTGACAATAAGATATAAAAACACCATCAGAGTGAAAAGTCACAATAAGATATTGAAGCATGAAAGAGGCATCCATTTAATAAGCTCAGGAAAAAGGGTGTGTTTAGTTGGTGAAAAACATCCCCATTTTTCAAGGAAATTTTTCTTAAGAAAATAGAAAAACTGAAAACCTGTTTAGTCACACTTTTTTCCAACAACTTTCAGAAAAAGTGAACTTTCCACTTTCCAAAATTTTAACTAGAAAAATGGAAACCCCAATCTACCCTTCTCCACTTTTTTCTCTCTAACAAAAAACAAAGACAGGGATTTCCCAATCTACCATTCAAGTATCTCATTCTAACCCTAATCACCATCGGTAACATCTCCACCTTCCATACTCGCCGTCGCCGTCCACAATCCGAGATAATCTTTTTTAAAAGGGAAAATTATTACTCCATCTAAACGGGTTTTCAAACTTCTCAACTCTTCTCTAAAGAAGAAAAACCATTCCCTTCTCAAGGAATCTAGAAACGGAAAAACAAGAAAAAAAAAATTACAAATAAACACTACCTAAGCCTTGCACAATCCTCACCATACGTTTTTCTTCAGTAATAACCTTGCGAATTGGTCAATGGTCTGAGAGAAAACCATAAACCTGCAACTTAAAACTTAGAGTTTAGACTTACACGATCTCCTGCTATAACTTATATCTCCTATAATAACCAGCTAAGTACGAAGAAAGGACACAAACAAAGTTTCATGATCTATGTGCCTCTGTAAACAATCACATAACACTCTCCTCTTCTTTTTGGCCCTTCAACATATAGTTCACAGTCTCACCCCTGCAAGTTCTTCCCACCCCACATACCTTTTCAAATTCTGAATAATCTAGTCATGACAAATGTGATATTGACATCATTGATTACGAAAACATAGCCGGTGTTCTGCATATGTCACAGATGCTCTTTACCGCCTAACTTATTATTCCCAGTTTTTGGAGTATCATCCTAATGTTCCTAACCAGTAACACTGTCCCTGACATTCACCTCCATAGACCAACAGCGTCCAAAAGAACAGCTAAGATTTCAAATTGCATGAGATGTAAATTTGCACTCTAAAAAATCTATGGAAAATAGATGCTCTAAAATACAAGTTATTTTCAGCAGCCTGAGTAGTTACAAATTTTTGGCTATGCGTATGATGTCATGGCGTCATGCAAATGAAGTACCACAACAACAATACCCGATCCCGCCAGATCGATGGTAGGATGTAAAACCAACAACCTGAGGAAAAAAGACATTATAGGAAAAAAAAAAATGGTTCACGGTTATAGTAGGAACCAAACCTTTTCAGAAAAAAACCGAAGTCCTTTATCTGGATAGTCTGCCTCGTAAGTCTCCCCTAGCAACGGGTTAAATGGTTTGCAGTTTCTTCCTTCAGTAGAAGCATATCCAGATACTGCAAATGCAGCCACATTCAAAATCCGCATAAGGCTGTTACCCTAAAACAGATTCCACAGTTAGAGGTGAGACTCAAATGAAAGAAGTATGTAGTACAGTCATTCAAATAGATATTAAAAAGACAAATATGTCAAATATAGAAGAACCAATAGCAGATAAATCAACATTAAACAAACAAGAGCTAATAACAGATATATAACCATACACTAATCAACATAATGATTTCTTATTCCACCACTTGTGATTACAACACAACACCCACTACTGACACCTCCACCACCATCCAATACAGCCACCAAACACCACATGAACTAATGTTGTCGCCAATTGATTGGCAACCATCCATACTAGTAATCAATTTTAGGATCAGCAAACGATGGACATACTTCTCAATTTATTTTTATAGAAGCATGAACAACCATGGAAGTAATTATCTAGCGTCATAACAGAGAAACAGATGCCTGAACAGCTGGTCTCTACTGTTGACTTAATATGGGGAGAATCAAGCCAAATCAATATACACCTTGCTATGGGGGATAAAGAGCAGGGATGATAAAGTTTACACAACATGACTTCAGGGAGCCAAATTAATTTAAGAGATTCCCTCAATGCCCAAAACTTTGTGACACTCAAGTAGATAAATGTGCGCTCAAATATCTACAACTCTCAACCAATATACCCATAGAGTGATTTCATATGATAAAAATTGAATCTAGAATGAAAATTAGCCATTTATTTGGTTAAAGATAATGATCCCATCATGGTGACCACACATCAATTTATCACTACCATTTAGTCAGACAAAATCTTAATGTGAATTTAGAAAGCAGGTTGGTGAATGCTTAACCAAAACACCTTTATACAAAAAATATAGCATAGGAAACTCTGATCTCATGATCCATAAGTTACCATATGACAAATTGAAATGACGCAAATTATCCAATCTATATATTTTTATACTATAAGATTATCAAATCTTCATAGTTATACCACTTCACATCATATTCTGGTTAGCATATATCAGGCAACTTGACTATACAAAGGCTGAAAATGATTGATTGATTGCATTTAGTAATGTGATGCAACAACAGAATAAGTGTAGCTAATAGAATATCAGGCAAGTTGAGAAGACAAAGGTGAAAACACATGATTGATTGCATGATGATAACCAGATTGTGATGTGATTCAGCAACAGAACATATGTGGCTAATATATCCATAGTCATTAGTAAAACTCACCTTTTTGCCCCATTCATATGCCCGGTCAAGAAGATAAGAGTACTCCAAATCTTCAAAACATTTTTGCAGAGAAGATATAGGTTCATTGAAGTATACAGGAAGACAGACTTTGGTAAGATCCTTTCCAATGTTATCTTTGATCATTGACCACAGACTTACTCCCTTCTCTTTTTCAACAGGATCAGGTAACTTCTTCCGTCTCTTAATATGAGGGAAGTTAGCAACAACTGCTTTAATGGAAGGATCAATTTCTGGATCATTGTACAGAAAGTCTTCATCATCGGAAGAAAAAGACGATGACCGCATGTCGGACCCAGTACTTCTAAAAGAACCTGATGATAGAAAGTCCCGAGTGTCAAAAAACGCATTATCTTCATCATCTGACTCTTCCTCTGCAGCATCTCCCCTATCATTATCATCCTCAGATTCACTTCCACTTGCTTCTAACAAATAATAGAAAATATTAACTAGTGTCCATGTTAAACAGCATGTGTCATTTCCTATATCATCTTAAATAACAGACATCCAATGCAATTTAACAGATTCTCAGATCTCAGATTATGAAAGTGCAGGATACAAAGCAGAAATAACACAGAAACCATCATCTAACAGAGGAAATTAAAACCTTCAATATACATCATAAATTAATTTCTCATGTGCAATAATGAACAAATTTGCAAGCTTAGAAGCTAATACAACTACGCCTGCAATTTACAAAAGGTTTTACAAACTTGAAAGAAGTTCCAAACTATCAAATACAAGCCGGCTTGTAAGGGGAAAGCCATGAAGATGAAACAACGCTTATGTGTGGCCACAGGCTCCACAATGATTAAATGCTTGGATTTTGTTCTATTATGTGCCTATCCACCAAGCCTTCTCAAAATCTCAATACATGAATTTTTAATTTTCAACCTTTATAGACTCCCATGATTTTGTTGGCCCGTCCTTGATTCAACAGTTATCTTTTGTAGCATAATTAGAAACATAGCTTGTATGGAGCTGCAAGTGTCCTTTTCATTTAATGTTTGTTCAGTGAAAAACAATTGTGAATTAAAAGAGCTTCATTTGCTATTAAACAATTAACGTCACAAAAGAAAAAGTAAAGTAATTCTTTAGCAAATCAAACTCTGGCCCTAACTTCTTCCATTTATAACTAATAGCATAGTATGCGCAATGGGGCTGTACGATTAATTTATTTACGACTTCTCTTCTTTTGTTTATTTGATGGTTTCAAGGATTAAACAATAATTAAATCATTAATTAAATTGGATTCTATTACCATTGGGTAATTTAATACGTCTCATTTTAAAGGATTAAGAAAAAAGCTTCAACTCATTATAGATAGTATTGTACAGTCCTGTCTACCTTAACAGCTGATGAAAACCAAACAATCCTATATCATATTCCTAGTAGGGAGACGAAACAATCATATACGTCAACACAGAAATAACAGAAATAGCTAGCCTCATATAATACAAATTCATAAGCATACCACTGTATTTCTCTTGTCTTAGCCTTGAAGTTGCCCCAACCTCTTTCGACTGCCTTTGGCTCTCATCTACTACTGTGTTCTCGAGGTCAACCTTTTCTGTCTACAAGCAAATGAAACATATTACAAAAACTTGAAGATACACAAAAGTAGAGATAATTAGGAGTCTTCTCGTCTAGTAATACCGTGCATCATGCAGATAGCAAACGATATTAAGTATAAGCTCAACAGTCAGCAATGCCGAGACACAAATCATAATCTAAATACTGATACCCCATATTTTTATCACGTGCTAGCATAAATTTGGAATGTATCGGAGTTATTGATATTTGGGGCCAGTTGAGTGAACACTAACTCGATATCCGATGATATGTACATGCAAATCCTAACAGGTAATAATGTTGCTCGTTTCAATCTTAAAAAAAACAACCAATGATGTTCGTATTTCATGCAAAACTAGTTCTGCCCTCCACTTTGCTATAGAGATTCACTGATTTTCACTTGTATACAAAAGTTAGATGCAATGGGACCCTGACCCTTAAGGCCTTTATAGGAAGTATCACAGGTATAAACCTAACAACAGTTTCTATCATGTGATACGGCTGTATGAGGTATCTTGGTTGTCAAGTCGATATTTGTTTAATTTATTTTTTTCACAAGTCTTTGTTTGAGTCACCATAGTTCCATGCTTAGGCTCTAAGAACCTAAAAAAAATAAATAAACCTCTTACATGAATGACTTAATCAAATCTTTGGCAGTTAGATGTTGATATAGTCAGTCACCAACTAATTATCTAATGAGAAATGACAATCGGGTGCCATCAAAGCATAAGGTTATGTAAGCACTATAATTGTAATGGAATTTTTTACAGCAAATACAATCCAGGTCACTTAAATGCATTGAAAGTACAAATGGCATATACGCAAATCCAAATGATATACAAAATAAAGACCTACCAAGCCAATATGATTAACAAATCCCGCTTCCAGAAACAAGTCATGTTGGAATTAGTAAAGACAAAATGAATGAATTTCTCTATTTAAAAAAAACAAAAAAAAATCACATGTACCTCTAGCATACGCAGTGTGTCCATGAGAAGCAAGTGCTTCTGCTTAAGAAGCACCAACTGATCTTGCATTGCTGAAAACTCATTCCTCATAATCTGTTCACTGTCCTGAATGGCCGCCTCACTTACACCTTCCTCCAATAACCGTTGACGCAACTTTTCCGTTGACACTGTAATACCACCTATAGGAGCCATCAATTCACTGTTAGACATTCGAGGGAACATGCCCTTCACAGCCTGTAAAGCTTCCATCCATGCAAGGCGATCCTCCCTAGTATCTGCCCTCAAATGAAGCCTTTTTGTCCCCGTAAAAATGGAAAACCTTTTGTCATCTGATCTACTTTCACGAATGGACGAAACCTAGAAATTGTAACATAACACATTATCATGATGTGCGATCAACATAAGACATAACTATACAAAACCATCAAATTCAATGCTAGTAAGGCGTAAAACATTCACAAGTTAACAAGCAATATTGGTAGTGTTTGGTGACGAGCATTTTGGAGCGTTAAGAATATAATGCTTGTTTGGCAACGAGCGTTTAGTTTTTGGATTTTGTTTAAACGCTCATATTCCTTTTTTTTTTGCTAGCCATTGTTTCCGGCCTTTTGGCCGATTAATCCACTAGGTTTAAACCCACCGCCACACAAACTCAAACCGGGTAAAGCCCTCTCTAATAATTTAATGATGATAAAATAATGCATTTAAGGGGGGTTTTTTTAAGCTTAATGTGGGCTTATGAGCTTATTTGATTTCAGGTTATGTTTTATAAGCCTCAATTTTCCGGCTTATTTTGAGACCTATGGGCTTATATGAGTTTATCATATCATAATAAACTCATATAAGCCCACAAGTCTCAAAATAAGCCAGAAAATCGGGGCTTACGTAACATACGCCGAAAAACAAATAAGCTCATAACCCACATATAATCTTAAACAAACACCCCATTAGCTCTACATCATTTCACACTTTACAATCACAACTACACATACATCACCAAATGCTTTTACAAAACATACAAAAACAACGGACGATCACCGAACCTTAAGATGAACTTCGCCAAAAGGCTTCCTATGCGCACCACTAGAATTACTACTCCCCATCCGACTCCTCGCCAATCGCCTAAACGACTCATCACCAATAACCCTCGCCCCTTTCTCAGTCTCCTTACTAACAACAATCTTATCAGGCCCATGAATCTTATAATAACTCAACACACCATCCTGCAACACAAACCATCTAGGCCTCCATCCTTTACCATAATTCACCCACTTATTTAATATCCCCGATATCCCGCTCCCTACGATATCGTTAATCTTGACATCTCGTTGATCATTAAAAGTCACGTGCATATTGTTATTATTAGGGTTAGGGTTATCGTTATTGTTATGATGCACGTGATTTGGTGATGAAGAGGGCATGTTGGTATTGGTGTGATCGGGGACACAACAGAAAGGATGCATATATGTTTATATGTTTGTGTATGTGTTATGTTAGGAGATGATGAGATTAGATGTCATTAGCGGTGAGTGTGTGTTTTTGTGTGTGTGTGTGACGTCACGGGGAGGGAGGGGAGGGATGTTTGGGAAAGAATATGCTTGGCTTTGGTGGTGGTGGTGGGGGTGATGGTGGAGGAGACGAAGGATGCAACGAGACCTTTTTTGGACCGACTCACATGCTTGTTTGGCTTTTTTATTCCTTTCTTTTGTTTCAAGTCAAGTTTTCTAACTTTTTTAGATCTTTTTTTTGGGAAATTTTGTAAATTATATATATGAAATGGGATGGATGATGATTATTATACTATTACTATATAACATTCATTAAAGTGTTTTGACAGTTGGCACTGTTTTAAAATCGCCGACTTGGAAGTCAGTTTAAGAGAGTGGGGTGGCTTGTGTGCACTGTGGAGTCACAGCTTGAGCCGACACTGTTTACACACCAAAACGAGTCGAGTCGTCGGCTTATAATGAGTAAAAAAAGGGTTAGTGGGTATTCCACTAATCTTATGGTTAGTGGGTTTGCCACTAATCTACCATTCATTTTATGGTGTTGCCATGTATTTTTTGTGATTAATTGCATGTGTTACACCTGTTTTTCATTATCGATATTGTCTAATAAGGTTGGGTGAGAGTTTTGTAGAATCATATGTCTAAAATTATTGTGTTATTCGTTTTTTTTTCCATAAATTTTGACAAACAAAGATTTAGCAGAACAGGAGGTGGCAAGGTGTTGATGGATGTGTTTTGAGTCACATGTATGTGGTGTTTTTATGGGATTTTGTTGGTTTTTGTTTGTTTCTTCGTTTGTTTTAGAGAATGTTAAGCTGAGTCTATGTTGTGTGATTTGTGTTTGGTTTACAGATAAGCGATTGATTTATTCAGTACTCTATTAGCACAAAAGGAGGTTGGAAGTTGCTGTCGGACTTCATTTGAATTGTAGGTATTTTATGTTTTGTTTGTTGGCAGCTTTTAGTTCCTTATTTTACTAGGATTGTAGAAAGTTAACCTGAATACGAGTAGTGTTAATGATGTTTGTTGTAGTGCATGGAAATCAACTTATTCGTTGTTTAATTAGTTGTTGGAGTTTCGTTGCTAACGGAGGGTATTCATATTCCAGGTGATTTTATATTTTTTGGTTGAATTTGGTTGTTTTTTGCTACTTCCTAATTTGTCTTTTGTTTGTTTTGTAAACTGGTATTTTGCAATGTGAAATAAATTTAGAATATTTACTCCTTGAAGTGCAAGTACAAGTGGTTTTCCTCCTCAAGCATTAGGACTAGACTATGCTATTAGGATTCCATTTCCTTTTCTTTTTCTTGTTAAGATCATTTTCTTAGTTTTAGAGAATTGACCAATGAGTGTATCATTTCTCTTGTTTTATTAAATGAATCTACTTGATTATGTGCCTCTTGGTTATGTGGACATGTTGGTGTGAGTATAAATTGTTTCCTTGGACTTTCATACCATATATTTGTCTTTTACTGCTGCTAACAAGGTGCAGGTACCCGGATCCCTCAGTTTATACCCGGCGGATCCCTTCTGAAAAGGATCTGGCGGATCCGGGCACTCAAAAGACAAAAAGAGAACAAATTAAACTCATTTGCATGAAATAATACGCTATATACATGTTTTATAACCTTTCTTTTGTAGATTTTTAAACTTCACTCGGAGTACTTGACGCCCTCAATAAGGGGGAGCTTTCGTCAAAGCAAAAACATTGCAAAATCTTGCAATACTCTCGCCATAGCCTTCCAAATTACTTGACGCCCTCACCAAAGGGGAGCACTCGTCAAGGGGGAGCTAATATGCACTATCTTACATTTCTCATCTCTCTAAACTTCTTTCAAAAAAATTCAACATTCCTTCTCTTCTAAAAATTATTTCTCTTCTACCTCTTTCTAAATATTTTCTAAATTTCTTTCTCTTCTACATTTTCATGTTAGTTTATTTTCGACATTCTTTTTGTTTTGACAAAAAGGGGGAGAAAAGAGTAAAAACTCAAATTCAAAATTTTACGAATTTTATTTTTTTACTTAAAATAATTTTATGTTTTGTCATCAACAAAAAGAGGGAGATTGTTAATATAAATAAAATGTAAAAATATTTATTTATATTTTACGATCATCTTATGTTTTGTCGATAACAATCATAAAATTATTTTAACGAAATGAATAAAATACGTAAAGCTTTAAGCAAATAGTTTACTAACATATTTTACTAAACATATAAACCATTAAGCATGTTTAGTTAAATAATTTATATAGAACCAAAACTATTTTTATAAAACACTTACAAGTAACTTTGGTTACTTACATTTTATACAAATACATACAAGTTCAAATGTATCTCGTAATATATATATGTTGGGTAAACCATGATCCATAACCCATGCCCATGACTCATGCCCATGATTCATGCCCATGACCCATGTGCATTTACATCATGCATAACATCATGTTGGGTTAAACCCATGACCCATTGTCTATATAAATTTTATCTAGTTGGGTGTCCATGACCCATGGTGCATTACCCATAACCCATAACCCGGTTTCTAACCTAAGACCCGGACTATTTTCATCAGACAGCTAGATCCCTTGGTTTACACTAGTCGAATCCCTTTGGGAAGGGATCCGTGGATCCAGTAGGCAGAATTGCCTACAAATAGTGAGTTATTTCTTCTTTGTTGCTCACACCTTTTAGACATATTTTCTCTCTATGTTCTAAGCTCTCTAACCTAAGATCTAAGGATCTTCTATGTAGCTTTTCTCTTTGTGATTCTCTAGGTTCCTCTTAAAGGCGAGATCACGACCTCTTGAAAACTTGCAAGCTCAAGGTCATGAGTTGCTAAGCTTTGTCTCCATCAAGACCACTAAATTAAATCCTCTTGATGTTTCTTCTCTTTCCTCCATTAGTGTGTTGTGTAGTTAAAGGTGTTGGAGTGTATAGGTGCATTCGATATGGGGTGTCGAAGTAAGTTGTGATACTTGGTGTGTTAGGTGTTGGTTCCTCCATTATAATGGAACCTGATATCTAGCCTTGTACCAGATAAAGTGTAGGCGATGAAGGTTTGGTTCTACCTTGTGTGAAGAACCCGGTATTTAGCTTTGTACCGGATAAAGTGTAAGCGACGTTGTGAAGGCTTCTCCGCCAGTTAAAGGAGCTTGTGGTGTGTAGTGATTACAAACTCTCGAGTTGGGTACTCGGGGAGTGGAGTAGGGCAAGGAAGGTGTCCTTGTAGCCGAACCACTATAAATACTTGTGTTGTGGTTGTGTATCTCTTTCTTTATCTTGTAGCATAGTTTATATATTCGTATAACTATCAATATCCAACACACACTCAAAATAGATTGACAAAGTCGATCTAAATACTTTAAAAAGAAGTTTTAATTGGTAAAACTATTCAACACCCCTTCTAGTTTTTTACAAGTTTTAGTTTAACAAAATATTGTCTTGGAAAATGTTATAGTGGAGATGACAAGTGAAATGAATCCAATGCAAGTGACTTCAAATACTTTACTAACGATCACCTAAAATGCATGAGCAAAACGGATCAACTATGAAATAGTTGGTGAGTACACATGTTTTGTACAATACAAAAAACCTTTTTAAAGAAAGTACTCATGGCAAAAGTCTTATCAACCTATCTTGTTGCAAGTCTCGCCTATACATGACTTATAACAGATAGGTTCACACACATTTTCATAATAATGTAAGTCCAAAGATAGTACGTCAACTTAGTCACACACTTTGTTGTAATGAGATGCAAAACGTAACATGTATAATAGTGTCATGCAACAAACGCAACTATATAAATAATGTGCGTTTCGTAGACAGGGGAAAGAGAGGTTGGTAGACCTCAAATAGCGGTATCTGTAACACTTACACTCTGTAGACAGGGGAGCGTACGAACTGTACGTATAATTAGAGTACGAAAGGTATACTAATAGGGGACTAATAATGTGAGAGCGTACGAATGGTACGACATCTTGGGGTACAAACAGTACACCTACATCTCCATACTAGTATCCATACATATTTGACACGAATTGATATTGGCCACGTGTTCTGGAATCAAGTAATTAATGTTTACTTTTATAGCATAATAATCAACTGTTATCAATAGGTTAAGCCTAGTGATGACGTACCCTCCGATCAGGTCGAAGGACTCCCCTTCGGCCTCAGTCGAATCTTCATGACGAAGGACCAAGTCAATCTTCCTAAGTCATCGATGGACATGGTTACCGTTGGAAGTCGCCAATCGAAGGCCTAAGCCCTTCGGGGTCTGACCTTGGAAACACTAAGACAAAGGAGAACTTGACTTGGTCTTACCCACATTCTCACTATCTCCTTAGCTTTCCCGCCAAGACAGAGAGAGTGGGGATGAAGCCCTAGCGGTTACCACAAATCATAGGACGCCCCCATGATCTCCGAAATATGTGCAAACACTCTCCAAGCTTATTTTTCTACCTATAAATAGGTTGGACGAGTCATTTTAATGGTATGTTCATTCAACACAGCATTTCACATTCTCAACATTACTTACAACACATATTACATACTTACTCGCACGCCGGAGGTGGTACCCCTGTGCAATCAATTAACGAAGTGTCTTCTATTTGTTATTGCAGATTGGCTACAAGTTTGGCGCAAGCATAACACCCCTCAAACCCTTCGATCACCATCGAAGGCCTGGTCGTACGATTTATTGTGCAATCAGTGGCGCCATCCGTGGGACCCGCTACAATTGGTTTCGCTATTCCAAACTTATAACTAACCAATCACACTCACTACTTTCATGGCATGAATCAAGGAAGTGAAGATACTCCCCACAGGGATTCTCGACCTTGACACCAATCCCAGTCAACGAGCCTAACAACCTTCCCCTTATAACCACGTCCACTTTCACAACACGATCTTATCCAGAAGTAACACCCAATAACCATGCTTTGACATCAGCCAACCCCGAACCAGTTATCAGTCCTGCGTTCGTTGAAGCTAACCTCGAAGCGCTGGAGTCTATGTTAAGGGCTCGCAGGAGGCACTCGAACGTAAAATGCGAAGGGAGTTGGAATACTCTAGCGATGAGTATGATGAAGAGATCGAGATGAAAACTAGGCACTCGGCTCCTGAGCTACACGCTGCTGAGGTTAGGGTCTCCTGGAAGTCGAAGGCCAAGCGGAAGATCGGTGGGTTTCGAAGATGTACCGGAGAGGGCTCCGACTAGAAGGGAAGGGACAATGGAAGGCTCCAATGGAAGGAGTCATCGAAGGGAGAATACGGAGGTTAACTTGCCACTACTCTTGGCAGCCCACCTGGGGAGAACTGAAGCAGGGTTTCCGTTACAGCCTTTTCACGCATCCGGCGTAGAAGGCAATCCACCTCAAATTAATGGGGGACACTACTACACAAAAGGCTATAAACACCCCCAAATAGAGACCGGTTATATAAAACCCTATTCCTATGATATAAAACTAGCGGGAATGGAAGCAATTGAGATAGGTTTTCTTGAAAACACTTGTTTTCATAATACAAAATGCATAAAAACTGGTTTTACGAGTAAAAAAGAGTCTTTTTACACACTCAAAGACAATGGGGGGTTGGTTTTCAACACAAAAACTTACGCGGTTCTTTAAAATGAAACGAAAAACCTTAATTCCTTTTGGGTGCTTTATTTCCCTCCCAAGTTTTCATTACCTTTAAAAAACCTTAAACTTTTCCCCTTTCACTTTCACAAACCCTAACCCTCTAGCATTCAATGCCTTTACCACCACCACTTAACCACCATCACACACCACAATTGTCGCACACCATTGCCATTACATGCCACATTCTTGACGGAACCCAGCCAGCAGCAGACTAATCGAATTATGAGGTACCAAATTGCTATAATTGATGTTATTGTTCAATTGACCTTTTTAATATCTCATTAATGTTGTTGTTAAGTTTGATTCTGAAATAAGTTATGGTATGTCCACTCATCTAAAAGTTTGAGGTTGTTATTAGTAATTTGATATAACAAATTAACTAAATTAACTGTTAAAACATATTACTAGATTTTATTAATTATTCCACTGTCTTTAAGTTTTTATATAAAGCCATAAAAGTATCTCAGTGTGAATTTAGACATTTTCACAAGTATAACCAGTTAAAGTCTAGATTTTGGAATGGACTTGTTGAAACTGATTGTTTTTTAAGCTCTGTTTGAGTTTTAAATTTATATGAAACTAAAAAATAGCTTCAATTTCAATATAAAGACAATATAATTAGTTTTAAATGGGTGTTTTGCTGTGATAAATGGGTGTTTTGGATGTGCTATTTGCCGTCATAAATGGGCCATTTGATCAAACTATTTTGCTCTCTCAAATAGGGTGTTTGAACCTGTTGTTTGCTGTAAAAAATAGGGGTTCGAGGACCTGGTTTTTGGAGATTGTTTGTGTTAGCTTATTTTGTCAAAGTTGGCCAATTGTAGTGTTTGGATAAGCTAAAAAGTTTAGGCTTGTGGGCTTATTTAAGGGTTTGAATAGGCTAATTAATCTGTATAAGCTAATCCAAACACTTAGCTTATAAGCATATTAATCATAAGCCACATTCATCTTATTGAAAATAGGCTTAAAACAAAATGATAGTCTTACAGAAAGATCCCTTCAATGTTTGATTTAGATGCAACTCCTTGTACAAGACTTTTAGCTGGTGTATGTCTTTTAGTGCATATCTTTCTGTTCACAATGAGCTAAAACATCTACTTTAACTTACTAATTTTTGGCCTTATGTTGCATATTTTAGGAAAATATTCAAGGTGGCGTAGGAGATCAGATATTAAGAAAGGTATCTTGAACTTGATCGACCAAAGTTCACTTGCAGAAAACACCACATTGATGTTATCTATAGTTCTTTAGCTCATGCTTTATAGTTGAGCTGCCTCTCGATATCCTTGATATGTATTTTACGATAATAGCATGCACCTTAATACGTTCCTATTTTTTGTTTTATTATCTTTATATTTACTTTGATTAGTTCATATGTACCAGACAGTTCATCACATAAGCAAAAAACAAACGATTCCCCAGACTTGCAGGAAGGTAGTAGTGTTATGAAGCTCCTCACAAGTGAATCTAAGTACAAGGAGTACATTTGCGGTGAAGAAGCTATGCAAATTTCTCTGACTGAAAAGTATTGCTTAAGACCTCCAATACGTAGAGGCCATCTTAATATTTCTTTACATTATTCCATGAAACAGGTAATATCTTATCGTCATAACTTCAGCGTGATGTACAAGTTATGTAAATGATTCATGACAATCATGAAATATGTGATTGTCTTCTCATTTATTTTTCTTTTGTTTTGAGTAGCTGTAAGGTCATATAATATTATGAATACCTTATGAAAAAGTAGGTTACCATACTCTAAAGAAACTATTTACAAAAAAAGTATTAGCAATACCATGTATGCATGCTGTTATTTCTTTGTACTAGACTATTAGTGTTATACAAACTTCGAAATTATTTTCCTCTTATGGTTGCTAGTAGACAATAAAGCTTTTTGCATTTACTTATTTCTTGCAGGTAGACATACAAGCTATCTGGGACTAGATATTGATTGAGAAACTACCAATTCCTCATAGTGAGAGAAACATGTATTCTGCTCTTATTGTGGTGCCTGAAAGTTCTAAAACATTTGATAATTAAGGTAATTATGTTTTTCATGTTCAGGGCTTGATTTTGCATTTTTGCTGAATAATGCATCTAATATTTATATACATAGTTCAGTACAAGTGCCCACTTTAGTATTTATTGCTACATTTGTCCCATAAAGCTTGTAAAATTTCATCCCTCCTGTAGTTCAATGATAATGTGTGTCTTATAGATCATAGCCTGTAATGCCAATATTTGGTAATAAACGAGTGGGTACACAATTTTAGCTGGAAGGCGTGCCAAGAAAAGGAAAAAATATTAATAAATGGTACATATTCAAATGGTAATTGCTACATGAATCGGGATATAGTATAAAGTGTGTCAATTATGCGAAGGTCATAGAAGTAAATTGCGTAAAAAATGCTAGACTTTCCAGAGATACACGGGGTCTTGATATTGAATGGATATATATTAACATAAGAAATGAAAGTGTTTTCCCTTTTATGCCTTTTTATTCCTAACATCATTCTTTACTCAATATCTTGATTTGTTGTTGTGGTTTAAACAAGATGGATTCTTTTTGTCAGGAGCAGGATGCAAAATAACTCATATTTTGGCTTGTATTACTTCAAAAATTAAGGAAATATTTTCTAACCTGTTATGAGAATTGCGGTCCAGCTCAGCAGTAGTCCACCAAGTGATATGTCTTTTATATATAAATTAGATTGGATGTTACTTGTCAAGTGTAGATATTGGTTGCATCAGGATAGAAATTTGATAGAAAATATTTGGTTAGTTGAAATTCACTATTAATGTTTGGTTGAAATTATTCGTAATGTAGATGTATTGATTACGTTCCTAGTGTTATCAATAGTGATTATGTTTCAATGTTCTGTACTAAGTAAAATGATTAACGGATAGCCTACAAAGTAAAAAATATAGCTTTTGCTAAAGGTGCATAACCTTCTTTTGGTAATCAAGCAACATGGAACAATATACTCCTTATGTTTGAATGTCTCATTTTGGAAAGAAGTCTGACCAATTACTTTATTACTATACAAGTTTAATATTGCATTACAAGATCTTTGATAAAGACTTTTTTCTTTTATTTGAGTCAACTCATAACATCTGTTTATCATATCAACATTAATTGAATGACATGACACCTATAAATGCAGGAAGGTCTTGGTGCCGTTTTTAGAAATGCATTACCAACAACATGTGTTGTGAATATGGGTGCTCATGTCACGATGATTATTTGCGTCGAGGTGGTCTTGATGTCCTTTCTCTTACTTACATAATTTTTCTAATAAATTTTGGCAGTTGAAATATTACCAGATATACTTGCAAGTTTTATAGAACATAACCCATACCATTAATATTATGCATTTTTCTATCAAATTCATATGGTAATTGAAATTCACATTAATTATGAGTTTCATGTGTTTGTTGATCTTGTCAGGATGGAGTTGCTCTTCCTCATACACATATCACCTTATGTTATGGCAGAGAGGTTCGAATTCCATAATCTAACATTGTTCTTCGTAGTTGGTTAATTTGTAGCTTTGTGTATGTGTATGTGTGTGTGTGTGTGTGTGGGGTTGTTTTTATACTAAATATTACATAATGACTTGTCAATTTATTTTTATCTAGTTATATTTTGGTTGGAATTAATTGTTTAAGCTGCTAAATAGTAGATGTAATATTCTCAGGATGTATCGAGATGCCTTCTATGGACTCAAAGACATCATCAAACATGGCCACCTGTTTGCACAGATGCTCTTGCAAAGCTGATTGATTTGCTGATAAAACAAGAATGAGGAAAGTTATAGGCTCGCTGGACTTGTGGAATCGTAAAAATTATCTTAAATTGTTTTAGAATTAAAATTTGTTTCTATAAATTTTAACTTACACACTTTTGGTTATTTCCTTTTTAGTGTCGTTGGTAGTCTGAGGTGGGAACTCCCGGTTGTAAATTGCTAGCTAGGTAATTGGGAGTGTGGATTTTATGTGATGAAATGGATGCATGACTTTGTTCTAAAATATCAAAACGACAATTTCCGGAACATGGTAAGTGCTTGTTAAATAACTTTGCAATTTGTTTCTTGCACTGAGAATCCATCTTATTTGTTGTATTATTGAAATTTGGTTTAGGAATTTGGTTTATGAATTTGTGTAAGCTTAAAAAAAATAAGTTTTGGATAATTAAGCATGTATAGTAAACCAGATAAGCAGTTTGGTTAAGAAAATCTAACATACCCTCAAAATAGCTTAACTGTTGTATTGAAATGCTATAAGCAATTTTTAAGCAATCCTTTTAGTTTAGGAGTAGCAAGTTGCGAAAGGTTGACTCTGATTATCTGGTAACTTCAGATTTAAATACCTCAACTTATTTCATTGTAATGACTTTAAAGCAAAGAAACATTATCAGTTGCAGTTTTTTTTTGCGAAAAATGATTATTTGATTTCGATTATTTCTATAAGATAATCATTCTCAAAGTATAGTGCCGAGCACCCCCTAGGAACATGTTTGTTTGGAATCTTGAATTTATCCAAATCATTAGGATTCTCTACTACGATTTTCTTCTTGAATAACTCACTATTTAACAATAATAGTTTCATCCTCTCTAAAACTTTTTGTTTTTAAGATTCATGATGTTTTTATTTCATTAATTTACATATAGGTACCTTGGAGTGACAAGCGTCCGTTAGAACAGAGTTGAACGCCATCATTGATGCATGGTTTACATTGTGGCGTGATTGATTCCAGATAATTGTGTTTAGTTATGTTTAATTCTAGCATGTTTCTTTATAATTTGTTGAATTATAGTGATTCAATTTGGATTTTGTCTAAGATTTATGTTTTGCTGAGTTGAAGTATTATCTTAATTTATTTTGTTGATTTCAACATTTTTGGTGTTTTTAAATCACTTTGTTTGTTGCATTTATATTTCTTTATTTTGGTGAGTCAAATTGTAGATTATGCAATTTCAAAAAAATTGGAAAATCTCAAAAACAATTTTTTTTTATAAAAAAGATTTACAAAAAAACTGGTTTTGATATAAAAACATATCTTTTTACTCTATATAAAGACAGGTTGGATGTTTCTATAAAGATAGGTTGTGGTAGAATCGGTGCCAATGTCCATTAAAAACATGTGTGTTTACTTTAATATGGAGACCGATTCTTAGGAGAAAACCGGTGTCGATGCTTCTAACAGAGACAGGTTGCGCAACCAGTTTCTATATGTTTTGATCATGGAGATACCCCCCTTCAGAGAGTGGTCTCAAAACCATTCTTCAAGGGCCATTTTGACCGGTTTCTGTGAGATTTTTTGTAGTAGTGGGAGGGAATTTTCCTCCTCATGGTATGTACCCTCCTTTTCAGACTCAATCTTATCCTCACGAGGTTTATCCCCAACTTAATGGGCAGACTAGCAACCCTAGCTTTCCTCAGCCTTGTGGGAGCATACCCTACGGGCAACCTATGGTATACCCTCTGTTCCCTATAGGAAACCATCCGTCCTTTATGCCTACCACTTACCCTCCTTATGCTAACCAAAATCCTGTCGGAGTACCTCCGAACCATAACCCGTACAATGTTGCCCCCACCTACATGCCACCTTTCAATTGCCTTTATTCGGAGCCTATGGGTTCCACAACGCCCTTTGTAAGATGGATAGAGGACTACCCTCTACCTGACGGGTTGAAAATGCCTGCACACGTTGGCACGTACGATGGAAAGGGGGATCCAGATAATTACTTACATTTGTTCTAAGGGGCCGTTAGAATGCAGAAGTGGGTTATGCCTGTAGCCTGCCACATGTTCACGTATACCCTACGAGACTCCGCTCGTATATGGTGGAATGGGCAGAAAGCAGGTAGCATAGTGAATTTGGATGACCTCAAGGCTAAATTTAGGTCACACTTTAGCCAGCATAAGAAGTTCACAAGGACTCATTTGACGGTACACAATATTAAAAAAAGGGAAAACGAGAGCACTAGGGCTTTCGTTACAAGATACACATATGACACCTTGCAGATTCTGGGCCTACACGAAGACCAGCGCATCTCTGGTTTTGTACATGGCCTACAAAACAGGTCGGTGGAATTCTTATCCTTGAACTTCCCACAACATATAAGAGCTTAATGGAGAAGACATATACCTGGATCGAAGCCAAAAAGGTAGCTACTAATGGGGCTCCGATCGAAAACAAGGAAAGTCACAACAAGTTTCCAAAGCACTCTTCATGGGAAGGGTCCAAAAATAGGCACAAAGGCAGAGACATGTTCACTCCCTACAACAAGAACGCCAATCACGGACTCCTGGCGAATCTGTCTAAATCTCCAAGGGAAATACTTGCTATGGAAAGGGCTGCGAAGGCCTTCGAACCTCCCCCTCGTATGACAAGTAAAGGTAGAAGCAGGGATACAACCAAATACTGCTACTTTCACGAAGATTATGGTCACGACACCAACAGTTGCTGAGAGCTCAAAAGACAGATATAAGAGGCCGTAAAGTCAGGTCAATTAGGGCATTTGGTGAAGGGTATAAAGAAAGGTAAAGAAAATGTCTCCGACACACAGTTGGGGGAAAACACTACCACTGTGTTCTCGAGTTTGTTTTTGGAGAGAAAGTGAAAGGAAATGAAAGAATCTAGAAAAAATATGTGTTCTCTAGATTTTTGGAAAAAGGAAAGGTGGAGGGAGGGAGTGAAAGTGAGAGGGGATTTGATGTTATTTTTGGCCAAAATGTCCCGCCCACATTTGGGATGATTGGGAAGGGAACCCAATGCTAAACGCTTAAAATGACTAAATTGTCCCTTATTCCTTCAACATATATCACTTTTTTCTTATTTCATTTCCACATCTCTGTTAACATTTTCTCTCCTATGAGATAACTCATCTCATCTTCTTCATCTATCATAACTGAATCATCATCTCATCCCAATAAAATCAAGATATCTCAGTCACCCTTATATCACCATCTCCATCTAAACACGTCACCCGTTTTCTTTCATTTAAGATTGAAGACCAGGAAGACTACGGCTTCAAGATTCTATGGAGGGTCTTGGGTAGGTTATTTTTGGATATCTAAAAGAAGCTAAGCTTCTAATAGATCAATGATGGGTTATGTTTAGACACTCAAGATCTATAAAGATATGTAAACGTGTAGAACAAACTGAGATCCCTTTTGATTTATTTCTATTTTGTTCGAGTTTTGTTGAGGTTCGGAGATGGCTTGATGTTGTTGTAGCCGTGAGGATGGGATTAGGATAATGATAGTTGGTGTTGTTTGAAAGGGTTGAGTCTAGTTATAGATTTGGATTTGTTTTGGACTTGTGTTTGACTGTGGATGTCCTCGTTGATCATAACAATCAGTTTTTGATTTTTCCTTTTGGTTTAGACTTGTGATGTTATAACTGAAGTCAACAAAAGTGTCTTTGGTATTTTGATTGTGAAGGGATAATTTTTTTACAACTCAAGAAATGATGCTTATGAGTAAAAAAGTTTTCAGGTTATGGTTTATGTATGTAGTTTGACTCATGAGTTATGGTCTGCAAAATGTATTATTTCTTGTTGTGATCATAAGGGGCATAGTTGTCAAATTAGCACTTATGTAGAAGTTCATATACCTTTCATCCCTTCCATTTTGTACAACTCAAGAACATAAGTAAAATTGTAACAATCCATCATTTGCTGTCCCACCACTTCACACTCATTCCTTTCCCTCTCCTTTCCTTCTATACAGAATCTAAAGAACACAGTGTACACCTGTTGAGGCTCCTATTCTCATGGTCCACAGGGATGAGTCTGGTTTAAAGAGAAAAGTAGCGGAGAAAGGATTATGTGGGGTAGGGGACGTAACGTTTCCTTCGATTGCTGGTAGGGTTCTTTCGAATGACCCCGTGGTCATCAAGGTCTTGATCTCCAACAGGGAAGTAAACAGAGCCTACTTGGACTGTGGAAGCTCCTATGAAGTCATATACAAACATTGTTTCCTAAAGCTCAAGTAGGGATGGAAACGGTTCGGGTTCGGGGTGGGTTTTAGTGTACCCGTACCCGCACCCATTTATAATATCCGAACCCGTACCCACCCCATTACCTGCCGGATACCCGATTAATATTATCCATCGGTTTTTCGGGTTTTCCCGCGGGTATCGGTTATTCCCAATTGAATATTATATGGACAAAATGACGGTATTAAGATTAAGTCACACTAAAATTGATGACGTACCCTCCGATCAGGTCGAAGGACACCCCTTCGACCTCAGTCGAATTTGCATTACGAAGACCCAAGTCTTTCTTCAGAAGTCATTGGTGGCATAAATTCATTCATCATTGATATGGTTACCAGTTGGGAATTCACCAGCCGAAGGCCTATGCCCTTCGGAGTCTTCTCTTGAAGGCACCAAGACAAAGGAGAACCTTGACTTGGTCTTCCCCCACGTTCCCACTATCTCCTTAGCTTCCCCGCCAAGACAGAGAGAGGGGGGATGAAGCCCTAGCGGTTACCACAAATCATGGGACGCCCCCATGATCTCCAAAACGTGTGCTAACACTCTCCAAGCTTATTTTCTCATCTATAAATAGGTTGGAAGAGTCATTTCAATGGTATGTTCACTCAACAGTATTTCACATACTCCATATTACTTACAACACATATCACATACTTACTCTCACGCCGGAGGTGGTTCGCAGGGTCCAACCCTGCGCAATCACTTAACGAAGTGTCTATTATTTCTTATTGCAGATTGGCTACAAGTTTGGCGCAAGCATATCACCCCTCATACCCTTCGATCACCATCAAAGTCCTGGTAGTACGAATTATTGTACAATCAGTGGCGCCATCCGTGGGACCCGCTACAATTGGTCTCGTTATTCCAAACTTATAACCAGTCAATCACACTCACTAGTTCTACGGCATGAATCAAGGAAGAGAGGATACACCCCCTTCGGGTTTCTCGACCTTGACACCAATCCCAGTCAACGATCCTAACAACCTTCCCAACATAACCGAATCCACCTTTACCACACGATCTCACCCTGAAATAACTCCCAACAACCATGCTTCAACTTCGTCTAACCCTGAACCGGTAATCAGTCCTGCGTTTGTCGAAGCTAACATCGAAGCACTAGAATCTTTACTGAGGGCTCGAAGGAGGCAAGCTCGGAATGTGGAGATGCGAAGAGAGTTGGAATACTCAAGCGATGAGTATGACGAAGAGTTGGAAATGGAGACTTGGCTCCTGGGGCTACACGCTCAGTGCTAAGGATAGGGTCTCCGAGCAGTCAAAGGCCGAGTGGAAGGTCGGTTGGTTTTGAAGATTTTCCGAAGAGGGCTCCGACGAGAAGGGAAGGAACAATGGAAGGAATCACCGAAGAGAGACTACGGAGGTTAACTTACCACCACTTTTGGCGGCCCATCTGGGGAGAACTGAGGAAGGGGTTCCGTTGCAGCCTTCTCACGCATCCGGCGTAGAAGGCAATCCATCTCAAATGAATGGGGAAGGAAATCTTCCTCCTCATGGTATGTACCCTCCTTTTCAGGCTCAATCTTACCCCCAAGGGTCTCTCCCCCACCTAATGGGCAGGCTAGCAACCCTAATTTTACTCAACCATACGGAAGCATGCCCTGTAGGCAACCTATGGTTACCCTTCGTATCCTGTCGGAAGTCACCCACCTTATATACCTACTGCTTACCCTCAATATGTTAACCAAAACTCTGTCGGAAAACCTCCGAACCATATCCCATACAATGCTGTCCCTACTTACATGCCACCTTACAACTGCCTTTATTCGGAGCCTATGGGTTCCACAACACCCTTCGTGTTGTTCCCCATTCACTATAGTTTAAAACAGTTTTAAATGTATAAAACAAGTTAATAGTGAACTATGACTGAAATTAACATAAGTAAAACACACAAAGTAATTTTCAACATCATATTCTTATTAGAAGTAAATCAACAAAGAATACGTTACCCAAGTACTTGCGGTCTTGCGGAATAGTAATTGGGATTGAAATGACAAAGTTGGGTGGCTCCTCTCTAAGCTCAGGCTAAGTCTGAGCACAACTCTTAGAGCTCACTGAGCTATCTTAGGAACTAAGTTGTATTTGGAGGAGTGAAAAGATGGCTTGCGTGTATGTGTGTTTTTACAATTTACAAGCTTAAATTTTTCACTCCATCTCTTATGCTATTTATACATGTATGAGCTTTAACTCTTTCCTAAGTGACAAATCTGACATCATACAGAAGACAAAATACTGATGTATTTTGTCTCTGTTTAAAAAGACTATTCTAAGTAAAGGACAAGGCTGCTTTCCATAACTCAGTTATGACACTGAGCTTGTAAGTTAGCCATTCAGGGAAAGTTGACTTATGTTGATAAGGACTTCTTCTTATCTGATTCAAACTTCTCTCGCCTTGTCCCGCTCTTTCTTCAGTCTATTTATCCTTCGTTCTACTTCAGAGTTTGTCTTCATGTAAGTAGTTGGAGAAGAGTCTTAGGGATTCAGTGAGTTATTGTCATCACTCACTGAATCCATCATCTTCTTCTTGACTCGGTCTTCACCCTTTAAGTTCCGCCATCGAGTGGAGAGACTACTTCTACGCCAGATCGTCTTGAGTATCCCGAAGATGACTCACTGAGAGGCTATGCACTCGGTGACTGATTAGTGTTAAACGGACTAAACACTTGGGATATTTTCTATTCAAATCCTAGATTAAGGGGTTTGGGTATTTACTGAACCCAACATCCCCCTATTTGGATAAACAAATAGCCTAAGTGGTTGATCAGTGTAAGTGAGCAAATGGCTTCTTCCTACACTGAATGTACTAATGAATACAATAAGGAACACTGAATATTTTAACAAAACATACATCGTTTATTGATCAAGTTACAAAAGGTTCCTATCACTAGTACAAAAGATAAATCAAAATGATGTCGCTTGAGATGGATCCCAGTGCGTTCAAGCTTAGGCTTCTTTTGAGGAGTGTTTCTTTGTCGTGGTACTCTTATCTTGGCATTCGTGTCTTGGCGTAACCCGATGTTCGGCCGGGTTTGGATTTGAGATGCCACGGTATGTAGCTCAAAGATTGCAGCCACACCAACCTCGATCAATATCACTCCATCTATGAAAAGCAGTGGTTTCCATAGACATCAATGTGGAATAGCCCTCTTCGTGCTTCTCTATCACTAGACAGTTCACAAATTTCACACCTCCGTGCAGCTCCCTATTGCATTCTAATCCGTGCACTTTGATTTTAGGTTGGAACTCAACTCTTCCTTTTACTTGGATGATTGTGGTTGAGATCCTTGAGGTGCGCTTAAGGCGGTGAATTCCCAATTTAAGGGACAATCCCTCGCTCTTTCATATCTTTTATGAGCATTTTCATGGTCCTTAACCACCGCATTTTTCTTCTTTTCAATAATTGGACCAAGTTCATCGAGTTCGATCCCAAGTCGTGAATTTAAGAGGATCATGAACTTCGAAGTGTCTTTTATCATCCCTCTCGTAGACGTTCATGGCCAGAGGTTTGGTATTAGGGATGATTCTAACATCCTGATCTTTTCGGAAGCCTTCGGCTTGTCATTGTCCGCTTGTAATGCTCAATTCGCTTTGCCCGAGAGCTTCAGTTTTCTTCTTCTTTCTTCCAACTGCTTTTCTCATTGCAGTCACTATCCGAGCACTCGAGCTTCCTTGAACTTTTGTCCTGCCTCGACCCTTTTGGAGCTTGCTTGATCTAATCCTATGTTTTCGGCTTCTTCGACAACCTTTGCCGCTGCTTCTCTCTGTTTTTCTCCCTCGCCTAGTTTCAATCTTCTTCTTCTTTAGCAAGATGTTTACTCATTTGTTGTGGTGTGAGGTGTATTCAAGGTCGCCTATTTTATAGGGAATCTTCGGGCTCGCTGGTTTCCATAATGCCTTTGCCTTTGTCTTGGCCTGAGGAAGATGATGCAACCAAGGGTGGTGGTGTTGTTGTTATTGGTGTGATTACTCCGCTGTTGTTGTTGTTGTTGATGTTGTTGGTGGGATTGATGAGATGGGTGTTGCTGAGACCGGTGGTGATGATGAGATTTGAGCCACCGATGTTGATAGTGTTGGCTCCCCTCGGTGAGAAGGAGGTTCTTCACAATATTCTCCCCTAACCGCTGTTCTGAGCTTCAGTGAGGGCAAGAGTTGGAGTTGGTGCCGAGGGGGATCGAGTCGCTTGACCCTTGAAGGCCCTGATAGATTTCGAGAGATCATAGCCTTAATGTCCAAGTGTCGCTTTGAATACCGGTGACTTTTGTTTCCAAATTAGCTCGAGAAACTTCCAGAGCTATCATTACGGGGCCCAAGATTCCGTGCCGAGATGAGAATGCAGCCAAAGTAGCCACCTGTATTCAAAGAGTCCAATGTAGCTTGAAGAGACTGGATGAGGATGGAAGACCCTGAAAATTTGTAGACTTGAGCATATTGAGCAATTCAGTGAGGTTTGAGGATTGTTTCAAGTACACCTCAAGTAGCCTCCAAAGACTTTAGAGTTGAGTCGCTGGGTCTTCTTTGACAAACTCCCGATTTCATCTATCGTGGTACCTACACCTGAATATGCCTCGAGGAATTTAGCCATGTTTTCATCCGGTCGGTGAATGTTGTCATACATCGATCCTCATGTGCTCATGAACATTTTCATCAAAGCCATGTACTTCACTTTTAGATCAGATAACTCGCAGCTGACCTCGCGTGTTGTTCCCACAATGTCGTGACCCCGAATATAACCTTATTGAAGCTTTGGTGATCCATCGAACGAAGTTGTCTTTCATAAAGTGGGAGAACATTATCAAATCTTTCAAATTCATCTGGAGGAAGAGGAGTCATCATTGTCGCCGATGGTGATTTAGTATGCTCGTGGATCGCCGAGGCTCTTGTTCACTTGAACCTCGTCCATTTCTTCTCCATGATAAGATTTCATCATCGCCTCGCCAAGCTCATCTTCGAAAATAAGATCCAGCTGACATCGATATCTTAACAGTTAACCAGGGTTGGTGATGGGTTCCATATCAGCGGTGGTGTGTTTCCTCTGAAGTCTTTGTCCCTCGTTGACCCCTCGGACGGGTGGGCGTTTCCCGCCTTCGTTGGAGTCGGGATTGGTTGTGGGTTCGTATGTGATTGGTTGTTTCTTTCCTTCGAGTCTTTGTCCCCAAGTGACCCCGAGACACCGGTGGGCGTTTCCCTGCCTTTAGCAGAGTCATGATAGTTGTATCCCTATGGCCGGGTTGTTTGATTCCTCCGAGTCTTTGGGATCGATCGGTGCCCTCGCACAAAGGCTTGGTTTTGCTAATGTCATCACCGGGCGTTATGGAAGGCTCCCCTACCACGGGTTGTATATTTCCTCTCTGGATCTTGGGGAGTAGTGGTTGTGACCAAGGGCACCGACGCGTGATGTATCGGTGTCCTTCGTTGTCACAGGGTGGATGTTGCCTCGTCGTGGGTGTCTTTTTAGTCTCGGCCTTTTGTGCCTTTTAGGTTGTGTTCTCGAAGCCTGGGCCCTGGACTTGGGTTTAGTCTTAGTCCCACCGAGACTTCTCCTTTCTCTTTTAGGAGCGGGGTTTGGAGACACGATCCTCCCTCGTGTTGTTTACAAAGAACCATATGGGCCGTCAATTCAATAGGAGTGACAAGGGATGGGTCTTTTGAAAATTTAATTGGCTCTGAAGCCCTGGTAAAGCACCAAATTTTTCTTCCGAGGGTAGTTTGAACCCAAGAATACTTGTAAAGCACAAAAGATAAACCTAGGATACGAAACGTATTTCATCCTAGTTTTGCTCTATAGCTTGGTCACGAGATCACAGTAAATGATCTCCCAATGTCATAAAGTGACCCCATTCATTAAGCAGATGCCATCATCAACTAATATAGTTAACTTGTTCGTTGGATGAGTGGTTCCCTACGAGGACTCAATCACAAAAGTGAATAGGATCCTCCAAGCCACGGAAATGAGCTTTTGGTGACCGGGTCTTGTCCAAAAACGCTTGATCTAAAACAATTTGTTTTAACCCATCCTTCACCGTGGAGGGTTCGTGATGGGCGACATAAACTCCTTTGTTATAATCCAACCCCGTTGAAGTGTAAAACGCTTTTGTAATCCGTGGTGAATTGTTGTTGCCCCCATGAAGACCGAACGATGAGATATTCCCCGAGAGGTCTCGAGGTTGTTCTCATCGATAGAGGGTGTCGGGTCAAAGGTCTTGTTGCTTGCCCAAAACTCCACGAGGAGATTTTGGTAAACAATGGAGGGACATTGAATAAAGGCCGCTTTCGGTGGGCAAGCATTAAACAAAAATTTCATAATGTCTTTGTAGGTGGGACAGTTCGTGGTATTCAAAGTTGCCTATGACATTATTTGTTTTAAATTCAACATTTGTAAGATCCCCTACCATCGAGAAGCAAACCGAGAGATTGAGTTCTAGCCATTTCCATTTCAAATATTTTAGGGTTTTGAAAAATATTTTTGACTAGAATAACCCAGGTTTTGTTTTGATCTCTCAAGTTTGTGATGAAGAACTTTTGTAAATGTTTACAAGAAGGGTTTTCCAAAAGGAGTTTTAAGAGTATTTGAGCACACACAAATGTTTTTGAGTTTTATAAATGATTTTGATAGAGTTTTGTTGCTGAAAAAGATTTGTGAGTGTTTGTTTGTGTTGGAAGAGGGTATTTATAGAGTGGTAAGAGGGGTGATTTATGCATAATTGGGAATATTAAGAGTCGGTTTTTGAAAAACGTTTGAATTTCCACATTTAATGCTACCACTCCATTACCCACAGTAAAATCCCGTTTTCAAGGAACGATGCTGCAAAGTGCACGTAAAAGTGCACCTTTGTAGAGAGAAAATATCAATTTGATATTCTTGTGAGAGGAGGCATTAAATGCCTAGTGGGATGACAGTAAGACAAAGAGAGATATATTCCTATATTAAATTGGCGTAGTTACCAACCTAGGACATTTAAGTAACTGATACTTGGATCATTTAGTTACTCATTCAATGCTCTTTGTCAAATGTCAGGGACCCTGAATGAGTCTTACTCATTCAATGAGAGGTTTATTTTGGGTGTTCAGGGAGGATGGACCAATTCAGAGAACTTACTGAGATTGGTTTTCAAATACTTGACTTTCAATGTCAAGCATTCCCAATTCAGCTTTCGGTCTCCTGAAGGTAGGTTCATCCAAGGGTTTGGTGAAGATATCAGCAACTTGATATTCAGTAGGGATGAAATGAAGTTCTATGTCTCCTTTCATTATGTGATCCCCGATGAAGTGATATCTGATATCAATGTGTTTGGTTCTTTGGTGGAGGACAGGGTTGTTGGAGATTGCAATAGCTTCGGTGTTATCACGAAGATGGGCACCATTTTGTAATGGATGTTATAGTCACTAAGTTGACTTTTCATCCATAATACATTGGCACAACATCCTCGCGCAGCCTACATATTCAGCTTCAGGTGAGGACATAGCCACCGATTGTTGCTTTTAGCACTCCAACAAACCGTTTGCCTCCAAGAAATTGACAGGACCGAGGTACTTTTTTTGTCCATGTTGCAGCCGCGTAATCGTAATCGAGTAGCCCTTGAGATCAAACCCCAGCATTTTGGATAATAGAGTCCAAGATTTGGGGTTCCCTTCAAGTACCTGAGTATTCTTTTGGCTGCAGTGAGATGGGATTCTTTAGGATTGGACTGATATCTTGCTATTAGACAGACCGAGAATTGATGTCCGGTCTAGAAGTAGTTAGATACATCGTGATCCAACAATCCCTCTGAAATGAGTTTGATTTACTTGATTTGCCACGAGATCAGGTCCAAGGTTGTTAAGTGGGACCATTGGCGTCTTCACTGAGGCATAGTCAGATATCTCATATTTCTTCAAGAGATTTCTGGTGTATTTCTCTTGACTGATGGATATTCCTTTATCAGTTTGCCGATTTGTAGTCCAAGAAAGTATGTGAGTTACCCCATCATGCTCATTTCAAACTTCTTTGTCATCAGTTTTTCAAACTGTTTGCAGAGTTTGTAGTTTGTTGAGCCAAAAATGATGTCATCAACATACACTTGGACCAATATCACATCCTGTTGAGTTCTATAGACAAACAGTGTGTTGTCTATCTTTCCTCTGACAAACTTGTTTTGTATCAGGAAGGCTGAGAGAGTTTCATACCATGCCCTTGGAGCTTGTTTAAGTCCATAAAGGGCTTTGTCAAGCTTGCGACATAGTCGGGAATTCACTACTCTCAAAGCCTGGGGTTGCTAAACATACACATCTTCCTTGAGATCACCATTTAAGAATGCACTTTTAACATCTATTTGGTAGACCCTGAAGTTCATGTATGTTGCATAAGCAAGGAAGATCCTGATGGCTTCCATTCTTGCAACAGAAGCAAATGTCTCATCATAGTCAATGCCTTCTTGTTGACTGTAACCTTTGGCTACAAGTCCGGCTTTGTTTTTAATGACAGTGTCGTTTTCATCATGCTTTTATTTCAAAACCCACTTCATTCTTATGACTACTACATCCTGAGGACATTTGATCAAGGTCATAACTTTGTTTTTGTCAAACTGTTGCAGTTCTTCTTGCATGGCCTGAACCCAGCTTGGGTGTTTTGGGGCCTCAATGACACTTTTGGGTTCTATATCCGATAGGTAATCAAAGGCATATAGACATTCATTAGCTGAAGCGTAGTTAGATTAGCAGCTATGCTTCTAGTGAGCATGCCCTCAGTGGGTTCACCAATGATGTTTACAAGCTCAATGTCCCGAGATCTTGTCCACTTACTTTGTGGTCCTGGGATCCGAGCTTGAAGATGTCACTAGGAGTTCGAGATGTGAGTTCAAAAAGTGCAAGAGCCACAGAACCATTTAGAACATCTGTAGAGATGTCTTGTTCAGGGTGAGGTTCATGAGTTACGGGTTCCTGATCATTTGAATCAGTTGTTACCTATCCCAACAGGGACTGACTGATTATCAATGAACTCACTGATGGTTGGTTGGGGTAGGTTGTGAGGTAAGACATAATATGAGATGTCGCATCGGCTTGATATGAGGAATTTAATTCAGAGTTGTACTCATTAGGAGGATATCTTGATGAGTTATCAATTCCTATTTCCTCCACTGAGGTGTTGGTGAACCTGATGCTTTCAACACTTTCATCAAAGGTGACATGAAAGGTTTCCTCAACTTGTTGTCTCCTTGTGTTAAAAACCCGGAAGGCTTTGGAGATCAGTGAGTAGCCTAAGAAGTATCCATCATCAGCTTTTGCATCAAAGTTGCCTAGATGATCCTTGTGGTTATGAATGAACACAGGACATCCAAACACATGAAAATAGTGATGTCGGAAGTCTACCTTTGACGATCTCATATGGGGTTTTATTATGTCTTTTGACAATGATTGACCTGTTTTGAGTGTAACAGGAAGCTTTTGACTGCTTCAGTCGTAAATGCTTTGAGAGGGTCAGCCGTTTAACATAGTTCTAGCAGCCTCAATGAGAGTTCTGTTTTTCCTTTCAGCAACCCCATTTTGTTCTGGGGTGTATGGAGATGAGAAATTTTGAGAAATTCCTTTTTCATCACAGAAACTCTCGAGATCTTGATTTCTAAACTCAGTACCATTGTCAGTTCTGATTTGTTTAACTGTAATGTCATTTTGGTTTTCAATCTTCCTGATAAATTACATTATTGTATCACCGCCTGACTCTTCTTGGAAAGAAAGTATACCCAAGTGTATCTTGAGAACTCATCAACAATGACAAGTGTATACTTCTCATGCTAGATTGATCTGGGACTGACAGGTCCAAAGAGATCCATGTGCAGGAGGTGAAGGAAGCTTTTGATGGAGAAATTTTGTTTGGTTTTGAATGATGCTCTGTGGTGTTTACCCTTTTCACAGCCAGAGCATGGTTTGTCTTTTTCAAAAACCAGTGATGGTAAGCCAAGGACCTTGTTTTGTTTTGCCAAGTTGTTGAGGTTTTTGAAGTTTAAGTGTGAGAGTCTCTTATGCCACAACCAATTGATAGTTTCAGTGGCTTTGGCAAAGAGACACATTCCATCTTGGGAGAGTGTTGACATGTCTAGCACATAAACATCATCTCTCCTAGGAGCTATCAACACAACTTCCTTGTTGGCATTGAAAATGGTACCTTGTTTATCATTGAATTGTACAATGTATTTAGCATCACATAGTTGACTGACACTGATGAGAATGTATTTGAGACCATTGACATAGGCTATTCTAGAGAAAACTATTCCATTGCTTTACATCTGAACCATAACCTTCAGTGGGACATGATGAGTTATCACCAAATACTACCTTGGGCCCTGGTTCCTTTACATACTTGTGCAGATATTCCTTCACACCAGTCATGCTTCTTGAGCATCCACTGCCTAGATGCCAAATAGGCTCCCCGGCATGTCTCTGCACAAGTAGTAAACTGAATTAGTTTCTCTTAGTGACCCACTTACTAGTGGGTTTGGGTCTCAAGGTCTCTTTGAAATTTGCAATCGACTCATGGTCAGTGGTTGTGTGCACGCTACCACAGTGTTTTGCATTTAGAGGCTGGGGATGACTCAGTGACTCTAGGTTGTTTGGAATTTCTCCTTGCATGAATGACACTGTCATGTTGGGATGTCTCATGAGTTGGATTACCGCAAATATCACAAAGATGTGTTCATGAGACAATCATCTTGATGTTGATCATTAAACCCACAGTGAGGGCACCGAGGAAAAGGTTTTGCTCTATTCTTTGGAGCAGCTTTGGAGGATGAAGCATACCGATGACCAACTTTGGTATAGTTTGCTTGACTGACATGCTGTAGATGGTCTCATAGTCCTGTGATCATCCTTTTGCAGATCATGCAAAAAAGGATTCTATACCAGTTGTCAGTGGTATGGCTGGTGTAATGACACAACTCACACTTTTGTTTGTTTTGGAGGTTGACTTAGACTTTGAGGAGCTGGAGGAAGCTGACTTTGTCTCCTTGATTGGTTCAGGGACCTTTTCAATGGATTCCATTTTTTCAGTAAGCTTCCTCACAAGTTCAGTATTGTTGAATTTGGTCGCTTTTAGTGGGGACAGAGGATATTGAAGTCTCAGTAGGAGTAGACTCTTGTTGAGTTTGTTTTGTTGGTCTTTTCAGGATGATTCTACCAAGTCCAGACCTTTCTTTTGGTGAGTGAGGATTGAATTTCAGTGGAGTAAGCTTAGAGCTTGGAGCAGCACCTCAAGAGGTTTCAGTGGTGGAAGCGGTGCTTGAGATTCTGCTGCACTCAGAGATGTGTTCAGACTACGGGCACATCAGGAGTCCAAGCATGCTCTTTAGAGCTTGACTTTCAGCTCTAGAATCCTTCCGAATCGAAATTTGGAAGCTTACTCTCGTGATTAACCCGTTCAATCCAATCACTGGAATTAGGACCAAGTCCAATATATTTGTAATCATGCCACCATACACAAATGGCTTAGGAGACTGGTCTTTGTTGAGAGAGTCGGGGAGATGATCTTCACCTATGACTCTCTTCTTGCTACGGGCTCCCACAACAGATCAAAGACCCCGGATTCTTAGCAGTCCAACTATTAAGAATATCATTTGCCTTTTTAAGTTCATCTTGAAGATTCTGATTTCTTTTAATTAGTTCAGTGTTTTGAATTTGCAAAGTGACAGCTTCAATCTTGGCTTGTTTTAAAATAAGCAATTCATCCCTACACTTATTCAATTCAAAACTTAACTTGTTGTACTTAGAAAAAAGATTCAGTCTTTGCGCTTCTACAAACTTAAGGTCTACATTTAGATAATTCATATAGGACTGCCAATCAGAGTCATCATCCATAGAATGTAAAATGTTTACCTTCTTCATTGTGATGTTTCCCCATTCCCCGTTCCTGGCATGATTCTTTCCAACAGCTAGCTTGTCCTCTTCTGAGAGAGCCATTAGTGCACTGACATGTACCATTTCATCATCGGATGAGACTGCTCTTCATCCTAGTCAAAGGTTTCAAAGAACGAGGCCTTTGTTTTTGCCCCCGCATAGCTTTTAACATTTGTTGATGTCTCTGAGGGACTGGCCTCAAGCAATGCAAGCTTAGCTTTAGCTTTCTTATACTTGGCTTCATAATCAATGGTTTTGTTATTATCAGATTTATTTTGAAAATTTTGATGAGACTGATACATTTTTTGGTTGAAATTTGCTAAAGCCTGAGGACTGATTTGAACCTGATGGTTTATAAGAGGGTTCTGAAATTGTTTTAGAAAAACAGTCTTTTGCAAAATGACCCTTTTGTGGCACTTAAAGCATTCGGTCCTCATTTGCTTTAGCGCTAGAAAAGCCTTTGTTTCTTTTTATAAACCTTCTAGAGTTAGCAAGGAGTGCCCTTTCCTGAAATTCAGTGTTCAGGTCGTTTAGGTACTCCTCACTTGATCTCTCATCAAGCTCATCATCTGAATTTTCTTGAAAATCTTGAACCACATAGTTAGAGAAGAAAGCAGTTGATATGGGTGCTGAAGTGGTGGTCGTGGACTTCTTAACTTCCTGAGACTTCTTTAATTCAGGGTATCGTCTGTTGATGAGGTTTTCCTCATAGAAAAATTTCCCATAAATCTCAGGAAGCTCAAGATTTTGGATATGATTAGCATTCCTGAGTCCCTGAGAGAAATTCAACCACTTCTCAGGGAGACTGTTGACAAAACGAACATTGATTTCATGTTTGGACAACTTAACACCATCATTTGACAGTTCATTTAAAAGAGTTTTGTACCTGGTGTAAGTTTGAGAGAGTTTCTGAGTCCTTAGCCCTGAAGGTGTTATACTCAAGTTTCAGTTCCATTATCCTATTTTCCTTGGTATCAGATGGTCCTTCATGACTATGAACTAGGTCATCCCAGTTTTGCTTAGCTGTACTACAACTTATAATGACTCCATAATATCGTCAGAAGACAAGATATTATGATACTTTTGAGTCTTTGGTCCCGTTGACCACTCTCCTTTCATCCTGGTCCACTGAGCTTGTGTTTGGGCAACCCTTCAGCAGACTTTGGGACAAATGGACCTTCATTTATACACTTGATATAATAAGGTTCCATCCTAATCAAATAGCAAAGCATTCGCTTTTTCCATTTGTTGAATTTGCCAACTTCAAGTCTAGGGCAACAGCTGAATAAGCTCCACCCTTTTATCGACTAGTTGGGGTACATCAATTTCAGCCATTTAGGATCCTAATTTAAAAACTTTTAGAGCGGCCTAAAAACAAGTTTTATAATTAGCCTTGCTTTGATACCACTTGTTGTTCCCCGTTCACTATCATTTAAAACAGTTTTAAATGTATAAAACAAGTTAATAGTGAACTATACCTGAAATTAACATAAGTAAAACACACAAAGTAATTTTCAACAGCATATTCTTATTAGAAGTAAATCAACAAAGAATACGTTACCCAAGTACTTGTGGAATAGTACTTGGGATTGAAATGACAAAGTTTGGTGACTCCTCTCTAAGCTCAGGCTAAGTCTGAGCACAACTCTTAGAGCTCACTGAGCTATCTCAGGAACTAAGTTGTATTTGGAGGAGTGAAAAGATGGCTTGCGTGTATGTGTGTTTTTACAATTCACAAGCTTAAACTTTTCACTCCATCTCTTATGCTATTTATACATGTATGAGTTTTAACTCTTTCCTAAGTGACAAATCGACATCATACAAAAGATAAAATACTGATGTATTTTGTCTCTGTTTACAAAGACTATTCTAAGTAAAAGACAAGGTTGCTTTCCATAACTCAGTGATGACACTGAGCTTGTAAGTTAGCCATTCAGGGAAAGTTGACTTATGTTGATAAGGACTTCTTCTTATCTGATTCAAACTTCTCCCGTGATTGTCCCGCTCTTTCTTCAGTCTATTTATCCTTCAGTCTTCTACTCAGTTTGTCTTCAGCGTAAGTAGTTGGAGAGGAGTCTTAGGGATTCAGTGAGTTATTGTCATCACTCACTGAATCCATCATCTTCTTCTTGACTCAGTCTTCACCCTTTAAGTTCCGCCTTACTGAGTGGAGAGACTACTTCACGCCTGCATGCAGTATCCCGAAGATGACTCACTGAGAGGCTATGCACTCGGACTGATTAGTGTTAAACGGACTAAACACTTGGGCTATTTTCTATTCAAATCCTAGATTAAGGGGTTTGGGTATTTACTAAACCCAACACTTCGTAAGGTGGATAGAAGACTACCCTTTGCCTGATGGGCTCAAAATGCCCACACATATTGGTACTTATGATCGGAAGGGAGACCCGAATAACTTTTTACACCTGTTCGAAGGGGCTATCAGAATGCAGAAGTGGGTCATGCCCGTTGCTTGCCAGATGTTTACATATACCCTGTTAGACTGCTCGCATATGGTGGAACGGGCAAAAACCAGGTAGCATTGTGAATTTGGATGATCTCAAGGCCAAGTTCAGATCAC
>OU343220.1:227540294-227668340 GCA_910596185.1 Chrysanthemum makinoi
GAATCTTCTTTGTCTTTGTTTGTAGATCAAAGAGTTTCGTATGCTTGATCCGCGGGTTCATTTAATTCATTCATTTGAACTTTCCGGTGATCACCAGCTGGCATCAATATCAAAGTTGGCATGTTTCAAGGCCCGGTATGCCTTGTGCTCAAGCTCAACGGCCGAGATGACATGCCTTCCGTTAACAAGCTTGTATGGAGTACACCCGATGGGTGTTTTATAAGGCTGTCACGGAAGGCCCGAGTGCATCATCTAACTTATCCGACCAAGAGCCGCGGTTTTAAGCCCTCTTGTCCTTTCAAGATTCTTTTAATCCCCGGTTGGAAACTTCCACTTGCCCACTTGTTTGGGGGGTAGTGCAGCGTGAGAGCGGTGAGTTACACCATACTTTTGCATGACTCTATCAAATTGGTCATTGCAAAATGCGTTATACGATGATTATAGCTCGTGGAGTTCCAAACCTAGCCAAAAGAGATTTTAAGAATTTCACAACAACTCGGGCATCGTTGGTAGGCAAAGCCTTAGCTTCAACCCAGTTTGACAAATAGTCAGCGACGCGGTATGTATTTGTTTGCGAGAGGCGAAGGAAATGGCCCATAAAGTCAATGCCCCGGATGTCAAAAATCTCACACACTTGAATGGCGTTTTGCGGCATTTCATTTCTTTGTGAGATATTTCCGTTACGTTGACAAGCGTCCGCGAGGTTTTGACAAATTCATGGGCATCCTTGTAAATCGTGGGCCAGAAGAATCCGGAATCAAACACCTTCTTGGCGGTGTAGTTGGGGCTATGATGTCCCCGAGTAGGTCCAGAATGGCAAGCCTTGAGAATGTCATTGGCTTCACGACCATACACACATCGCTGATGACTTGATCGGCGCAAATTTGAACAAGTAGGGGTCGTCGAGTAATGTTTCACATCTTTAAAGAATTTTTTCTGTTGGGGCGACATCCTTTCACCACAAGTTACCGCATGGTAATTTGCAAAGTCAACAAACCATGGGGTAGAAGAGTCTCCACGAAAAGAAACCACATTGAGTGTTTAGAGAGAAATGTTTATTTATTTCCTTTTTCTCGAACACATCTTGGTGAGGTTTTCTAGACGGGAAAGATGATCGGCAGCCAGGTTCTGGCTCCTTTTTATCACGTATAATGATATCAAATTCTTGCAGGAGGAGAACCCAGCGGAGCAATCTCGGCTTTGCATCTTGTTTTGCAAAGAGATATTTGAGAGCCGAGTGATCCGTATACACCATGCATTTGGTCAATATAGGTATGGCGAAACTTCTCAAGCATACACCACGGCTAATAATTCTTTTTACGTAGTGGTGTAATGGGTTGAGCCGATCATAGTTTTGCTTGCGTAGTGGATAGGCTGAAAATGCTTGGTTTTCGTTGCCCCAAATGCACCGATAGCAAAATCACTTGCATCGCACATGAGCTCAAAGGGTAAATCGGTCGAGGGCACTAGAATGGGTGCTTCCGTAAGCTTTTTCTTTAGTGTTTCAAAAGCCGATGCACTTTCGGTGAGAAGATAAAAGGAGCATCTTTTCAAGAAGATGGGTCATAGGCCGAGCGATTTTAGAAAAATCTTGTATGAATCTGCGATAAAACCGGCATGACCTAGAAAACTCCTAATACCTTTGGCGGTAGTAGGATGAGGCAATTTAGCAATGACATCGACTTTTGCTCTATCTACCTCAATCCCGTTTTTGAAATCTTATGGCCAAGGACTATGCCTTCTTTGACCATAAAGTGGCTCTTCTCCCAATTTAGACAAAGATTGGTGTCTTCACACCGTTGAAGCATTTTTTCTAAATGGGAGAGACATGTATGAAACGAGTCCCCAATGACTGAGAAGTCATCCATAAACACCTCCATTGTTTCCCTGATCATGTCGTGGAAAATGGCCTTCATACATCGTTGGAGCGTGCGGGAGCATTACATAGGCCAAAAGGCATAGTCGTAGGCAAAAGTTCCGTATGGGCGGTGAATGTGGTCTTTTCTTGATCAGCGGATCAATGGGGATCTGAAAGTAACCCGAGAAACCATCAAGGAAACAATAGTATTCGTTCCTTGCTAATCTCTCAAGCATCTGGTCCATGAAGGGTAGAGGAAAATGGTCTTCTGGGTGGCCGTTTAACTTGCGATAGTCAATACACACGCCATCCGTAACCAATCGAGTTGGTTAACTTCGTTTTCTTCATTTGTGACAACGGTTATGCCACCCTTTTTGGAACGCTGATGATTGGGCTAACCCAAGACTATCGAGTCGAGATTAAATTAAACCGGCATCAAGAAGTTTGAGAACCTCTTGTTTGATAACCTCATGAATCTTAGGATTCACCCTTCTCTGATGTTGAGCTGCTGGTTTGAAGTCATCCTCCATCAAGATTTTGTGAGTACAAAACTCAGGGTTGATACCCTAATGTCGAGAGTTTCCAAGCAATTGCTTGCTTGTGTGACTTCAAGACCTTTATGAGAGCGGTTTTCTCCTCCTCAGTTAAGTCTTTAGCAATTATGACGGGTAATTTATCATCACCTCCAAGAATGCATACTCGAGATGAGGAGGTAGGTCCTTAAGTTCAACCTGGGAAATTCTTCATAGAAGTTTGTGATTTGATTTCCTCAATTGTGATTTCTTTCGGAGGGAGTGAAGGTAATGGATCTTCATTTAACAATTTCTCAAGATAGAAATATCCCCTCCGAATCATAAACACCATCAATTCGAAGATTGATTCATCACTAGCAAGAATTCATCGATCTCTTCCAGGAAGAAGTCACCTCCCTCAAGCGAATTGAGAGAGGGAAAGAGTCGGCAATGATTGGTTGAGAAGATGTGGTGGAATCCCACTCACAGAATTATGAAGATAACCAAGAAACTCTTGAGAGTACTCCTCCGAGGCAATATCAATTAAATGGAAGATTGGTTGGTTAGGGGTTTGGGGGATTCATTACCCACGCGTAACGTGATTTCTTGCTCAAATACATCAATAAGAGCCGCGGCCCGTTCTTGAATCCTCGTCCAACAATGAGGGAACCCGATGATCGGCATCGAAATCAACAACCGAAGTCAGTGGAAAATGGAACTTTCCTACTTTCACGAATACATCCTCGCGATGCCAGAGGGGCCGATATAGAACGTCTGCAAGCTCAAGAGTCATGCAGGTAGGAATAAGTTCGGAAGAAAGTTTCTTCCATCTTGAATAAGGCATCAGTTGATGCTTGCACCAAGATCGGCAAGGGCAAAGCATTCAATCATCCCAGGAAAAACACAAGGAAGAAGAAATTTTCAGGGATCTCCAGCTTCTCGGAAGCTTCTTTAAGAGGCTGCTGCGAGCAGTTCGTTCAAAGGAGTTTTGGCCATTTCAAACAGTTTTTCCTTATTGCTCAACATGTGTTTGAGAGTTGATGCAAACTTGGGCATCGGCATGATAGCATCATAGCTTATGTCAAAATGAAGCTCTTGGAAAATTTGAAAGAATTTTTCGATTTGATGACTAGCTTTCTTGAGTTTTGCTCATTTAAGCGTGAGGGTAAGGAATAGAAGTTTTGGATTTGGGGTTACCAACTGGAGGTTCAAAACAACTCGGAGTTTGGTTTTGGGTTTGGGACAACTTGAGGATGGACATTCTTGGTACTTCCGTTATTAGTAGGAAGTTCCTTGTCCTTTGTCGCCTCAGGTTCACTTTCCACTACCTTTGGAAGAGAAGAAGAAAGTAGTAGGAATAGCGGGTCCATCATATGAAGCACCACTTACGGTTTGTGATCGCCTTTGCATCGCCCCTCGGATTAGCGATCGTGTTGCTAGGTTTTCTACGAGCCCGAGGTCGATCATTTAAAGACTTCTTAATGTCGAAATCGGCTAACCAACAACCTATTCATTTCCTCTTGGGATTTCATGAATTGTTTCAACAACTCATCGGATGATGGTCCAGTTGGAACAATGGCTTGATTTTGCACAGGAAAATTCTGGCCTCTATTGTTTGGATTAGGGCCTTGAAAATTTCCTTGATTATTGCCATGAAAATACCACAGGTTGAAATTTCCACGACCTGGTTTCTATTGAAATTTCCTTGGTGTTGGAAATTTTGATTTTGATTTTGAAAACCGTTGTTTGGACTAAAATTACCTTGGTTTTGGAAACCTTGGTTTGGTCTATTTTGATTTTGACTACGGTTTTGGTTGAAACGGGAGGTCCGGGTAGTGGTTAGGACGGTGGTTCGGGTCCATAGGAGCACGGTATTGGTTGCCTTCTGAATTAGAAATCCGCCCACAGCATTAGCTTCAAAGGGGTTACCATCGGTGGCCATACAGTTGTAATAAGCATGGGGGCCACCGAAGTAACCACAGACTTCCACTTTCTTAACCGGCCGGAGGTGAAGTTTGTGGAAAAAAAACTTTCTTTTGGTTGGAGAGAACCAAAGCTTGAATTGCTTCCGTGAGTTTGTCAATCTTAGCATCGGTACTAGATTGACTCACGCGTGAAGAAGTAGAAGGACCAACACGACTTGGGAAACAACCGGTTTGCTTCGTGCGATCTTGGACTTTAGACTTGTTTTCAATTATCGTTAAAGCTTCTTTGGCAGGTTTGCAAGAAATTTCCTCCAGCGGAGGAATTGAAAGAATCTTGATCAGATTGACTCACTCCATTATAGAAAGTATCGAGTTGCATTAACTCGGAGAAACAGTGGTGAGGACATTTCTGAGAGCAACTCCTTAAAACGATCCCACGATTCACTGAAGGATTCATCAAACTTTTGTGTGAACTTGATGATTTCATTTTAAGACTCGTGGTTTTAGAAGGTGGATAGAATTCGTTCACAAATTTCTTCACCAGGTCTTCCCATGTCTCGATTGATTTAGGGGTTGTTTTTCAAGCCAAATCGGGCTTTCCCTCAAGATAAAATGGGAACAGAAGAAGCTTGACAGCATCCGTGGGGACATTCTTGTATTTGATGGTAGATGCAATCTTGTTAAACCATCGAATATGAGCATGAGGATCATCCCTCTTAAAACCATAGAATTGACTTGAGGTTACAAGATTCATAACCGGTTTTGAGCTCAAAATTTTCAACCACAATGGCTGGGATAACAATAGCATCTCCATACCCGTCGATGGGTGCACAGGCTTCACACATAGGGCGTTCTTCCGCCATGATACGGAAGTAGTGTGGCAGTCCGGATCTCGAGATCGGCTGAAGGAGCGAAAGTCTACGGACCGCCTTCTTGGAATCTTGACAAGCTCACGAAAATGGGCTTACAGATCTAGAAGAGGCGAGTCGCATACACTAAGTTAACTCTAAGAGACCTCAGAGTTAAGGAGAGAAATGGGAATTATGAAGGGAATTATAAAAATGGGTAGAAGAATCTTTTGAGTTTTCGGTTTTGACAAGTAGATATAACAACAAATCCAATTAAAACAAAATCGAGGCAAAACAACGGTGAACTTAAACCAATAATCACAAGATGAATGGCTTCTTTGAAAAAGGTACACCAATCACAAGGACACAAAGGCAAGTTTTAATCTTTGGTTCGGGAACTTATTATGGTCGTACCCCCAGTTAGGTAGTACAATGCCTTGGTTTGCGGTGGTAATCTTTTATGTTGTTATTATTAAACTCGAGCGACAAATCTTTTGTATTTTTATCTTTGATATATATATAGAAACAAAAGAAAAATATTTTTTGTGTTTATCGTTTTGGATGTTTTTGGGTTTTGGGTTTTTATAAGAAAATATATATATAGATATAGATGGATGGTATGAACAAAGAATGAATATTCAAATTACTAATCTGCTTAGCGTAGGATAATTAGCACAGCTCGGCGGCGCCAAATTTGATTAACTCCCAGACGGTCAAGTTTTATCACGCAAGCTAGCCACTTGTAAATGGCTAACCGTAACAAACTTAAAAGCGATCAAAAATAAATGCAATGAAGATCGAGGAGAGTATAGTGTTTCCCGGTCGTTATGTCCCAGCGACTCGAGAATAATCAAGCGAATAGTGATCGAGAGAATTTGAACGGAAAGGATTGTGATTGATTATGAACAAAAGGAAAAGTATATAAACTACAAGGGCTTAAATGCAAATTAAAGAAAATTAAAAAGATAAATTATATTAAATAAACGCTATCACTTTTTGCAAAATGATGTTTTTTATTTTTCTTTTATAAAACTTAAATTAAAAACTACGCGACGTACAAAAGAAAATGTAAAACTTAAACAATATAAATCCTAAAAATATGAAAATGACATTTTTACAAACCTAATGATAAAAGAAAATTTTTAGAAAAAGAAAATTATTTTTAAAACTATTTATCTAATTATTATTTATTAAAAACTATTTTACTATTTAATAATATCCTAAATACAAGAAATATGAAAACAAAGCTAGAAAAATGAAATTATGACTTGGAAAAATCTAAAATAACTAAATAGAATTTTCAAAACTATTTTTGTATTTTTCTGATTATTTTCTATTTTCTATGAATTAAAAACTATTTAAAACTACTTAAATTGCTTAAAAATACAAATTTAACTAAGAAAAATATGGAAAATTATTTTTTTGACTTTTTATATTTATCTTAACCTAAGAAAAATGAAAACTTATTTTTTTGAAACTTTTCTTAATTAATTGTATTAAATGCTAATTAAAAAGTACTAAAAATTGATTTAAATGAAGAAAAATAGCAAACTGACTTAGAAAAATCTGAAAAATTCAAGAAAAGTCTAAAATAATATTATGCATCTAAGAAAAATATAAAAACAGGGGCTGTGTGCAAGAATATGGAACTGCTATGACAAGTGCTTATAAATAAGCACTTATTTTAAGCAAATGGTCACAAATGCACACCAAACTGAAACAGAAGCTGTAAAATGCTAAAAGTACTCAAAATGAACTAAAAACAACAAGACTTAACCTCACAATTACAAACTTGATTTGGCTAATTTGAGTTTATTGCTAAAAGCAGTTTATAGCCTACTTTGACCAAGAATAAGCTACACAATAAGTTAGAACTAAAAAACATATATGGGAACCTCAAGAAGACCTGGCTAGCTATGTCTAAACCAAAACGGACTTTGACAAGCTCTTATAAGCTCTGTGCAAGCCTGCAGAACTGCACAACACACATGCGGTTAGGTTCTTGTGCACAGGGGCATATAAGCCCATTGATAAGCATTTTGGACCTTATAAAAATTTCACAAAAATATACAAAAATGCTAATAAGAAATTAGACCAGTTGGAGATTTTAAAATCACAATTTTACATGATTTGACCCAGAAATGAAGCAATGATAATTCACCCCAGTTGGGCTCAAAATCACTTTTCGGTTTGACTTTTGAAAGAGTTTAGTATTGTTGACTTTTTTGAACTTTGAATCCAATTTGAGGGTGATTATGAAGTATTATGATGAAATGGAACTACGCAATCTATTTCTAAGGATTCTAAACACAAAACAAGATTTTACTTTTACAAAATCTCAACAGATATGCATATTAGACAGATGAAAGGTGATTTTGACTTAGAGCATTGCAGGTGCAATTTTATGACTGATATGAGTCAAATACAGCTAAACAAGCTTAAACCAACATGACTCAACTCTTGAACAAACCTAAAACAGCAACCTGATCCAAACACCCTTTTACCAACTGATTTGCAATTTTAAATGAGCTAACTACTTAACTAGCTAACATTATTGAACAAACTGAGTTAAATTACTCTAAATACAACTAAATTAACAGGTTTAAACTATTTAAGACTACAAACACAGATTATGCAAGAACTTTGAAAATGCACACAAAAGGTCCTTGCACAATGGCTTGAAATCATGACCCAATGAACTCTATCCTATATAAACCAACCCATAACTCGAATCAACCCAAATCTATGCTCGCAACACCAAATTCATTTCCATTGCCCAATGTGATTCATTGACTTTCATTGACCAAAATCCAACTTTGCTTGAAACTTAAATGCAAGCTTACAAAAAGCTATAAGCAGCTTATGTAAGCTTGTTTGAGCAAAATAAGCTAATAGAGCTTGTGCATAAATTTGAAATGGAAATTTTCAACAGTGACCATGAAACAAGAAATCTTAACACAAACTTGAATTAATACTTAAAAATAGTTTATAATGATAAAATAACCTTAGTTTGATACATAGAAACAAAATATTACAACTTTTACACTTAACTAAATCCTTAATATTAAAAACGACATAATTGAAATTTTAAAACTAAATTCTACTACTTCTTCTCTTCCTCTTGCTTCCTTTTATACTCCAAACTTTTTCTCTCACTACTCACGAACATATCAAAGAGTTGAGGCCATTGGATGACTAGGATTGATCTTGGCCATTTAATGCATTTTGGCAAAATGTGTATAAGCCAGTGAGGTTGAGTGAAATGGGGAAAGGTGCATTAAATGCTTCTTGGAGGTTTGTTGGAAGTGGGGAACAAGGAAAGTGTGAAGGTGAGGAGGGATGGGAGGTGAAGTGTTTGAAGCAGGTTGGTGAAGACAGGTTTTGGCGGGGTGTTTATTTGACCAAGATTTGACCAAGGCTATAATATTGAAGGGGGTCAAAGTGAAGGGTCAAAGGGGTTGTGAGGGTCACTTGGTTTGTGACAAGGGTCCAAGGTCAAAAAGGTATAAAGGGTTTAGATATACAAGGACCTATATTGTAAATTCTAAAAATACAAGGACCAAAGTTGCCATTTCACAAAGTTGCTCCAAGGGACTAAGTGACAAGCTCAATAGTATAAGGACCAAACTTGACATTTTCAAATTTTCAAGGACCATTTTTGCCAATTTTTAAACTTGAAGGACCAAATTTGTAATTTCTCCAAACTTTTGACATTTTTCACCAAAGGACTAATTTTGACAAGTTATGATTTTAAAAGGACCTTTGGTGATTTTTCTTTTGAAATTAAGTGCTCGGGGACTATTTGACAATTTTTAAACTTGGGGGTAACGCCAATTATGCAAACTTAGCTCATTTTTCATCGATTTTGAACATTTTGCATCGAAACATATAAAATGCAATTTTGAGATATTTTCAGTATTTTGCATGAAGCATTTTAAACGTTTTGCATTCAGTTTAACCAAAAATGATGAGTATTTACACACTCATCATGACGCCGTCGCATGTGTAATCTTATATATAGAATCAATTTTTAGTATTTGTGTAGTCTTTTGGAGTAAAACCTAAACCGAACCAAGGCATCTTGTCACAGTATTTTAGGGTTCCAAACCCTATCTTACACCAAGATAAGTGTTTTACTTCATTAATTCAATTATGTCTTTGATTATTTGTGTGTATGCTTGCATGTTCTCCATGTCGGCTAATTTACTTGTGTGTTTGCTTAGGAATATGAAACTTAATTATTGAATATTGATTGGTTGTCTCTTATCTTAGTTGATTAATGATCTAGTAATGCGATAGGTCATTAGTTGTGTACTTAATGCTTGATTAAATCTTTGTGAACCTTAGAATATAGCTCCTTGAGTAGTTGTAAGCTAAACCATCCAAAGAGTGCCTTAGAGAAAGAGTTTATTATCCCTAGTGGGTTTTGTAGGCGAGAGACCCTTTGGTAAGTTCAAGAGTTAGGGAACATACATACCTACAACTTTAGACACACAACCTTGACTAAGAATAAGGGCGTGACAATTCAACCACAATAGGAGATAATTAAGGAGTAGTAAAACCTAAGTAAACACATCTTTAAACTATCATGCGAGCACACAATAATTAGACATAGACTACATACACCTTATATTGAGATAATTAGATAAGTAGAGTAATCGGTAGCAATACCAACCCCCAAATCCAAACCCGAGATTCGTACCTTTCAATTTCCTAAAAAACATAAAAAGATAAAAAAATAATCTTCCTCAACCCCAACCTTAGCGTAGTAACTTCTTACTAGCATTCCTATTCCCCTAGAGAACGATATCACTACCCGTGGCTTACCCTAATACTACACTACAACGATTAGGTTATTTGCCTAGGTGTTGAAAAACTTGCTTTCAAACGAAAAGTTCCTTTGACCCCGAGCGACGTGTGTAGCGTTATCAAGTTTTGGCGCCGGCTGCGAGATGATAGAATAGCTAGTTAGTAGTCCACCTCGTTTAGGTTTCTTTGCTTGATTCCTATCAAGTAAATTTTTTCTCATTTTAGCTTTCTCTTAGTCTATCCCCCTTCTTCGTGACCTTTGTTCGTAATTCCATCACTTTTCATCAGCCGGTGATAATACCACCATTCATCAACCCACCACCAATTGACCCGCCAAGAACCCGTACTCTTGGTGAATAATCGATACTAAGCCACCTAGGCTATAGGAACATCATTGAGCTTCCCGACCAAGCCCAAACTACGGCCCTGCAATCCGACACCATCCGGTTGGTGCAAACGGATGTGCATTCCATGGACCGTTCGAAGATCCAAATCGGCATCTTAGGTATTTCCTTAAAATTGTGATTCCATCGACCTTGATGCTACTACTGGGGAGACCAGCGCTGTGTCTCTTCAATTTTCTCTCTCTGCGGGACCAGCTAATGTGGTAGCTGACGACTTCCAGCGGTTCCATCTCAAGTTGGGATGATATTACCTCTCGATTCCTTGCTCAATTTTTCCCACCGGGGAGAACCTCTAAACTTAGGAATGACATCTTGATGTTCCAACAACGTCAAAAGATCTTTAAAAGCATGGACTCGATTCAAGGACTTACTTCATAAAGTCCCTCATCACGGCATTGATCTTTGGCTCCAAGTCCAAATATTTTATGATCATGTCAACTTCCTCACCAAGCGATCCATTGACCAAGCGGTCGGTGGAAAACTTAGTGATCTCACCGCGGAAGAATCAAGGGGTATAATAGAGGACCTTGCTCTCTATGACAACGAAAGTTGGAATGACCCCCGTGAGCTGCCCAAAACCGTTAAGGCAATCTCTTTGCCTCCCATTGACTCACAACCTTCCGACCGTAGGATGATCGAACTTGAAGATCAAGTTAAATTCCTAATGAGTTCCTACGAAAACCCTAAGTCTTAACGCCATGTGAACAAAGTCTTCCCGTGTGAGCCGTTTGTGATCCTCATAACAGCGCACTAGCACCGATCCCAGAACATGCTTCCATTGACTACGCATCCTCACGTATTAATGGAATGGGAGGAAGATTCCCTACAATACCCGGACCTAGGAATTTCAATGAAACCAGAGAAGCATGGAAGGGCAAGCCCGACTTCTATTAGGGACAAACCAAGGAATTCACTTCCAATGATTTTTCATGGCCCCCATCCCACGGTCCTAACCAACAAAACATCGAAGGGATGCTACACAACCTTGTTGCAACCCAAGAAGCCCAAATAGCTAAGCTCTCGGACCGCTTTAACCAACAACATGCCAAATTGGATAGGAAGATAGACAACCTTTTGAAAGCCATAACCAATAGTGATAGGAAGGTTAGTGCTATCTCAACTCCCGAACCTTAGGTGTAGAGATTAAGGACCCAAGAAAGCTAGCTAAGCACGTTCAATTCGTCAATACCATCGCCTTAGTGAAACCTAATGGAACAAATGACGAAGAGGACCATACACTTGAGAATAATGAAACAACCGAGGAAGTAGGTGAAGTAGATAATGACTACTTCAATAAGTTTCCTACTACGGAAGAAAGCTAAATTAGCCACCCTCACTTAGTACGTGACCTCCGTCACATGTATGTTAGGAAAATCCCTAGAATCAAGTTTGGGAACCCTTGGAATCTTAACATACCATGTTGCATAGGACACCTTTTTTTCGTGGCAAAGCGTACATGACCGCAAATCCCGATCAACATAATGACTAGCAACTACTACAATTGGGTAGTGAAGAAGCCGATTCCAACTAGGCAAGACCCCAATGTTCCTAATGTTAGTTGCAATTTTCTTGGTAGAGTTAAGGGATTGCCCGTTTATGTAGGTATTCCGTTTCCTACGGACTTCATAATTGTGGATGATATTAGCGGCCATAGACCCTAGCTTGTCTCCGCATTATTCTAGGAAAACCTTTCATAGAAAACACGGGATGACCTATGATCCTTCGTTAGGGCGGTGCGATTCAAGGATGAGACCCGATGACATAGCTTACCAAATGCCGTTTAAGATTGAGAAGTTTTCATCACTCTCTAATGATGAAAAGGAACTTAAACTATCGGTCTACTATAGGAATGAGGAGGATAAAGAAAAAGGAGTAGATTATGTTATGGCTAAGATTTTTGGATTCTATAAGGATTGTTTGAACCTAGGACCAAAATATAGGACGAATGGGAGAAGACGAACTCTTAGAGAAGTGCATCGTAGGGCACTTCTACAACATGGAATCCCCAGATAGAGCCGTCAGGAGGAAGAAGATACGGTAAGAAGAGTCACGTGGGAGCCGACTACGAGTCTAGCTACAAGACTCTTAAATAAAGAAAAGCGCTTCGTGGGAGGCAACACATGCTTAATTGTTTGCTTGTTTGTGTTGTGTATCTTTTATTGATTGTTTATTCTCATGTTTAAATTTGTAAAATGCTTTATTTTGTTTTTAACCTCATCTTAATTGCATATAAAGGTATTTTACATAAGGGATAAGTGTAGGGAGGATTACACACGTTTTCAAAAGAAACGTAAACATGAGAATAACAATTAATTAAAAGATATATATGTGTGTTAGTTCGAGTCAAATGCTTGTATCGAGTCATAATGGATGTTTTGCAGAAATTTTTCCAGATTCTAAAGATATAAATTTTTCAGAAATTTTCTCAGAAAATCGCAGACCAGTTTTTGTCGGGATAACTGACGGCGTCGAAGGAGTAAAAACATCAGATTACCTTTTTCTCGTTTTCTGAGCCACTTATAAATTTTTGGAATTTTCCAGGTCTTAAATTTCCAGAAATTCTGTAAACATCCATTCCACAAGCATTATATCCTAGTTTAAATCGAGTCTTATATATATTATTACCGCCGATTTTACGTGAAGGTTTCGTTTGTTTTCTTCAAGTTTGCAGGTTTAATTTATCAAGAAGAAGTTACATAAGATTGGAAGGAGCTTTTCACGCATAAATTCTTCTTGGAAAAGATTTAACCACTACTTTACACTGATCCTACCGAGCTAATCAGGGGAGTATTAGTTTCTTTCGTTTTTAATTACCTTCCATTGTCATAACTTTGATACTTTCGGGGAACATTGGGGACAATGTTCAGTTTAAGTGTAGGGAGGGAAAATAAAACGGGAACTTTGAAACTATGCTTATCCTTGATTATTTGCTTTGTCCAATTGTATTTGTGTAATAAACCATGAGAAAATGTCGGTTAGGGTAATTTTGGCACCAAATTTTTAATTTTTTATGACATATAGGAGTGGGCCATTAGTTTTAACAAAAGCGTCTCACGGATAGGAAGTTGCATGACTAGCACAAAAACCCTTTACCACCTAAATTCCACCAAAAATGTGAGGATCGCCCTTAGATTAGTAGGAATTAAAGCATTCATCTTTAATGCTTAGAGTGTGAACCGGTAGTATATTAGATTCTAGAACTTGTTTTGTGATGCATTCCGAGATCGCTAGTAAGACTACACTTGTGTAGTTAGGAATAACTAAATGATAAGAGGCATTAGGATAACCCTTGTTTGATACCGTAATATAATTACTTCTTCCACATCGGTTGAGTAATTTCCCCACACCCTTTGCGTTGTACTCATCTTTAGTACACGATACCCCTAGTTAACCCCTCAGAGCCTATCCTTTTCGCGGTTCTCGTGATGTTTCGGTTTTTCCGGAATATCAATGAAGAGCATTGTTTACACCCCACCCCCAAATATACACCCAAATCGCCTTAACCTACCCTTTATGCACTCACTTTTAGTGCAATTTTTGTTATCACCCTAAACCCTTAGTTCAATTATCTGGTTGCTTGCATGAGTTGCTAAGTCGAGTCATATACTTTGTACACAGTTTTGGGACGATTGGGATTCATGGGAAAAGTTAAAGTTTATGAAATGACGGGAAGGGAACGTTAAATTCAAATTCCCTTTGTTTGCGTAATAATGTACCCCTAGTGTTTTGATCTTTTCAATTCGGGTCAAATTAGTGTTAGAGTAATAAAACTCATGTGTAGGGATGTGCCTATAAATCCCTATCATTTTGATGTTACCGTAGAGGATGGTAGAGTAAAAGTGTATGAAAAAAAATAGAAAAAAATAGAAAAAGAGAAAAAAAAATAGAGTGTTGAAAAAAAAAAAAAAACATACGGGCTACCATCCTACATCTATCCTTTAAATTTATGTTTGTTTGTTTCAGTTAGCTAAAGTCTAGAGTGTCGAGTCTTGGCTTAGCAACGCCATTTCGTATGCATTTAACATAGAGATTTTTGACTTGCCACCACTAAAAAGCCTATCCCACCAAACCCTTTGTTTCCCTACCGTAAGCCTAACGTTACAACCCTTTAAAGACCTCTTTGATAGTCTTTCCTAGGTGCTTACGCCAAAGCGATGGAGGTTTGATCTATTCTCAAGCCTATGGTAATCTATGTACTAGGACCGGTTAATGAGTGTTTATCTTCCATTTCCAACTTGTTATATTTCATATACACCCGAGAGAGATGTGAGTATCCAAACACCCCATGTGAGGTGCTAGTATGTAATTTCCGTGCTTGTTATGACTTTTGCAGGGCTTATATGTGTTGTGGACCGTTTTAAACCAATGCTTCATGACCCCTAACTTATAAATTAATTGGCTAAAAGCACATTTGCTTGAGGACAAGCAAATACCAAGTGTAGGGATATTTGATAAGGTTTTAAAAGGTACCTTTTTGAGGGGTCATTTAAGCCCTTATTTGATCACTTTTGTATCCGTTATTACTTAATATCGTTCCTTTTCACTTTTTAGGTCTCTTGAAGGCAAAATGCTGGAATGTCACTTATTTGGACGAAAAGGCGCGGATATACGAAGAAAATGGCCAAAGTCAAGAATCGAGACACTCCAGCTGCTGAAAACATAAGGTGACGGCGTCACGCTTTATCTCTGACGCCGTCGGAGGATTTTGTGACGGGACAGAAGCCAAAACTCTTATTTTCAAGTGACGACGTCAAGTTATAAAAGAGAAGGTCGTCGCAACTCAGACGGCCTAGATTCAATCCAGACGGCGTCAGAAGCTGAAGAGGACGGCGTCACAATCACAAGGTGACGTCGTCGCAAGTCTAACGTGGCCAAGACGAAACCCTAATGACGGCGATCCGACGGCGTCACAAAACATAAGGTGAAGCCGTCGCATGTGTAATCTTATATATAGAATCCGAATTTTTTAGTATTTGTGTGTAGTCTTTTGGAGTAAAAACCTAAACCGAACCAAGGCTGTCTTGTACAGTATTTTAGGGTTCCAAACCCTATCTTACACCAAGATAAGTGTTTTACTTCATTAATTCAATTATGTCTTTGATTATTTGTGTGTATGCTTGCATGTTCTCCATGTCGGCTAATTTACTTGTGTGTTTGCTTAGGGAATATGAAACTTAATTATTGAATATTGATTGGTTGTCTCTTATCTTAGTTGATTAATGATCTAGTAGTGCGATAGGTCATTCGTTGTGTACTTAATGCTTGATTAAATCTTTGTGAACCTTAGAATATAGCTCCTTGAGTAGTTGTAAGCTAAACCATCCAAAGAGTGCCTTAGAGTAAGAGTTTATTATCCCTAGTGGGTTTTGTAGACGAGACCCTTTGGTAAGTTCAAAGAGTTAGGGAACATACGCATACCCTACAACTTTAGACACACAACGCAACTAAGAATAAGGACGTGACAATTCAACCACCAATAGGAGATAATTAAGGAGTAGTAAAACCTAAGTAAACACATCTTTAAACTATCATACGAGCACACAATAATTAGACATAGACTACATACACCTTAGATTAGATATTTAGATAAGTTGAGTAATCGGTAGCAATACCAACCCCCAAATCCAAACCCCGAGATTCGTACCTTTCAATTTCCTAAAAACATAAAAAGATAAAAAATAATCTTCCTCAACCCCAACCTTAGCGTAGTAACTTCTTACTAGCATTCCTATTCCCCTAGAGAACGATATTAATACCCGTGGCTTACCCTAATTACTACACTACAACGATTAGGTTCACTGCCTAGGGTGTTGAAAAACTTGCTCGACGAAAAGGAAGTTCCTTTGACCCCGAACGACGCGTGTAGCGTTATCAATGGCTGAGGATGCATCAAGTAAGAAGTTTCTTTTAAGTAATTTCACAAATTACAAAATGACTGATTCAAGACCAGTCATGGAACAATACAATGAACTTCTTGGAATACTTGGAAGGTTTACACAACACAATATGCACATGGATGAGATTATTTCTGTCTCTTGTGTTATTGATAAACTTCCTCCTTCTTGGAAAGATTTCAAGCATACCTTGAAACATAAGAAAGTGGAATTAACTCTGGTTGAGTTGGGCAGTCATCTGTGCATTGAGGAATCTCTCAAGGTGCAGGATAATGATAAGCCAAAGAGTAGCAATGCTACTGGTGCATCTGTTGTCAATATGGTGGAGCATAACAACTCCACCAGGTACAATGACAATAAAGGCAAACGCAAATATCATGACAACACAAGGGCAGATCCTAACAAGAAGGCAACACCTACTTGTTGAAAATGTGGCAAATATGGTCACATTAAAAGGGATTGCAAGGGTGTTAAGGTTGGTGGTAAAGCCAATTGATCAGGCACTAATGGTTCAGGGAGTGGTGGTTCTACCAACTCACTGAAAGGTCAGAATATGTTTAATAAGTCTTTTCAGATTTATTATGTTACATATATATCTGAATCTTATTATGTGCAGGATGATGATGTTGCGTGGTGGGTTGACTCTGGTGCAACAGTTCATGTGTGTAAGGATAGAAGCTGGTTCAAGACTTATGAGTCACTGAATGATGGTTCTATTCTTCACATGGGAAATGAGTCAACAGCCTTGGTGCATGGTCGTGGTTGTGTAGATCTTAGATTTAGTTCTGGAAAGATTGTAACTTTGTTTAATGTTATTCATGTTCTTGATATAAGGAAAAACTTGGTTTCAAGTAGTGTTTTGAATAATCATTGATATAAACAAGTTATTGAGTCTGATAAATTTGTCTTGTCTAAAAGTGGTATTTTTATTGGTTTTGGCTATTTGTGTAACCAAATGTTCAGGCTTAATATTGTCACTGATAGTGATGATTCAGCCTTTGTGACCACCTCTGACCAGACTGACTCTACCCTTTGGCATGCTAGACTTGGCCATGTACACTATAAAAGGATGCAAGATATGTCTAAAGATGGGTTAATCCCAGCATTTGACATGGACACTGAAAAGTGTAAAACTTGCATGTTGACCAAGATAACCAAGAAACCTTTTCAGGGTGTTAAGCGTGAGACTAAGCTCTTGGAGCTAATACACAGTGACCTGTATTATTTGCATGCCACTCCCTCTTTGGGGAATAAGAGGTACTTTGTGACATTTATTGATGATGCTTCTAGGTTTTGTTATGTCTATCTGTTACATACTAAGGATGAAGCATTAGATAAATTCAAAGTGTTTAAAACTGAAGTTGAATTACAGCTTGGGTCATTGATCAAAAGATTAAGGATTGATAGGGGAGGTGAGTACATGGATATTCTGTATTTTCAGTCTGTTGGTATAATCCATGAAACGACTGCTCCCTATACTCCTCAGCAAAATGGTATTTCTTAAAGGAAAAACAGGGTGCTGAAGGAGATGGTTAATTCCATGTTGTCCTATTCAGGACTGAGTCAAGGGTTCTAGGGTGAAGCTATGTTAACAGCTTGCTATTTATTAAATAGGGTTCCCAACAAAAGGAACAAGGTTACCCCTTATGAACTCTGGACTAAAAGGAAACCCAACCTGAACTATCTCAGGGTCTGGGGTTGTAGGGCTGTTGTAAGACTCCCTGATCCAAAGCTGAAAACTTTGGGTGAAAGAGGCATTGATTGCATCTTTGTTGGATATGCTGAGCATTCCAAGGCTTTTAGGTTCTATGTCATTGAACCTAATGAATATGTTTCAATTAACTCCATAATTGAATCAAGGGATGCAAACTTTGATGAGAATAGATTCTCATCAGTCCCTAGACCAAGTCAGAGGATTCCTAATGGAACTCATGACACTGGTGTATCAGAGGTCCCTGATGAAGTATCATCAGAGGTCCCTGATGAGGTTGTGGATTAACAACCTGAACCTATGCTCAGAAAGAGCAAAAGGGTCAGGAATACAAAGTCATTTGGACCTGAGTTTCAATTATATTTAATTGAAGGTACTAGGGATGAGGTCTCTGACCAATACTCCTATTGCTTCATTGTTGAGGATGATCCCAAGACATTTGAAGAAGCAATGAAGTCCCAGGATATTGCTTTCTGGAAAGAAGCAATCAATGATGAGATGGATTCCATCATGGGCAACAACACTTGGGTGTTGGTTGATCTACCACCTGGTTGCAAACCTCTGGGTTGCAAATGGATTTTCAAAAGGAAAATGAAGGTAGATGGAACTATTGAAAAGTTCAAGGCTAGACTAGTCATTCAGGGCTTTAAACAAAAGTCAGGAATAGACTATTTTGATACTTATGCCCCTGTGGCTCGTATCAGTACCATAAGACTGCTGATTGCTTTGGCATCAATTCACAATCTGATTATTCATCAGATGGATGTGAAAACAGCTTTCTTAAATGGTGAATTAGATGAGGAGGTTTATATGAACCAACCTCAGGGCTTCATCTTGCCTGGCAATGAAAACAAGGTGTGCAAACTGATTAAGTCTCTTTATGGATTGAAACAGGCACCTAAGCAATGGCATCAAAAATTTGATGAAGTGGTTTTGTCTAGTGGTTATGTTCTTAACCAAGCTGACAAATGTGTATATAGCAAATTTGATGAATCTGGTAAAAGAGTCATCATTTTTCTATATGTTGATGACATGTTGATCTTTGGCACTGACCAAAATCAGGTTGACCTGACAAAGGAATTTTTGTCATTAAGGTTCTCCATGAAGGACATGGGGGAGGCTGATGTTATCCTTGGTATAAGGATTAAACATGAAAGTAAAAGAATTTATATCTCTCAGTCTCACTATATTGAGAAGGTGTTGAGGAAATTCGATTACTTTGATTGTACTCCATTGAGTACACCTATGGATACTTGTGAGAAGCTGATGCCTAATAATGGCAAGGTTGTATCTCAACTTGAGTATTCTAGGGTAATTGGCTGCCTGATGTATGCCATGACTTGTACAAGGCCTGATATTGCATTTGTAGTGGGTAAATTGAGCAGGTATACTAGTAATCCTAGTGCTCATCACTGGCAAGCAATTCAGAGGGTACTGAAGTATCTAAAGGGAACTATGGACTATAGTCTTTCATATACTAGTTATCCTTCAGTGTTGGAAGGATACACTGATGCAAGTTGGATCAGTAACACTGAAGACAATTTGTATACCAGTGGCTGGGTATTCCTACTTGGTGGAGGTGCAATTTCTTAGGCATCCAAGAAGCAAACTTGCATCACCAGTTCAACAATGGAATCTGAATTTGTGGCTTTAGCAGCTGCTGGTAAAGAAGCTGAATGGTTGAAAAACTTGCTTCTTGAGATTCCATTGTGGCCTAAACCTATAGCACTCATTTCTATCCGTTGTGATAGTGCAGCTACATTGGCTAAGGCTTATAGCCAGATGTATAATGGTAAGTCTAGACACTTAGGTGTCAGACATAGCATGATTCGTGAGCTTATCATGAATGGGGTGGTATCTATAGAGTTTGTTAGATCTCAACAAAATTTAGTTGATCACTTGACGAAGGGATTGGCTAGAGACTTGGTTATAAAAGTCTGCTAAAGGGATGGGTTTAAGTCCAATTTAGTCACTGAATGCTAGGACACCCAACTCCCTCCTAAGGAAACTTGGGAGTTGAGTTCAATGTGGAAAGGTGAACATTCAGTGGACTGGAGCACATATTTTATTTACATCCCAAGGTTGTGCTCAGAACCTGCTGAAAGGAGGATGAAGTCTTTACTTCTTAATGGTTAATTTTCTTTGAAAAAATGCTTGGCAGGAGCATGAATAAAGAGGAACTGCCTATGTAAATGTTGAAGTTTTGCCGCTTCAGGGAGCTTTGGACTTTTGGCTCTTACAACATTTATGAAATTGGATATGGACACATGGCTTGTATAGTGTCAGGAGCTTTTAAGTGTTTGAAAACTTGTGTGTATTTTATCTTCAGGTATTCAAATGGGTTGAAGGGTTCAATTCTTAGAACATCCTAATTCTCGAATATTTGAACGTGTAATGTACTAAGATGGAAATTCAATCCTCAGGATATTTTCGTTTATGCACATGTTTTGTTTGATGTTTGTTTTTCTTGAAAAGGAAGTGAACTAAATTTGGGGAGGATTATTGGTAAATTTAGTGCACTTATGGGATTAGTTCACATCTAGTTTTGGGTTAGGAGGTACGGAGTGTACACCAATGAGGTCCCTGAACACCCTGACTCGACTCAATAGTGGTTTGCATTGCTAGTGTATTAGTTACTACTGCTAGTGTAGTAACTGATGGTTCCTACTTGTAGTGTTATGGTTCCTGCTGCTAGTGTAATGGTTCCTGCTGATGGTTCCTGCTGGTAGTGTATGGTTCCTGCTGCTAGTGTAATGGTTCCTACTGGTAGTATTGCAGTGATTAATTTGTAACAGCTTTGACTCATTCAATTGACTGTTATGACCGCTTTATGACCACGTTTAATTGGTCATGTAACAACTATTCCTATGATAATGGAGGCTTATTATGAGTGATTAATTGGCCGTTAATCATCCATAATGTCCATTAACTAGGAGTGAGTATTCTCTACTATAAATAGAGATGGTTTTCATCAGCAAGAATATACTGAGAAACACACTGAAAAAACATACTGATATCAGGAGAAACAAACATAAAGTTAAACACTTATAAGCGCAAGGGTTATTGAATTGTGCCTAATTCTATAACTAACATTTGGTCTTATCCCAAGTAGATATTCGTGAAACCCAGGCATTAGGGTCGAATAGTTTACTTTGGAAAGTGATTACACGATTACAAGTGATATCCGGTAACCACCTAGTGGTATTTGCAGTTGCTACTGATTGTGTTAACCCTGTTCTAGGAGATACACACCAACAGAATGGTCATAATAGTTGTTGGTTATGGTTCGAGTCTCATTGTTCTTTTACTTTTCGTTTTGGGACTGATGATATGTATGAGGTCAAAATTTAAAACAAACACTCCAAAGCCACAAAAATCACCATCGCAAAGCCAAAACAACAAAAATCAAAACCACCAACCATTCCACCCAGTTCAAAAAACAACGGTCAAAACCACCTAAACCATATAAGATGTTACTCCGTTATTTTTAGAAGCTTGATTAGATTGTACATTTGGGTTAAATGGTGGTATATTTTGATGAATGGGTGATTTAAATAGTGTATTAATTGTATGTGTTAAATAGTGTTTTTTAATTATATTTGTGTTTCAAATATTTATAAATGATGCTTTTTTACTTGTATTTGCTTAAAAATCTATTTTAATCTTTACTACTTTATAATGCATTTAGGACATTCCCTAAATAGCAAGGCTTAAAATTCAGACTTTGTAACTTACTTATTATGGAAATATAATGTCTCTTGCTAAATTAATGCATACACATGCTAGCTTAAAAGTTAAGCCAATACTTGTAACATTAGTAGTCATTGAATACAAAATTTAAAGTCTCTCAAATATTTTTAAAGCCCACTTTAATGACTTTAAAAGCCATGTATTGTAACAGACTCATTCTTGCAGCCCACTTTAACAGCCCATTAAATGTATTGATTAGTACAAAACGAGTATAAAAACCCATAAATAAACACACACAAAAGACCAATCATATATCACACTCTCTCTCAAAAACGTAACCTGCCACTCTTGTGCTAAATAGCAACCGGCGCCACCAACTAAATCTGCCACCAACGCTAACGGCATCTGTCGGCATCACCACCCCTTGACATGGTCTAGGTGGCCTTCGCTCGCCAAAACTTTTAGTATAATCGAAAAACATTGCACGCCAAAAAATTTAGTTTTAGAGTACCCGCCGCCGCAACGCGCGGGTACCCTGCTAGTAAGTCTTAAAAATTTTATAGGAGTGAAATGTAAAGATGATTTATAAGTAGTATAGATAAACAAATGATTTTAATATAACTTTCTAAATTCAGTTTTTTTTTCAATAAAGTCAATATTAAACATCACCTAACCGTAAATTAATTCAAAAAGCTGTATTTATTAAAAGAGTAAATTACACCGTTCGTTCCTGTGGTTTGCTCCAAATCACACCGGTAGTCTCTGTTCTTTTTTTTTTTGCTTTTTTGCTCCCTGTGGTTTACATATTGCACGCTTGTTAGTCATATCGCTACTGCCGTTATCTTTTCGTTATCTCAATGGCACCGTTAGTCCTAACCAAGCGATCACTTGCAGCGTTAGTCCATTATACTAACGACCGTTAATAACTCCAAAATTTTATTAAAAAAATCTTTCTACACGGTTTTATCGTTTTTCGCACGTTTTCTTACGTTTCATGCGTTTTTGTCCGTTTATATACGTTTTCGTAATTTTTCTCGTTTTCTTCACGTTTTGTCCGATTTATATCTTTTCCTTACTTTTTTTACGCTTTTGTCCGTTTTTCTTAAGTTTTTATACGTTTTCCTTCGTTGTTTTACGCTTTTGTCCGTTTTTCTTACGTTTTTGTCCCTTTTTATACGTTTTCCTTCGTTTTTTTACGCTTTTGTCCGTTTTTCTTACGTTTTTGTCCGTTTTTATACGGTGTAATTTAAAAAAAAATGACGTGGTTTTTAATCTGATTTTTTTTTCCGATTTAAAAAAAATACGTCTTTTTAAAAATACGTCATTTTTTTAAAAAAAAATACGTCATTTTTTCATTTTTTAAAAAAAAATACGTCATTTTTTAAAAAAATACGCTTTTTTTTCCGATTTAAAAAAAATACTTTTTTTTTTTTTAAAAAAATACTTCATTTTTTTTTCCGATTTAAAAAAAAATACGTCATTTTTTTTAAAAAAATATGTTTTTTTTTCGATTTAAAAAAAATACGTTTTTTTTTTTAAAAAAATACGTCATTTTTTTTTTAAAAAATACGTCATTTTTTTTTTCCGATTTAAAAAAAATACGTCATTTTTTTTTAAAAAATACGTTTTTTTTTTCCGATTTAAAAAAATACGTTTTTTTTTTAAAAATACGTCATTTTTTTTAAAAAATATACGTCATTTTTTTTTCCGATTTAAAAAAAAATACGTCATTTTTTTTTAAATTACACCGTATAAAAACGGACAAAAAAGTAAGAAAACGGACAAAAGCGAAAAACTTGAAGGAAACGTATAAAACGGACAAAACGTAAGAAAAACGGACAAAAGCGTAAAAATTAAGGAAAAACGTATAAAACGGACAAAACGTAAGTAAAACGTAGAAAAAGTAGACGAAAACGTATATAAACGGACAAAACGCATGAAAACGTAAGAAAGCGACGGCGAAAACGATAAAACGCGTAGAAAAGATTTTTTTTTAATAAAATTTTGGAGTTATTAACGGTCGTTAGTATAAAGGACTAACGCTGCAAGTGATCGCTTGGTTAGGACTAACGGTGCCATTGAGATAGCGAAAAAGATAACGGCAGTTAGCGATAAGGACTAACGGCTGCGTTGCATATATGTAAACCACATGGAGCAAAAAAGCAAAAAAAAAAGAACAGGGACTACCGGTGTGATTTAGAGCAAACCACAGGGACGAACGGTGTAATTTACTCTTATTAAAATTACATCTTTGAATACTTTTGCCTTATTTTCTTCAATTTCTTTTCACAACAATTTTTGTGTTGACTCATTAGTAATGATACGAATCAAAATTAACATCTTAGATAGTAATAATGTTTAATAATTTGGTCTTCGGAATATTTAAATGTAGCATTTGTTCTCATGTAGAATTTCAAGTACTCGTACAACATAATTTAATAAAAGTAGCTAAAATTTTCAAAGCTCAAGCTGACATAGCACGAAGACTTGTGTTGATTCTTTTAATATTTTATTTCACAGATTCGATTTATAATGGTATAAAGAAAAAGAGATACCTAATTAGTTCAATTTTGGTGTATATTTAAAAATAATATATACTACTTAATGGTCCATGTTAAAATGAATACAATTATTCCTGTCCTACGTTAGCTTTATGATCGCGAGATTTGAACGGAAAAGGAGATTTGTGAATAGATTAACTACAGAAAAAGCCAACAAATTACAACGGCTTAAATGCAAATTAGAGGAAATTAAAAAAGATAAAATCTATTAAATAAACGCTATCACTACAATTAAAATGATGTTTTTGTTTTTATGTTTTTATAAAACGGAAATTAAAAACTACGCGACGTACACAATAAAAAGTGAAACTAAAGCAATATTAACCCTAAAAATATGAAAATGACATTTTTATAAACCTAATGATAAAAGAAACTTTTTAGAAAAAGAAAATTATTTTTAAGACTAATTATCTAATTATTATTAATTAAAAACTATTTTTAACTATTTAATAATTACCTAAAATACAAGAAAATAGGAAATAAAGCTAGAAAAATAAAATTAAGACTTAGAAAAATCTAAAATATCAAAATAGAATTTTCAAAACTATTTTTGTATTTTTCTGAATATTTTTCTATTTTCTAGGAATTTTACACTATTAAAAACTAATTAAATTATTTAAAAATACAAATTTAACTAAGAAAAATCTAGAAAAATATTTTTTTTTTCTTTTTATATTTATCTTAACTTAAGAAAAATGAAAAATTATTTTTTTGAACCTTTTCTTAATTAATTGTATTTAAAGCTAATTAAAAATGCTTAAAAACTAATTTAAATTAGGAAAAATATCAAACAGTGCAGGAAAATTATGAAAAATTCAGGAAAACTCTAAAATAATATCCTGATTCTATGAAAATTGTAAAAAACTAGGGTAATGTGCAAGAATATGGATCTGTAGTGAAATGGGTTTGCAAATAAGCACTTTGGGTAAGCTAACAGCTGAAATAATGAACCAATGAATCACAGGTCCTAATGTAAGCTAAAACCACTATAAATCTACCTAAATTAGCTACTCTGAACCTATGGAAATCATGAAACAAACTTATGGTATGAATTTGCTTATTAGCTTAAAACAGTTTTTTACCCCAAACTTGCAGCTTAAAAATAAGACACTAAATAAGCTAGAAACCTAAAAACAGATACTGCAGTCTCAAGTTGACCTAGCTAAGGGGTTGTAAACCAAAAATGAGCTACTCACAAGCTCTCATGAGCTTGTGGGAAGCTCTGCAATTTCCTGTCCAACTGGGAGTGCAAAGCACAGGACAAATGGGGTCTTATAAAACAGCTTATTCAGGGCCTTGAAAAGCTTCTAAAAATTACACAAAAATCATTTATCAAAACTTGGCTCTGAACTTTTAAAACCAGAGTGTCACTTAAGTTGGACCCAAGATGAACCCATGAAAAATCTATGTAGTTTGGTGAAAAACTGGTTCATGCCACTTTGACTTTTTGTAGACAGATTTGCAAGGTTGACCAAAGTGAACTTTAATCCCAATTTACAGACTGAGTTTGATGTTTAAAGGTTAAATGAGGCTAGTACGAGCAATGTTAACTAAATCCAAACCTCACTGCAAGATGGGACCTGTTGAAGTAAAATGAGGTGAAGCTAAGAACCCATTAACTGTGACTTTGACTTCTACTGATTTGATATGCAGATGAGTGACTCCAATGACCCTAGTAACCCTAAAGGAAGCTTAGTAAACTGAAGCTAACCGCTAATCAGGTCTGCAATGCCAAATGCCAGCTTAAACCAAACACACCTTTTCAGTTTTACGCACAAGTAAGCAGTAAGGCATCAAAAGATCAAGATGGATAGGGCAAATTAACTTAATCAGGGGCTCTATAATCTAGACTAAGCTCAATATAAGTATACAACCAAGAAAACTAAGGAAAATCAGTTGACTTCAAAATCTAACTAGAGAATCCTAATACTAAAAGAAGCTAGACTAATAAGCAGTTCATGGATAAAATAAGCTAGAAGAAACTGAAAGCAGTCTAACTAAATCTAACTATACTAAAAGGCACTAAAGACAATCTCAATAAGCTAAATGGTTCTACCTAATAAGCATTTGAAGTCACCTGACCTGCTATTGTGGGAGTTCAGCAAAACAGATGAAAGGAGTCCACTTTAGAGCTTACTTGGAATAAGCTAGATAGAGAGTTAAGTCCTGAGCTTCTGGCTACTTGAAGTCCACCTAGGCCACTGCCTCTTGCCCCCAACAGCTGCTATTAATAAGCTGTTTACAGCTTATTAATAAGCTAAGAGGAAACCTGTAGTTTGACTTAATACCCTGCACAGAACAGATAATAGCCCCAAGCTTTGAACCAAATGCAGACCTATCAAACTATTTTTTTGAATTTTTTTTCTTTTAACCAATGATAAATAAGCTGGTAGACTTGTGATTTCTATTTTTATAAATTTTCACCCTGACCAAAATTGAACTAAAAATATTATGCAAAACCTTAGGAAACTCAATTTCTTTCTTCTTTTGCTCAATAAACTTAAACTGAAAACATGAAGTAACCCAGCTAACTTTATGTTATTGAATGCTCAATAAGCTAGTAGAAAGACTTAAAAACAGAAATTAAATTGATATTTGAAATTGACCAAATACTGAATTTGGATTAAAACTTAAAACTGAGTACAATGTGGGAATTACAAAAAACTGAAAAATACAAATTACTGAGTTTCTTACTGAAATGAAAGATACAACAAGTTAAATAGATAAAAAGTGCTTAAAATCTAAAAAACTAAAAACTAACTACTACACTAAAAAAAACTAACTACTTTCTTCATCAATGGCTGCCCATTTTATAAGCTCAGCTCCTCCTCTGTCTTCTCTCTCTTGATTCTCTGCTTTCTTGGTCTCTTTGTCTTCTCTGTCATGTGTGAGATAAAACAACAAAACACGCGTGCGTGCTCTCTTGTCTCTTTGTCTTCTCTTTAGTTTCTTGTGATGCTTTCTTGGGAGCAAAACTGAGCCTGACAGTGTTGGGAGCAGGGTATGTGATGGGCAAAAAGGAGGGGGACAGGTGTGGTTTTGGGTTTGTGTGTGTGTCAGGGTAGTGTTAGGGTTTGGCGGGAAAATGGGAAGGAGAAGAAGGGGGGTAGGGTTAATAATTTTGACCGGGTATGGTTATAGGACCGTGGGTTTGGGTAACGGGTTAAAAGGGAAATTGGGCCAGGTTTAGGTTGGGCTTATATAATAACTAGGGTCCGAATGGTTTGTGAAATTAATATACCAAGGACCATTAGTGTAATATCTCAAAACCAAAGGACCAAATTTGTAAAACTGAAACTCCAGGGACCAAACATGTACTTTCTGAATTTATGATCCAAGGGTTTGTTTTGACAATCTCCAAAAATCCAAGGACTATTATTGCCAATTGTGAAATTCCAAGGATTAGTTTTGAACATTTTTGGATTTTCAGGGACTAAATTGTAATTTTCTCAAAACTTTTAGATTTTTCACCAAATGATTAAATATGACAATTTATGTTTCCAAAAGGACCTTTGGTGACTTTTCTTTTAAAATAAGTGCTCAGGGACTGTTTTTGACAATTTTATAAACTTGGGGGACTAAAACTGCAATTTTTGTAAATTTGATATGTTTTTCATCTGATTTTGATATTTTTGCATTTGAAACACATAAAACACTGATTTGTGATATTTTGATCATTTTGATGTGTTTCTGAGTGTTTTCAGATGATTTTGCAGTTTATTTTGTACAAAAATGATGAGTATTTACACACTCATCAATCCCCCACACTGAGATATTGCTAGTCCCTAGCAATCTTTTTGAGAAAAACTTAATGGATTTTAAACTCTTTACCAAAAGCCATTACTTCTGGAGTAGCCAAATGTTTCAGTTCAAGTAAGAACCATGGTACACCGATAACCATGTGATTTTGAGCAAACCACCAGCTTTCAACGGATTTGATTTTGTCTTTACCAGAAGCCGTACCCTTCTGGACTAGCCAACTCTTAGATAAATTATCAATATTATCTTTGGTGAGCTGAATACCAATTATGGTTTTTCCACTGCCTTTACCACAAGCCATAACCTTGCGGGCTAGCCAACTCTTCACTTTTTAGGATATGGTGAGCTGAATACCATACAATTTTGGGCAAATTGCAAGCCATATAAACGGATTTGAGAAATCTTTACCAAGAGCCGTTTGCTCCTGGATTAGCCAATCCTTTTGTTTATCAAACATGGCGGACTGATAACCAAATGAGTAAGTGCAAAACACTTACTCCAAAAAAAAATTTTGGCCAAAAACGGGGGAATTGGGCGGATAATATATGAAATTCGTGAGAATTCCCCCCCACACTTAGAAATGAATATTGCCCTCAATATTCAAAGTACCGGCGGTTATGCCGAAACAGAGAACGTGAAAGGGAAATACTACGGCCATTATTTAGAAAGAAGATTTTTTTTAAACATGTGGGCAACCCCTTTTTAACACTAGGGTGGTAGAAAATAGAAAGAAGTCAGAAATATGGGTGAAAACCCATACAGCATGTGCTACTGTTTTTGATTTCCGAGTCGCTAGCTTGACTCGACCCCGAATTAATTTGTTCATGGGGAAGTAAGGTGGAAGAAACAATCTCCATCGGACTTTCATTCAAGATGTTTGGATAAACATTGAAGCACGCGCAAGTTCCACACCGACGAGATATACAGAGAAAGACCCGGCTCACAAATGATAACTGAAAATGCCGGGGTCAAAGATAGTGTCCTCATTCCCGAAGGAGTGAAGAAGAGAAGAAATCACGGTATATGTGAGGAATGGAATGAAGATTTTGATAACAATAAGGATCCATTCTTCATCATCTTTAATTTGAATTTGATCATTTAAGCTCATAGGGTGATTTTTAACAAAAACCTCGGGAGGAAGAGACGGGGTAGTGTCCTCAATGAGAAAACTCTTATGATAGAGCATGTCTCCCCCCCGGTCAAGATCAAGATCAAAATAGAAATGATCATACTCCGGAGGAGATATGATATGAGAGAGTTCACCGGAGAACTCCTCAGGATCTAGATCAAAGATAAACGAATCATACTCGGGAAGAGAAAGATGAAAAGTGGGAATGCCACTACTCTCCTTTTCTGTATGATCGTCATCAAAGCGGAATACTTCAAATTCCAGAAAAGAATCATTGGAAAAAGCCTTAAGTTCAGGAATTGGTTCGGGCTTTTCCAAGTCACTATCACAACAGGGGATAGGAGATGAAGCTGACTTAGCACATAATGATTCGATCTTAGAAACGAGGAGATTTATATTGAATAATTTTTCACGAAGCATCTCGTCCTCAATTTCCAGATCATCAGAATCTCTCGCATCCTCTAAGCTAACTAGCTCAGAAGGTAAGTCCTCGACATAATCAATGTCTCCATAAGATAAAGAATCGTCAAACGAAGTACAATCGTTGTCAGAGTCGGAGAACATATCAACATGATCATTTGGAATGTCAAGAGGAGGGTAAGAATCATCATCAAGAGGCTTATCACACATATTACTGGAGATAACCTCGGACTCACTTGGGATTGGGACAAGGCTTTCAACACTAGACGATTCCATTTCTGGAATAGTGCTAAGGGGCTCGTCCCCCATTATGAGAGAGTCAACGGGTTCAACAATGTTTGTTGAAATATGATCATCGAACTCTTCTAAAACGACGTCACTTCTCTCAACCGGTGTGAGTGAAGGGGAAGAGTCGGAAATGAAAGGCTCAGAAACAGGATTGGTTGTAGCCGACAAACTCGCATAATATTCTTTCATTTGAATAGAATCCTCATCATCATCGAAAACGAAAGTCTTGTGATATTGGGTTGATGTAGCATTATAAACCTCGTCATCGGTGGCTTGACAATCGTAAAAAGGATGGGGACCACCACAAATATCACATCTTTCGGTAATGGTAACAACGGGCTCGATTTTGCTTCATGCATCGAATATCATTGGTAAGCTCAGCCATCTCAATCGGTTTGTTTCTCGTAGTCGGAACTTTCGATTTGTTCTCGATGATAATCAATATATCCCTCGGGGTACGATACAAGATATTGCCACCGGCGGCTGTATTGAGTGAATCTTGATCGGTTTGCATTAAAGCATTGTAGAATATATCGATCTGGAGTAATTCCGAGAAACCATGATGTGGGCATTTCCATAGGAGATCTTTGAATCTTTCCCATGCCTCACCAAAACTTTCATTAACACGCTGCTGGAAGTTTGTAATCTCGTTCTTAAGATTTTTCGTCTTAGAATAAGGAAAGAAACGATTTACAAATTTTGAAACGAGATCCTCCCAAGTAGTGATCGATCGAGGGGGTTCTTTATCGAGCCAATTCCGGGCTACCCCCTCGAGAGAAAATGAGAATAACATCAACTTAATTGTGTCACGAGGAACATCCTTATATTTGACAGTCGAAATTAACTTATCAAACCATCGGATGTGAGCATAGGGATCGTTCCTCTCGAAACCATAGAATGGATTTGACATAATTAGTTGAATTAAACCGGTTTGTATCTCGAAATTTTCGGAAGGAATCTCCGGTACAACGATAGCATCTTCGTAACCCTCGGTGGGTACTTGGAGCATTTCTAACATCGTACGCATGTCCGCCATTAGAATTAAACATATAGAGGGATAAGAGGAGAATCAAATGGTTGAGAGGATACGAAGAATAGAATTAAACGGCAAAAGAGGGTAAGAGAAATAGAATCAATGAATAAGAGGAATGAGAAGAGTATTTTTGTATTTTTGGATAAGAAAATATAAACATATACAGATGGATGGTATGAACAAAGAGTGAATATCCAAATTACTAATCTGCTAAACGTAGGATAATCAGCACAGCTCCCCGGCAGCGGCGCCAAAAATTTGATGCGTGCAAAACCGTCAAGGTTTCTCACACAAGCCTGCCACTTGTGAATGGCGGACCGTAAGAACCTTAAAACAGTTCAGACACGAACTCAATGAAGATCTGAGGAGTATAGGGTCTCCCCGGGTCGTTATGTCCCAGCGAGCTATGCAATGGATTATCAGACGTATAGTGATCGCGAGATTTGAACGGAAAAGGAGATTTGTGAATAGATTAACTACAGAAAAAGCCAACAAATTACAACGGCTTAAATGCAAATTAGAGGAAATTAAAAAAGATAAAATCTATTAAATAAACGCTATCACTACAATTAAAATGATGTTTTTGTTTTTATGTTTTTATAAAACGGAAATTAAAAACTACGCGACGTACACAATAAAAAGTGAAACTAAAGCAATATTAACCCTAAAAATATGAAAATGACATTTTTATAAACCTAATGATAAAAGAAACTTTTTAGAAAAAGAAAATTATTTTTAAGACTAATTATCTAATTATTATTAATTAAAAACTATTTTTAACTATTTAATAATTACCTAAAATACAAGAAAATAGGAAATAAAGCTAGAAAAATAAAATTAAGACTTAGAAAAATATAAAATATCAAAATAGAATTTTCAAAACTATTTTTGTATTTTTCTGAATATTTTTCTATTTTCTAGGAATTTTACACTATTAAAAACTAATTAAATTATTTAAAAATACAAATTTAACTAAGAAAAATCTAGAAAAATATTTTTTTTTTTCTTTTTATATTTATCTTAACTTAAGAAAAATGAAAAATTATTTTTTTGAACCTTTTCTTAATTAATTGTATTTAAAGCTAATTAAAAATGCTTAAAAACTAATTTAAATTAGGAAAAATATCAAACAGTGCAGGAAAATTATGAAAAAATTCAGGAAAACTCTAAAATAATATCCTGATTCTATGAAAATTGTAAAAAACTAGGGTAATGTGCAAGAATATGGATCTGTAGTGAAATGGGTTTGCAAATAAGCACTTTGGGTAAGCTAACAGCTGAAATAATGAACCAATGAATCACAGGTCCTAATGTAAGCTAAAACCACTATAAATCTACCTAAATTAGCTACTCTGAACCTATGGAAATCATGAAACAAACTTATGGTATGAATTTGCTTATTAGCTTAAAACAGTTTTTTACCCCAAACTTGCAGCTTAAAAATAAGACACTAAATAAGCTAGAAACCTAAAAACAGATACTGCAGTCTCAAGTTGACCTAGCTAAGGGGTTGTAAACCAAAAATGAGCTACTCACAAGCTCTCATGAGCTTGTGGGAAGCTCTGCAATTTCCTGTCCCAACTGGGAGTGCAAAGCACAGGACAAATGGGGTCTTATAAAACAGCTTATTCAGGCCTTGAAAAAGCTTCTAAAAATTACACAAAAATCATTTATCAAAACTTGGCCTACTGAACTTTTAAAACCCAGAGTGTCACTTAAGTTGGACCCAAGATGAACCCATGAAAAATCTATGTAGTTTGGTGAAAAACTGGTTCATGCCACTTTGACTTTTTGTAGACAGATTTGCAAGGTTGACCAAAGTGAACTTTAATCCCAATTTACAGACTGAGTTTGATGTTTAAAGGTTAAATGAGGCTAGTACGAGCAATGTTAACTAAATCCAAACCTCACTGCAAGATGGGACCTGTTGAAGTAAAATGAGGTGAAGCTAAGAACCCATTAACTGTGACTTTGACTTCTACTGATTTGATATGCAGATGAGTGACTCCAATGACCCTAGTAACCCTAAAGGAAGCTTAGTAAACTGAAGCTAACCGCTAATCAGGTCTGCAATGCCAAATGCCAGCTTAAACCAAACACACCTTTTCAGTTTTACGCACAAGTAAGCAGTAAGGCATCAAAAGATCAAGATGGATAGGGCAAATTAACTTAATCAGGGGCTCTATAATCTAGACTAAGCTCAATATAAGTATACAACCAAGAAAACTAAGGAAAATCAGTTGACTTCAAAATCTAACTAGAGAATCCTAATACTAAAAGAAGCTAGACTAATAAGCAGTTCATGGATAAAATAAGCTAGAAGAAACTGAAAGCAGTCTAACTAAATCTAACTATACTAAAAGGCACTAAAGACAATCTCAATAAGCTAAATGGTTCTACCTAATAAGCATTTGAAGTCACCTGACCTGCTATTGTGGGAGTTCAGCAAAACAGATGAAAGGAGTCCACTTTAGAGCTTACTTGGAATAAGCTAGATAGAGAGTTAAGTCCTGAGCTTCTGGCTACTTGAAGTCCACCTAGGCCACTGCCTCTTGCCCCCCAACAGCTGCTATTAATAAGCTGTTTACAGCTTATTAATAAGCTAAGAGGAAACCTGTAGTTTGACTTAATACCCTGCACAGAACAGATAATAGCCCCAAGCTTTGAACCAAATGCAGACCTATCAAACTATTTTTTTGAATTTTTTTTCTTTTAACCAATGATAAATAAGCTGGTAGACTTGTGATTTCTATTTTTATAAATTTTCACCCTGACCAAAATTGAACTAAAAATATTATGCAAAACCTTAGGAAACTCAATTTCTTTCTTCTTTTGCTCAATAAACTTAAACTGAAAACATGAAGTAACCCAGCTAACTTTATGTTATTGAATGCTCAATAAGCTAGTAGAAAGACTTAAAAACAGAAATTAAATTGATATTTGAAATTGACCAAATACTGAATTTGGATTAAAACTTAAAACTGAGTACAATGTGGGAATTACAAAAAACTGAAAAATACAAATTACTGAGTTTCTTACTGAAATGAAAGATACAACAAGTTAAATAGATAAAAAGTGCTTAAAATCTAAAAAACTAAAAACTAACTACTACACTAAAAAAAACTAACTACTTTCTTCATCAATGGCTGCCCATTTTATAAGCTCAGCTCCTCCCTCATCTTCTCTCTCTTGATTCTCTGCTTTCTTGGTCTCTTTGTCTTCTCTCTCTTGAGTGAGATAAAACAACAAAACACGCGTGCGTGCTCTCTTGTCTCTTTGTCTTCTCTTTAGTTTCTTGTGATGCTTTCTTGGGAGCAAAACTGAGCCTGACAGTGTTGGGAGCTGGGTATGTGATGGGCAAAAAGGAGGGGGACAGGTGTGGTTTTGGGTTTGTGTGTGTGTCAGGGTAGTGTTAGGGTTTGGCGGGAAAATGGGAAGGAGAAGAAGGGGGTAGGGTTAATAATTTTGACCGGGTATGGTTATAGGACCGTGGGTTTGGGTAACGGGTTAAAAGGGAAATTGGGCCAGGTTTAGGTTGGGCTTATATAATAACTAGGGTCCGAATGGTTTGTGAAATTAATATACCAAGGACCATTAGTGTAATATCTCAAAACCAAAGGACCAAATTTGTAAAACTGAAACACCAGGGACCAAACATGTACTTTCTGAATTTATGATCCAAGGGTTTGTTTTGACAATCTCCAAAAATCCAAGGACTATTATTGCCAATTGTGAAATTCCAAGGATTAGTTTTGAACATTTTTGGATTTTCAGGGACTAAATTGTAATTTTCTCAAAACTTTTAGATTTTTCACCAAATGATTAAATATGACAATTTATGTTTCCAAAAGGACCTTTGGTGACTTTTCTTTTAAAATAAGTGCTCAGGGACTGTTTTTGACAATTTTATAAACTTGGGGGACTAAAACTGCAATTTTTGTAAATTTGATATGTTTTTCATCTGATTTTGATATTTTTGCATTTGAAACACATAAAACACTGATTTGTGATATTTTGATCATTTTGATGTGTTTCTGAGTGTTTTCAGATGATTTTGCAGTTTATTTTGTACAAAAATGATGAGTATTTACACACTCATCACTTTACATAAATACTAATCAAATATATAGAAAACATTTGTGTGAATGATAATCACTTTCTATGAAACTTCGTAGGTCGATGATTACTCGATGTACGCTTAGGGGTGTGTGTATGGATAAAACCACAATATCGATATCAAAAATAACCACAAGAAATGATCTAAAATCCATTTAGGAAAAAGGATAATGAATCAAAACCCGTGAGTGATAGTGATACGGATTAGGAAATCCGAGTCGTTTCCCAACGAGGTGTGAATGGGCAACGTCGTTATTGGTTCGTTATTAAAATGCTCGATGTTCTGGATTTGTGATTATGATATAAAACTACGGGGAATGGGAAAGCAATTATGGGAATTAAACTACGGGAAATCCTAAGTTACGCAAATGAAACGTGAATAAAATGCAACTACGTCTATTCTAAGTCCTAAAAATAATCTAAAATTACTTTCTAACTAAATATGATATTAGAAAATTAACTAAAATTTAAAATTATTTTTTATGATTTTTCTGGAATTTATTTGAATTAAAAACTAATTTAAACTAATTTAAATTCTAAAAATTACAAATTAAGCTAGGAAAAATATAGAAAAATATTTTTTTGGCTTTTTATATTTTTCTTAATCTAGGAAAATTGAAAAATTATTTTTTGGAACTTTTTCTGATTTATTTGCAATAAAAGCTAATTAAAAAGGATTAAAAACTAGTTTAAATCAAGAAAAATAGTAAACAAAGTTTAAAAATTACGAAAAATTCAGGAAAAGTCTAAAATATTATTCTAATTCTATGAAAAATATAAAATACTAGGCTTATGTGTGAGAAATGAGAGCTGATGTGTTAACTGTTAAGAATAAGCTATTATGAATAAGCTAATAAGCACAATAAGCCACCAAACTGCTACAGAAGATGATTTATACTAAAACTAACTATCAGCAACTAATTACTTCTAATCCTAACCTCTAATAAGCAAACTACCAAGATTTGAGACTAACTAACCACTAAAGCTAAACAGCCTTACCAACCAACTTTAAGCTATTGTAACTGCTTTTCCAATAAGCCAAATTGAAAACCAGATTTTAGGACCTCAAGACCACCAACCTAAGAACCACTAAACCAAAACTCAGAACTTTACAAGCTATAATGAACCTTGTGCAAGTCCTGTAAAAAGCCTGGTTCACAACTCAGTGTTAGCTGACTGTGAACAGGGCATATGAGTCATGTTGGTGAGCTTATTAACTGCTCACATAAAATTCAAAAAATTCTAAAAAAATGTCCTTTGAACAAATGATCATTTGAACTTTCTTATCCCAAAATTTCACTTGAATTAGATCAGAAATGAATTTATTAAGAATCCACAAAGTTTGATAAAAACTGGTTTTTAACACTTTTTGACTTTTAAACACAGAACTGATATTTTGAGTTTGATGAGATTTGAAACAAATTTTTGGATTGATTATGAAAAATTAAGATGAAATAACACCAAGTTAAGCTAGATCATCAATTTCTATACCTAACTGCAAGGATCTAACTAACAGAATTTCAACAGTTAAGCTAATAAGAACAGTCTCAATATGATTTTGACTTCTGTGAAAAACTTATGCAAACTACAACCTATTATGACTTACTAATGCACAAGCTAACTTAAAACAACCAATCCTTACTTCTGAATTAACTTCTAACACAGGTTTAATTACTGATCCAAACAGTAGTTTTCAAAACAGTTATGCAATCTACTCTAACTAAATCACAATGAAAAGCTTATTCTAACTTCAAAACAGATTCAATACACCTAAATTAAGCTAAATGACAGCAATGATCAATAATTCTAACAGATCTAATGGAAACAATTACTGCTACTCTATTAAGCCAATTAATGAGATTAAGTCTCAACTTACAAGATGTCCAGCCACTATGGCTTGCTCATGAGATCAATGGAACAGTACCTAAACCCAATATCAACTAACTTCAACCCATTCCAAGCTAAACCAGCAATCCAGAACCATGAAACCAATGAAACTGCACTGTTGACTTTTGTTGACAAGATTTGTTTTGAGAGTGAATTGATATTGGACAGAAATAAACTCACTAAAAGCACTTAGAAGCTTAAATGAGCTTATTTAAACAGTAGCTAAAGCTTTAGATAAGCTTATGAGAAGCTTGAGAGTATTTTTATTTTTCAATTATTTTTTTCTGATTTTTTTTTTATTTTTGAGTTAAGGAAGAAATAAGCTAAAAACAGATTTGGATTGATGAAATAAGCATTAGACAAGGTTAATAAGCAAATTTAAAACATAAACAATTAAACAATTACTTGAGAATTGAAAACTGAATTTTAATAATCTAAGAAATTTGAGTACAAAGAGTGAATTACAAAAGCTTAACCATACTTAAAACATTACAATGACATTACAATTAAAACTAAGCTACTGAAAAATGAAGGATAGAGATATTCCCTTGTGAACGAATGAGGGGTCTCTAAAATACTTGAGCTCAAGGTCTTGGAAGGATCTAGAGAATGAAATATGTGCTTCTTTGAGTCGTTTTCAACCTTTAGATCAAGCATACACCTCATCCCATCAGTAGCAACCCTTGGATCAACATTTCCACGTTTCATCCACCAATGAGAGGACAGGGATTGGAATGTTATCACTCGGATAGCTGACCTGGCAGTGCGCACATGTCAGGGGTGTCAGAGTAAAGTACAAATGTACCCTTAATTGTGGTTAATTTGACTAATTGACCAAAGGGGTAATTTAGGGTTCATGTAATAGCAGGTTTGGGGGTAAAAAAAAGGCGCGTTTGGTTATTTTATTATTGTTTGAGAATTGTTGACCGGGTTTGGGTGGGTTTGACTTGGGTAAACCGGGTGTAATATTTTAGTGGACCGGGTATAGGGATAATGGACATGGGCTTTTGATTATTTGGTTGGGCCGTGTGGATTTAGGATTAGATTTGTACCCATTTAGCATATTAAGGACCAAATGTGTATAAACTGAAACTTCAGGGACCAAATCTGTAAAATCTGAAAATGTTCTTCAAGGACCAATCTTGTCATACTCAAATAATCCAAGGGTTGATTTTGCAACTTTTGAAACTTGAGGGTGTTTTCTGTCATTTGCTGAAAGTTCAGGGACTGTTTCTGACATTTCTTCAAACTTTGATCAAATCTTCACAAATCATCCTCAGAGATTAGAAATCTTCATAAATGCATAATTCTGACCTTCCGGCTCAGCTTTAGCTCTCTTAATCTCTCGTGCTCGGATTTTCGTCTGATTTGGCTTCTTTTGTCGGTTTTGTCATATCCGTACCTGCACATGCAAAAACTCAAGAAACACACAAATGTTAACAATAAACGGCTCTTTCTTGGTTATTTTGGGTCAGTTTTGATAAACAAAAGATATGTGTTTAAGCACATATCAAAATACCTCAGACGAGACCATTGTCGTGTCCCCACGCAATGCAATCAACTCACGCTTCTAAAACCAAGGATTTCAATCTCTTTCTACTAAACCTATGAAGAAGTAGCAAAGATTCCTCAAAAGAGATTAAGAAAGCCTTAATTCTAAAAACGCCCCGTTTACCTTTTAATTCACATATAGATATTACGTTTAAGCACATTCTGATTATGAGTGACGGTTTGTTGAACTTTCATGTCGATCAATAACTCCAACATTTTTCAAACGACACGTTAGGATCACGGAGTAGAAAACACAACACAGCGTGAAGTGACCATACGGATAGAATACATCGTCCCTGATTTTTCACAAGTCCCCAAACTAAGCGTAAAATCGAAATCATTGTTAAATATGATTCTAGATGCTAACACTACCCATGGAAGTTACTTGTGTAATTACCTTTTGCTCCCATTTTCCTATTTCCTCTAGATTTTTTTATTTTTGTGAGACATGAATTTCTTCATAACTCTCGTTTCGATAACTTTTATTCAGATAAAGATACAAAGCTAAGTCGCTAATTAGTTATCCACCTTCCCTCGAAAACCATTGCACACAAGAATGAGGTCCACATCAAGGTCCTAATTTCACACGATTTAGGGAGAATATCCTTTTTATAGCGACCGAGACAACTCATCAACGAGTCCAGAGACAGAAGCTTTATTTAGACATCTCCCGGATCCGAAGTTTGGCTTAACACTATTTCAGCATATTTGCATTTTTGCAATTTAGGCCCTTGGTCTTTTAAACTACTAACTCAACGGGATTACCGCTTTATCAGAAGTCTTATTATGACTTTGGATTTTCCTCTGCTTTTATAGAAGTCTATGACAACTTTTATAGCTTTGGATTTTTAATTTTAAAACATTTGGGCTTTATTTCATGTTAATTTGTGCCAAACTCCAAACCCTACGGCTTTTATAACAATAGAAACAATAGCAGCAAACTATCAGGAATCAGTTGTCTATTACACCGTAACACTGACAGTACCTCGATGTGTACCCAACTCTCATGGGCAAAGATTCTTTAAAGAAGATAAAAAACTAACTATCGCCAAAAACTCAACATCTCTAATTATTATTAGACAAATATGGGGTGAAACAATTTTGTGGGAACAAAAAGCCATAAGTACCTTCGATGGGCTCTAAAGAGAACCAACTACTCCACGCTTAGCATCTAAACTCATAAGTAACTCTATCATTTCTCGATCTCCGCAAATTTAAAATCCCAAATAATGAGATCCGCGGATGCTTAGCCGATAATTTTTAGATTATCTATGGTTAAGGGAACAAGCTAGGGCTCAACACGCCCGGTCAAGTCAGAATTCGATTCCTACTCTCACCAGCGGAAAGTCAACAAGGTGTCAAAACATATATTAACTTAGCATATGCTTCGTCTAATGAAATTAAGTTATGCATATTTAAAATCACTCAGGGAAACTTGCAAATCCTTGGCCTTGTGAGCTAGAATTCGCTTTTTATAGCTTCTTGTCTAAGAGACTAGCAAACTTTTCAATCAAAAAGACTTAACAAAAGCTTTAAAATTTTTAAATTTTCTCATTTATAGCACAATTTTTTCATTTTCTAAAGAAAAACGGGGCTGCGAGAGTACACGACAAAAATAAAGCAAGTGCGGTCAAATCAAATCGAAGATTACCCTACCCCAGACTAGAACGAAACATTGTCCTCAATGTTTAAAAGCAAGGGTATCAACGAAAATCTAAAAGCCGTTTATTAAGTATGCTAAAAGATAAACGTAAGTCGATAAGATTAGGATATCGGATTTCCATCAGCATCGATCATGAAACTCGAGTAGAGAAAATGACAAACTTCGAGCACGAGAGTCTTCATATCGGGAAAATCCTAGACAACACATCACAAACAACCAAACACGAGAAATCGAAGAGGCTAACCCCTTCACGTCACTTATTAGAAAATAGAAAGAAGATAGAAGGATAAGCATGGGGTGCCTCCCACGAAGCGCTACTGTTTTTCTTAAACGAGTCGCTAGCCTGACTCGTCCCCGAATTCATTTGTCCTTGGGAAAGAAAATGGGAGAGATACCAGGGTCAAAAACGGTGTCCTCATTCCCGAAGGAATGAGACTGGGTGGGTTGGGAGGGAAAGAAAATGTCGGGCTCCAGCACATACGGAATAACTCCTCCCAAACTCACATAAGGCATATGAAAGAACGATCCATCATCCGGCGGTTTTGCGGGCGGACGAAGGGATGAAGGATCGATAAGAGAATACTCCAAATAAATCGGGAGCTCATGGTAAAGAAAGGTGTTACTCAAAGGCTCATCAACGAAAGCATCCAAGAGAGGATCCTTATCTCGAATGACATTTTTAGCATAAAACTCATCAACGCGTATCCCGGGGTTGAAAATCTTGTCCTCGGAGAGGAAGGAGATCAAAGTGTTATCTATGTGAAAATCCTCACGAGGAGAGGAATCACTCTCGGCTAAATAATATTGGACCTCAGGATCAACAAGTTCATCTGTCGAAAACTTCACTTCCTTATCTTTCTTTGGAAAAAATGGATCATCGTATTCTTCTTCATCCTCAGAGAAAATCGAGTCGGTATGAGCAAGTTCATCGGTGAACTCCTCACTTTCTTCGTCAAAGAGTTGATTTTCAAAAATTTGAGTATATTCAGAAATTCGTGAATGTCTTAAAAGATTCTGGATCAAAAGATGTCTCAAAAGAAGGTTCCATGATTTTAGAAATCGGAGGTGGGACAAGTGGTGTGCTCTCAGAGCTAGCAGTTTCCACCACTACCGTTGTAAACTCCTTTTCTTGTTTCTTTTTCCGTTCAGCTTGTATTGTCGACATACTCTTGATCGTAAACCTTGAAAGATCAATTCGAGACGTTTTAGGTTCAACTTTCTTCACATCATCCGGATCATATGGTAAAATGGGATCACCACTTTCTTGAGAAAAATCAATCACACCGATGCTATGAATCGAATGATCATCGGGTGGAGGTTTTGACGTTTTTTCGGCATAAAACACTATTTTTTCATTTCCTTTTCTGATCGTTAACATTCCTTGGTAATGATCCACAATGACTTTCGCTGTTCTCAAGAATGGTCTTCCTAAAGTGAGAGGGACTCGGGCATCGACCTCTATATCAACTACGGCGAAATCCACGGGAAATGGAATTTATCCACTCGTACCATAACATCGTTGACTACACCAACCGTGTGAGCAATTGTTCGATTAGCTAATTCGATAGTCATACGAGTCGGAATAAGAGTCTTCAATCCAAGCTCATGATATATCGCAAGAGGCATGAGACTTATGCTTGCACCTGAATCGGTTAGGGCATTACATTCCTTAATATCATTTAAGGAGCAAGGAAGGAGGAATTTCCCGGGATCACCAAGCTTCTCGGGAGCTTGGTTTGAGGAAGAATTAGACGGTGTAGGCTCAAGTGAAATCTTTGAAATTTTTTCCAATTTCTCTTCATAAATCTTTTCAGCAGCTTTGATCATATCAGTCGTAAGTTTGAACTTCGTTCCGGAAACAACTTTCATTTTGTCGAACCATGATTGAACAGATTTGCACGGTGTAAGGTTAGAACTCGGCATTATGACAGAGATAGAAGGAACTTGGGCAACCAGAGGTTGGACGTATTTGGCTTTTCCATTATCAAGAGGAATTACCGGGTCCTTTGTCACCTCGGTCTCTCGTGCTACACTCCTTACCGGAAAGGAAGTAGTTATCGAGGGCCCATCATCTCGAATGGAAACGGATTTCATTTCTCCTTTCGGGTTTGGAATTGTGTTACTTGGGAGAGAACCGGAACTCGAGGGTTGACTCATTTGGCACAAAACAGCATTCAACATACTCTCAAGTTTATTCTGCGAAGCATCCATCTTGTTGTTCTGAAGTCGAATTTCGTTCCTAAACTCATTGCTCTGTCTAGTTATCGAAGATTGAAACTTGTTTCTCAAACTTGAAATCTGGGTTTTCATGGTTTGGATGGTAGCATTATTGTTCTGAACGTAATTCGAGAATTCATTAGAGGGCAAAAGCGGAGCTTGATAGCTTGAAGCTTGATATCCTTGATTGTAATTGACCCCTTGATTCGGGTATTGATTTGGTGGGGCTTTGAATTGGTTTTGAACATTTGGTCCACGAACTTGATTCTGATTAAAACGAGTCTGATTGTTTGATTGAGAAAATCCCGGAGGTACCATTTGATTACTAACACGAGGGTTTGGTTCAACTTGAGAACGGTATTGGTTACCTCCGGTTACGGCATTAGCATCGAAAAGATTACCATCGGTGGCGGTACAATTGTAGTAGGCATGCGGGCCACCACAAGTAGTACAAGTCGATTCCACCGCTTTGACTTGAGCGGGTGGAGAAGAATTAACCTTAGCGGTCTTAATCTTAACCAAAGCCTGAATCATATCCGTAAGCTTATCAATCTTAGCATCGGTGCTAGACGTATTTTCGTAAGACGAGGATGATGGTGTAACACTCACTCGGGCAGCAACCGATTTGCTACGTGAGGTACGAACTTTAGATTTGTTCTCAATAATCAACAAGGCATCTCTCGTTGATCGGGTCAACAAATTACCACCCGCGGCGGCATTGAGAGAGTCTTGATCAGTTTCATTCAAACCGTTATAGAATGTATCAAGTTGGTGTAATTCCGTAAAACCATGATGGGGACATTGCCTAAGCAAATCTTTGAATCGGTCCCATGCCTCACTAAATGATTCATCAAATCTTTGTGTAAATTTCGTTATTTCATTTTTTAAGCTTGTTGTTTTAGACGGTGGGAAGAATTCGTTCACGAATTTTGACACTAAATTCTCCCATGTGGTTATCGATCGAGGGGGTAATTTCTCGAGCCAAATCCGGGCGGCCCCCTCAAGTGAAAACGGGAAGAGTAGAAGCTTGATAGCCTCTTCCGGAACGTTACGGTACTTGATCGTAGACGTGAGCTTGTTGAATCGTCGGATATGAGAGTGAGGATCGTCCCTCTCAAATCCGTAAAATTGGCTTGACGAAACCAAATTTATCAATCCGTGTTTAAGCTCAAAGTTATCGGCAACGATTTCCGGGACGACGATGGCTTCTCCATAACCCTCGGTGGGTGCTTGGAGTTGCTCTAGCATAGATAGATTGTCCTCCGCCATTTCGACAATGGGCGGAGTCGGATTAGTTCGAATCTCGGGTTCGACTAATGGAGCACGTCTATTTCGCCTTCTCGGAATTGTAGCGGCTTCACGTATCGGTCTGTAGTTATTAGAACGAGTGCGCATGCACTTTCAAAACCAAGGCAATTAAAACGAACGGTATTCGAAAACACAGTGAACTTAACCAATAATCCCAAGTGAATAAATCACCTCTATAAGACAAACGCACAAGCGAGCGGAGAAGCTTTTTAGGTCAGCGCGAAGCTTATTAAAAACCCGCCTCTTTTCAGCCGCAATTTAATGTCAGGCCGCCCTTATACCCACCACACAGTTTGTTTATCCGATAGAAATAAATCGACTCACAAGCGACACAAAGGCAAGTTTTTTATCTTTAGTTCGGGAACTTACTAATGATAACACCTCAGTTGAGAATGTTATATAATTGATGTATTCTATTTTAGCTCAAAAACAAAAGAGAAAATCTTTTTGTATTTTTTAATATGATATATATATATACAAAAGAAAAAGGAAAATATTTTTACCTTTTTGATTTTTATAAAAAAATAGTAACTTCACAAAGGAAGGATCTCGAGTCACTAATCGTCAAACCTTTAACGATATTGTCGCGACACAACCTCCCCGGCAGCGGTGCCAAAATTTGATTACTCGATGTAGGCTTAGGGGTGTGTGTATGGATAAAACCACAATATCGATATCAAAAATAACCACAAGAAATGATCTAAAATCCCTTTAGGAAAAAGGATAATGAATCAAAACCCGTGAGTGATAGTGATACGGATTAGGAAATCCGAGTCGTTTCCCAACGAGGTGTGAATGGGCAACGTCGTTATTGGTTCGTTATTAAAATGCTCGATGTTCTGGATTTGTGATTATGATATAAAACTACGGGGAATGGGAAAGCAATTATGGGAATTAAACTACGGGAAATCCTAAGTTACGCAAATGAAACGTGAATAAAATGCAACTACGTCTATTCTAAGTCCTAAAAATAATCTAAAATTACTTTCTAACTAAATATGATATTAGAAAATTAACTAAAATTTAAAATTATTTTTTATGATTTTTCTGGAATTTATTTGAATTAAAAACTAATTTAAACTAATTTAAATTCTAAAAATTACAAATTAAGCTAGGAAAAATATAGAAAAATATTTTTTTGGATTTTTATATTTTTATTAATCTAGGAAAATTGAAAAATTATTTTTTGGAACTTTTTCTGATTTATTTGCAATAAAAGCTAATTAAAAAGGATTAAAAACTAGTTTAAATCAAGAAAAATAGTAAACAAAGTTTAAAAATTATGAAAAATTCAGGAAAAGTCTAAAATATTATTCTAATTCTATGAAAAATATAAAATACTAGGCTTATGTGTGAGAAATGAGAGCTGATGTGTTAACTGTTAAGAATAAGCTATTATGAATAAGCTAATAAGCACAATAAGCCACCAAACTGCTACAGAAGATGATTTATACTAAAACTAACTATCAGCAACTAATTACTTCTAATCCTAACCTCTAATAAGCAAACTACCAAGATTTGAGACTAACTAACCACTAAAGTATACCACAATTTTACCAACCAACTTAAGCTATTGTAACTGCTTTTCCAATAAGCCAAATTGAAAACCAGATTTTAGGACCTCAAGACCACCAACCTAAGAACCACTAAACCAAAACTCAGAACTTTACAAGCTATAATGAACCTTGTGCAAGTCCTGTAAAAAGCCTGGTTCACAACTCAGTGTTAGCTGATGTGAACAGGCATATGAGTCATGTTGGTGAGCTTATTAACTGCTCACATAAAATTCAAAAATTCTAAAAATGTCCTTTGAACAAATGACCATTTGAACTTTCTTATCCCAAAATTTCACTTGAATTAGATCAGAAATGAATTTATTAAAAATCTACAAAGTTTGATAAAAACTGGTTTTAACACTTTTGACTTTTAAACACAGAACTGATATTTTGAATTTGATGAGATTTGAAACAAATTTTGGATTGATTATGTAAAATTAAGATGAAATAGCACCAAGTTAAGCTAGATCATCAATTTCTATACCTAACTCAAGAAGGATCTAACTAAACGAATTTCAACAGTTAGCTAATAAGAACAGTCTCAATATGATTTTGACTTCTGTGAAAAACTGATGCAAACTACAACCTATTATGACTTACTAATGCATAAGCTAACTCAAAACAACCAATCCTTACTTCTGAATTAACTTCTAACACAGGTTTAATTACTGATCCAAACAGTAGTTTTCAAAACAGTTATGCAATCTACTCTAACTAAATCACAATGACAAGCTTATTCTAACTTCAAAACAGATTCAATACACCTAAATTAAGCTAAATGACAGCAATGATCAATAATTCTAACAGATCTAATGGAAACAATTACTGCTACTCTATTAAGCCAATTAATGAGATTAAGTCTCAACTTACAAGATGTCCAGCCACTATGGCTTGCTCATGAGATCAATGGAACAGTACCTAAACCCAATATCAACTAACTTCAACCCAATCCAAGCTAAACCAGCAATCCAGAACCATGAAACCAATGAAACTGCACTGTTGACTTTTGTTGACAAGATTTGTTTTGAGAGTGAATTGATATTGGACAGAAATAAACTCACTAAAAGCACTTAGAAGCTTAAATGAGCTTATTTAAACAGTAGCTAAAGCTTTAGATAAGCTTATGAGAAGCTTGAGAGTATTTTTATTTTTCAATTATTTTTTTCTGATTTTTTTTTTATTTTTGAGTTAAGGAAGAAATAAGCTAAAAACAGATTTGGATTGATGAAATAAGCATTAGACAAGGTTAATAAGCAAATTTAAAACATAAACAATTAAACAATTACTTGAGAATTGAAAACTGAATTTTAATAATCTAAGAAATTTGAGTACAAAGAGTGAATTACAAAAGCTTAACCATACTTAAAACATTACAATGACATTACAATTAAAACTAAGCTACTGAAAAATGAAGGATAGAGATATTCCCTTGTGAACGAATGAGGGGTCTTTAAAATACTTGAGCTCAAGGTCTTGGAAGGATCTAGAGAATGAAATCTGTGCTTCTTTGAGTCGTTTTCAGCCTTTAGATCAAGCATACACCTCATCCCATCAGTAGCAACCCTTGGATCAACATTTCCACGTTTCATCCACCAATGAGAGGACAGGGATTGGAATGTTATCACTCGGATAGCTGACTCCGGCAAGGCGCATATGTCAGGGGTGTCAGAGTAAAGTACAAATGTACCCTTAATTGTGGTTAATTTGACTAATTGACCAAAGGGGTAATTTAGGGTTCATGTAATAGCAGGTTTGGGGGTAAAAAAAAGGCGCGTTTGGTTATTTTATTATTGTTTGAGAATTGTTGACCGGGTTTGGGTGGGTTTGACTTGGGTAAACCGGGTGTAATATTTTAGTGGACCGGGTATAGGGATAATGGACATGGGCTTTTGATTATTTGGTTGGGCCGTGTGGATTTAGGATTAGATTTGTACCCATTTAGCATATTAAGGACCAAATGTGTATAAACTGAAACTTCAGGGACCAAATCTGTAAAATCTGAAAATGTTCTTCAATGACCAATCTTGTCATACTCAAATAATCCAAGGGTTGATTTTGCAACTTTTGAAACTTGAGGGGTCTTTTCTGTCATTTGTTGAAAGTTCAGGGACTGTTTCTGACATTTCTTCAAACTTTGATCAAATCTTCACAAATCATCCTCAGAGAGTAGAAATATTCACAAATGTATAATTCTGACCTTCCGGCTCAGCTTTAGCTCTCTTAATCTCTCGTGCTCGGATTTTCGTCTGTTTTGGCTTCTTTTGTCTGTTTTGTCATATCCGTACCTGCACATGCAAAAACTCAAGAAACACACAAATGTTAACAATAAACGGCTCTTTCTTGGTTATTTTGGGTCAGTTTTGATAAACAAAAGATATGTGTTTAAGCACATATCAGTCGATCTAAGGGGGATGTTCTTTCTTTCTTTATATTTTTTTATCACATCTTTTATATTTTTAAAGAAATTACATCATTTCGGAGTCATTTTGTCAATTCATTCTTATTGAAAAAACAATGGGCCAATAAGAGAGCTCGATTTCGCCACGTAAGCAAAATCGTGTGATGTGATTGGTTAATAAAAGTCAAAATTAAATTGTTTTTGGTCAAACTTTAATAAATTTTGTGAAGAAATTTAGTTGATAAAAAAAGCACATAAAAATATAGATGTCAAATTTGTGAAAAGAAAAACTTAAAAAAAGATGAGGTAATTAATAAAACTTTAGTGGTTGAATTTTTAAAAATTATATAGAGTTAAGCGTAATATTATAAACCTCCATGTTTTTTAATAACTTTAGATTATAAACAAATACCCCCTTATACTTTAGTTTATACCCTTTATACTTTATATCTTAAAAAATACAATGTATATGTTGTTTTAAAATAACAACATATAAATTTGCATAAGATTATAAGTATCAATTTTTTTACTATATACGTTCAATAATTACTCATTTATTTTATTTTTAAAAGTTTAACTTAAGTGGACACGAGTTTACATTTTAAATACGGCTAAATTACTGAAAACGGGAATATAATTATCAAATTGTAAGCACGGGTTACTTTAATATAAAAATAAATATACGCGATTGTACTTATAACAATAACTAATGTAATTCTTATTTATTTATATAAGGATATCTAGAAAAACATTTTTAAAAAACTTTAACGAGTATACTTTAACTTTATCAACGCTCATTATATGCTATTAAACTTGCATCATGTGTATAATATAATATCAATAGTGAAATTTAAATAACAACATCAACATTTTTTTCAGCTAAATAAAATTAAATCTTGAGTTACCTAAGAGAAATTTTTACAAATATTTTACCAAATTCTAATGGATATTAATGTATAATGAAAAACTCGTGCATAGATATTAGTTGTACTTATATCACAATTTTCATGGGCAAATTCTTATATGTGTATATACTGAAATAAAATGTTAAAATAAATTTGATTTATGTGTAAACTTCGTGCGTGCACGAAACTTATAACTATATAATTATATGCAATTACCTTTAAAGACACATTATTCAGTATTAATACAGAATAATTTTTTTTGTCAAAACCCCGTGGGTGCGCGGGTATTATAACTAGTATTAGCATTACATGATTACGCCTTACATTTCATCTATATTCTTTTATAAAGGGTTTGAGACATTCTAAATATAGTAGTCTTAAAATTTTTAAGACCAAAAACATTTTCATTATGAGAAAGTTACTTTTGCTAAGCATAATAATTAAGCATACATATAAATTTAAAAAATACTCTCTCCGTCCCATATTAAATGTTCATATTTGACTTTTTAAGTTTTTTTTTTCAATTTTGACCTTAAATATTTTTGCTTGTGTTATATAGTATTACATAAAAATAATATATAGTGGAAATACATTTAAAAGTCAATCTATTCATATATTTTGCATCAAATATTATACAACACAGCCAAAAATATTTATGGTCAAGGATAAGAAAGAAAGACTTAGAAAATTCAAAATGAACATTTAATATGGGACAGAAGAAGTAATTAATGTCTTAAATTCTTATATTTGTAACATCCTTCAATATTGATGCATCTTATTTAAACCATATGAAGACATGTAAAAAATGTAATAAATTAAAATACGTAGTTCACCGGGAATGAAAATACGTAAAGTTATTGCTAGAAAGAACATATATATAAAAAAACATTTGCTCATCACAAAAATAGTTACCGAGTACTCGTTGTCGCATTGCGCGAACACCCTTGTATGTATATACGAATGCATGTTGGTTGCACCAAACTCAATAAGACAAAACAGTATTTATAATACCTTGCTCTATGACAGTTCTTGTGAACTATGGAGGAGTTTCTATATATGTATGTAAGTATTTCTAGTTTATTTTTGTCGTTGCTCAAAGTAAAATTATTGACTAAAAAGAATCGTGGGTCAGCTCGTAGATTTTGCCACCTATAAATATTTTCTTTCATTTTAGTGAACTTTAATGATGAATGGCATAGGGGTGGATGTTGTGTAGCCATCCCATTGAAGATGTCGTCTAGTATATATAACCTTCCCGAATCTTGGGGTAGATCGAATCTTTAAAATTTTGAATGGTTTTATGAATCGTGGACTTCACTTTTGAAATTGTACTCTCTCTTTAGAAGATGACAACAAGTAGCACCTCATTCTTTGGTAGAATCCTATCGGATGTCTTTTCTTGTCAACGCAACCTTTTTTCAATCGTAGGCGATCTTACATGTCTTAAGATTTAATCTAGTTTAGATTTAGGGCTAGATTACTTGCTCACAAAGCTATATGTTGATTATAAATACATATGCAATCCTTTTTAACAAAAACACAATCAATAATATATATTTTTGCTATTTTACGTGGTATCAAAGCTTTAGATACAACCCATCAGAAACTAGTTATCCTTTGATCATCTGCTATTCGCCGATAATTCGGAAAGATTTATCTTTTATGGCTTTATTGATTTGTTTTTTAGTCTTTTCTTTTTATTATTACATAAACCTTAGCTTACAAATCCCTAACATTCATAACACACTCATATTATGTTGATTTATCCATTACTCAACTAAGTTTATCTCATCAACCTAACTTCTTGTTTTAACGCCGGAGATCATTGTCGACTTCGAAAATAGTTGATCACAAAATTGCCGCTTTTATCTAAGACAAAGCAAGCCATGACGTAAGAAATAAACGTCACAAGAAAGAGGAAGTTGCCAAGGAGTATACAAGTTTGCCGCCAAATACAACTCTACCTTCAATGTTGATTATGTTGGCAATCATAAGAGACGCATAAGAGACGAAATACAAATAACAAACTTGACAAACGAAGAGTGGATACAAAATTCCAAAGGTACCTAAATACAAAATCTAATACAAAGGTACGCATAAAACTAATGTCATTGATCCCTATTTATAGACGAGATTGTCAAATTCTAAACACACTCAAATTAAGAAATATGCCAGAAACTAAATATCAAATTTAATGAACTACTTTTAGAGTTTCAATCACTTTTCTAACGGCGATGATAGGTAATACTCACACTGATTTGTCACTCCTATCTCATATTGAAAACGAGCTAACTTTGGTTAGACGTCTACTATCTTACGACCCTATTATTAGCGCGGCCCTTACACGTCTTTGAAAGCTTGGTAACGAAATCTATGGCTATTTGTCCCACTTATATATGAAGTTTCGAACCACTACTACGATGCTCCTTAGGTCTTTTGATGCTCATCTTTCCCTTATAACATAATGTATCACATTTCTCTATTGATTAGTCAATCTCGCTTTTCAATCATGATCACTAACAATTTATTTAACACATCTTCAAAGGATGATTGAATAGAGTATTTTGGGATTATGTGCCTCCACGATTTTTAATAATCAATTTTCCCTTTAGAACCCAAATCATATCTTTAAAATACAAGTTTCTTCCTTCACTTTTGATTGATGCGACACATACACCACGACTGTCTTCACTGCGTCAAGACTATTCGTGCATCTGCAAAATATATCATAAACGTCAATTCGTCATGATATGTTCTAAATCACTCGTGATTTAAATACCGACCAACTTTGTTCCTTCGTAGCTAATAAACTCAAAATCAACTACAGTACAATATAGATGAAGAAACAAAACGCTTTTGGTTTCTTCTTTATGAATTGACCACAACATCAGGTTGAATATTCGTATTTACAAATGCATGAGAATGTAAAACAGGTGAAATCCAGAAGACAACTCAAATTTAACAAATTATCCTTGTATTAAAAAAAACTCAAATAGTCGCATTTCCGATTTCTGTAAAATATGTTTGATGAATTAGGAGTCTTTGGGACTATATGCAAAGTCAATATCCAATTGAATATGTATAGAAAAGACCACAAATTAGGGGCCTTATGAAAAAGACACTATAGGAACAAATAAAAACAAGAGTACATAAAAATTACAAGTTGGGGGAAGAGGGAGTATAGAAAACATAACACAACAAAGAGGACCATAAACAATCTTCTAAAGTCCCTACGGATATCTTCATGGACCCTGAATATCGTCTCGTCAGCAGCCTCATCTTCTGAATTGAAAATTGTGAGTATTGAATATATGGAAGCTTTTCTCAGTCTAATGTCTGATCTGAAGAAAATTGTCCGAAAATGTCGGGACATGAATCCCACTTGGCTTGTTCTCTGGCCTCCCAATATCCCCCAGAATAAATAAAACTATCACTTCCTTTATCCTTGGCAAACCACTGCGGCTTCCATCCCCTTTCTTGCATTTTTCGAGCCTGAACCACATTAAGCAAACATTACAATAGCTAGAGGCACACCTTCTAAATCAAACAATTACAAAGAACCATGTTGAGTGGGTGTTGAAAGACCCACTAAACGGTCTGGTGTGATAAGTCGTTGATGTTTAGGAGTACATTGCATTATTGCATATGTTGAGTGCATGTTCTCAGTTTGTGTTTAGTAAAAAGATATGTTCTTCCATTGAATTGTTTGAAGAGCTGAAGCTCTTGGACTCGTATTAGTTGAAACTATTGGTTTGTTTGAGGGAAAGATAATCTGGTTTGGGTTAGTGTGTGAATTCTTTATCTTTGGACATTTGTTGATTTCGTAGATTCATCAGCACGAAGTTGGTGATAGATGATGAAGAACATCAAGAAAGAAACTTAGAATTTTGAATTCGGGTTTTATATTTATTGAATATATGATGGGAGAAGAATTGGTTCTCCAAACGTCATGTTGACTAGACCAAATAAGATATATTGATGGCAAAGAGGGAAAAACCACATAAATATTTTCATTTGCTACAGGGTCGAGTTGAACAAAAGCACCTATGCAGAGGAATTTTTTGGTCGTTAACTTATTTAATCATACTTAATTTCTTATAATGCCATCATTGCATTTTTTATCCTCAATCTACTCATTCCCTTAGTCATCTACAGTCTCTGGCTGCATCAGTAAGAACAGGACATTCCTTTCAGGATGAAAGTATTAGAGGTGGGAGAAAGTTACCAAAAAAGATACAAGGAATTAGATTTAGTCAAGAAGAGAGCTTTTAAGTGTCAATTTAAGAGATGCACTTTTAAGCTTCGCAAATTAAAAACGGATGAGGTTTTCCCTCTTCAGGTTACAGGGGGAGGGTGAGCAATTATGTACTAGTGGCCTTAGACCGAAACACAAAAACAACAGAATGTGTACCTGCCGCTGCCGCTGTTCTAGTCTCAGCTTCTCTGCATTTGCCATTTCATACTCGCCATTTTCTAAACACCTTTGATCTGGTCTTAACCTTGAATCAGTTGGTGGAAGCTTCTCCTAAAGCAAATATACAGCAACCAATGATTTAAGATTAACGAAGGAAACATTACACACAGAAAGAGTCTAATGATGTTTAAAAGACCATAGGTTGCTTAATTTAAATTATAACATCCCTTCTTCTTTAGATAAGAAGGAAAATATAACTAGCAAAATTAGATGACTTAGCAAGTGAACTCTCACCTTCAGTCCAGGGGTAAGCTCATTCAAAGTAATAGCAAAGCGCGTCAGATTATATCTTGTGGGAACCTTTGGAGGTTTGCTCCTTCTCCAGAGCAAATGAGCATCTGTAAACGGGTCTTTTCCCTTCCCAGAACAGTCACCATTCATAAAATGCATGCTCTCGTCCCATTTGCCAATTAGTGTTGCCGCAGTCTTTCCACTTTTATCTTGAACAACCCCTTGTACCTGAATCAAGAATGGGTGTTAAAGTTTAAATTAGTGATAAACTGATGTGGGTTGCGTTCTATGATAAAAAGGGGAAAAACCTGATGTGGGTTGCGTTCTATGATTGACTGCTCCTTAAATTTCAGCTTACAGGAATAGTTCTGGTTCCCTTGGATACGCATCGTGCCATAGTGGTCGCAATACAGTTTCCCCAAAATAAGGTTATATATGGATGTTGTAACCTGAAAGAAGATTCGATATGATATATATATTGAACATAGATAAAAAAAAATTAAGGAACATTTATGCAGTACCTTACTCCACTGAAAAACTTCTCCATCATCAAATTTCAGAGTTAAAACACCAACAGGGTCAAGTTGAATCGAACGACCCCAAAATTTGCTTTTCAGGTTGCTATCTCCCCAAAATTTCCATCCTTTACCCTCACAGTGACACGCTACAATCATTGGATGATGACTGACCTGTTGCAAGAGAAAACCTGGTAAATTAGAGAAATCGACACACTTAAGAGAGGAGAATGTGTTGGTGGTGGGCATGCACATATGTTCAAGGACACTCTTACATTACCAGTATTATCATTTTAGGAACCAACTATATAATGTATTAGAATTTAATAAGCACACATGAGATGACTATAAAATACCCGGCTTGTCAATTGCTAGTATGCAGTCAAAACTATGCCACTGACAATAAGATATAAAAACACCATCAGAGTGAAAAGTCACAATAAGATATTGAAGCATGAAAGAGGCATCCATTTAATAAGCTCAGGAAAAAGGGTGTGTTTAGTTGGTGAAAAACATCCCCATTTTTCAAGGAAATTTTTCTTAAGAAAATAGAAAAACTGAAAACCTGTTTAGTCACACTTTTTTCCAACAACTTTCAGAAAAAGTGAACTTTCCACTTTCCAAAATTTTAACTAGAAAAATGGAAACCCCAATCTACCCTTCTCCACTTTTTTCTCTCTAACAAAAAACAAAGACAGGGATTTCCCAATCTACCATTCAAGTATCTCATTCTAACCCTAATCACCATCGGTAACATCTCCACCTTCCATACTCGCCGTCGCCGCCCACCGTCACAATCCGAGATAATCTTTTTTAAAAGGGAAAATTATTACTCCATCTAAACGGGTTTTCAAACTTCTCAACTCTTCTCTAAAGAAGAAAAACCATTCCCTTCTCAAGGAATCTAGAAACGGAAAAACAAGAAAAAAAAAATTACAAATAAACACTACCTAAGCCTTGCACAATCCTCACCATACGTTTTTCTTCAGTAATAACCTTGCGAATTGGTCAATGGTCTGAGAGAAAACCATAAACCTGCAACTTAAAACTTAGAGTTTAGACTTACACGATCTCCTGCTATAACTTATATCTCCTATAATAACCAGCTAAGTACGAAGAAAGGACACAAACAAAGTTTCATGATCTATGTGCCTCTGTAAACAATCACATAACACTCTCCTCTTCTTTTTGGCCCTTCAACATATAGTTCACAGTCTCACCCCTGCAAGTTCTTCCCACCCCACATACCTTTTCAAATTCTGAATAATCTAGTCATGACAAATGTGATATTGACATCATTGATTACGAAAACATAGCCGGTGTTCTGCATATGTCACAGATGCTCTTTACCGCCTAACTTATTATTCCCAGTTTTTGGAGTATCATCCTAATGTTCCTAACCAGTAACACTGTCCCTGACATTCACCTCCATAGACCAACAGCGTCCAAAAGAACAGCTAAGATTTCAAATTGCATGAGATGTAAATTTGCACTCTAAAAAATCTATGGAAAATAGATGCTCTAAAATACAAGTTATTTTCAGCAGCCTGAGTAGTTACAAATTTTTGGCTATGCGTATGATGTCATGGCGTCATGCAAATGAAGTACCACAACAACAATACCCGATCCCGCCAGATCGATGGTAGGATGTAAAACCAACAACCTGAGGAAAAAAGACATTATAGGAAAAAAAAAATGGTTCACGGTTATAGTAGGAACCAAACCTTTTCAGAAAAAAACCGAAGTCCTTTATCTGGATAGTCTGCCTCGTAAGTCTCCCCTAGCAACGGGTTAAATGGTTTGCAGTTTCTTCCTTCAGTAGAAGCATATCCAGATACTGCAAATGCAGCCACATTCAAAATCCGCATAAGGCTGTTACCCTAAAACAGATTCCACAGTTAGAGGTGAGACTCAAATGAAAGAAGTATGTAGTACAGTCATTCAAATAGATATTAAAAAGACAAATATGTCAAATATAGAAGAACCAATAGCAGATAAATCAACATTAAACAAACAAGAGCTAATAACAGATATATAACCATACACTAATCAACATAATGATTTCTTATTCCACCACTTGTGATTACAACACAACACCCACTACTGACACCTCCACCACCATCCAATACAGCCACCAAACACCACATGAACTAATGTTGTCGCCAATTGATTGGCAACCATCCATACTAGTAATCAATTTTAGGATCAGCAAACGATGGACATACTTCTCAATTTATTTTTATAGAAGCATGAACAACCATGGAAGTAATTATCTAGCGTCATAACAGAGAAACAGATGCCTGAACAGCTGGTCTCTACTGTTGACTTAATATGGGGAGAATCAAGCCAAATCAATATACACCTTGCTATGGGGGATAAAGAGCAGGGATGATAAAGTTTACACAACATGACTTCAGGGAGCCAAATTAATTTAAGAGATTCCCTCAATGCCCAAAACTTTGTGACACTCAAGTAGATAAATGTGCGCTCAAATATCTACAACTCTCAACCAATATACCCATAGAGTGATTTCATATGATAAAAATTGAATCTAGAATGAAAATTAGCCATTTATTTGGTTAAAGATAATGATCCCATCATGGTGACCACACATCAATTTATCACTACCATTTAGTCAGACAAAATCTTAATGTGAATTTAGAAAGCAGGTTGGTGAATGCTTAACCAAAACACCTTTATACAAAAAATATAGCATAGGAAACTCTGATCTCATGATCCATAAGTTACCATATGACAAATTGAAATGACGCAAATTATCCAATCTATATATTTTTATACTATAAGATTATCAAATCTTCATAGTTATACCACTTCACATCATATTCTGGTTAGCATATATCAGGCAACTTGACTATACAAAGGCTGAAAATGATTGATTGATTGCATTTAGTAATGTGATGCAACAACAGAATAAGTGTAGCTAATAGAATATCAGGCAAGTTGAGAAGACAAAGGTGAAAACACATGATTGATTGCATGATGATAACCAGATTGTGATGTGATTCAGCAACAGAACATATGTGGCTAATATATCCATAGTCATTAGTAAAACTCACCTTTTTGCCCCATTCATATGCCCGGTCAAGAAGATAAGAGTACTCCAAATCTTCAAAACATTTTTGCAGAGAAGATATAGGTTCATTGAAGTATACAGGAAGACAGACTTTGGTAAGATCCTTTCCAATGTTATCTTTGATCATTGACCACAGACTTACTCCCTTCTCTTTTTCAACAGGATCAGGTAACTTCTTCCGTCTCTTAATATGAGGGAAGTTAGCAACAACTGCTTTAATGGAAGGATCAATTTCTGGATCATTGTACAGAAAGTCTTCATCATCGGAAGAAAAAGACGATGACCGCATGTCGGACCCAGTACTTCTAAAAGAACCTGATGATAGAAAGTCCCGAGTGTCAAAAAACGCATTATCTTCATCATCTGACTCTTCCTCTGCAGCATCTCCCCTATCATTATCATCCTCAGATTCACTTCCACTTGCTTCTAACAAATAATAGAAAATATTAACTAGTGTCCATGTTAAACAGCATGTGTCATTTCCTATATCATCTTAAATAACAGACATCCAATGCAATTTAACAGATTCTCAGATCTCAGATTATGAAAGTGCAGGATACAAAGCAGAAATAACACAGAAACCATCATCTAACAGAGGAAATTAAAACCTTCAATATACATCATAAATTAATTTCTCATGTGCAATAATGAACAAATTTGCAAGCTTAGAAGCTAATACAACTACGCCTGCAATTTACAAAAGGTTTTACAAACTTGAAAGAAGTTCCAAACTATCAAATACAAGCCGGCTTGTAAGGGGAAAGCCATGAAGATGAAACAACGCTTATGTGTGGCCACAGGCTCCACAATGATTAAATGCTTGGATTTTGTTCTATTATGTGCCTATCCACCAAGCCTTCTCAAAATCTCAATACATGAATTTTTAATTTTCAACCTTTATAGACTCCCATGATTTTGTTGGCCCGTCCTTGATTCAACAGTTATCTTTTGTAGCATAATTAGAAACATAGCTTGTATGGAGCTGCAAGTGTCCTTTTCATTTAATGTTTGTTCAGTGAAAAACAATTGTGAATTAAAAGAGCTTCATTTGCTATTAAACAATTAACGTCACAAAAGAAAAAGTAAAGTAATTCTTTAGCAAATCAAACTCTGGCCCTAACTTCTTCCATTTATAACTAATAGCATAGTATGCTAATGGGGCTGTACGATTAATTTATTTACGACTTCTCTTCTTTTGTTTATTTGATGGTTTCAAGGATTAAACAATAATTAAATCATTAATTAAATTGGATTCTATTACCATTGGGTAATTTAATACGTCTCATTTTAAAGGATTAAGAAAAAAGCTTCAACTCATTATAGATAGTATTGTACAGTCCTGTCTACCTTAACAGCTGATGAAAACCAAACAATCCTATATCATATTCCTAGTAGGGAGACGAAACAATCATATACGTCAACACAGAAATAACAGAAATAGCTAGCCTCATATAATACAAATTCATAAGCATACCACTGTATTTCTCTTGTCTTAGCCTTGAAGTTGCCCCAACCTCTTTCGACTGCCTTTGGCTCTCATCTACTACTGTGTTCTCGAGGTCAACCTTTTCTGTCTACAAGCAAATGAAACATATTACAAAAACTTGAAGATACACAAAAGTAGAGATAATTAGGAGTCTTCTCGTCTAGTAATACCGTGCATCATGCAGATAGCAAACGATATTAAGTATAAGCTCAACAGTCAGCAATGCCGAGACACAAATCATAATCTAAATACTGATACCCCATATTTTTATCACGTGCTAGCATAAATTTGGAATGTATCGGAGTTATTGATATTTGGGGCCAGTTGAGTGAACACTAACTCGATATCCGATGATATGTACATGCAAATCCTAACAGGTAATAATGTTGCTCGTTTCAATCTTAAAAAAAACAACCAATGATGTTCGTATTTCATGCAAAACTAGTTCTGCCCTCCACTTTGCTATAGAGATTCACTGATTTTCACTTGTATACAAAAGTTAGATGCAATGGGACCCTGACCCTTAAGGCCTTTATAGGAAGTATCACAGGTATAAACCTAACAACAGTTTCTATCATGTGATACGGCTGTATGAGGTATCTTGGTTGTCAAGTCGATATTTGTTTAATTTATTTTTTTCACAAGTCTTTGTTTGAGTCACCATAGTTCCATGCTTAGGCTCTAAGAACCTAAAAAATAAAAATAAACCTCTTACATGAATGACTTAATCAAATCTTTGGCAGTTAGATGTTGATATAGTCAGTCACCAACTAATTATCTAATGAGAAATGACAATCGGGTGCCATCAAAGCATAAGGTTATGTAAGCACTATAATTGTAATGGAATTTTTTACAGCAAATACAATCCAGGTCACTTAAATGCATTGAAAGTACAAATGGCATATACGCAAATCCAAATGATATACAAAATAAAGACCTACCAAGCCAATATGATTAACAAATCCCGCTTCCAGAAACAAGTCATGTTGGAATTAGTAAAGACAAAATGAATGAATTTCTCTATTTAAAAAAAACAAAAAAAAATCACATGTACCTCTAGCATACGCAGTGTGTCCATGAGAAGCAAGTGCTTCTGCTTAAGAAGCACCAACTGATCTTGCATTGCTGAAAACTCATTCCTCATAATCTGTTCACTGTCCTGAATGGCCGCCTCACTTACACCTTCCTCCAATAACCGTTGACGCAACTTTTCCGTTGACACTGTAATACCACCTATAGGAGCCATCAATTCACTGTTAGACATTCGAGGGAACATGCCCTTCACAGCCTGTAAAGCTTCCATCCATGCAAGGCGATCCTCCCTAGTATCTGCCCTCAAATGAAGCCTTTTTGTCCCCGTAAAAATGGAAAACCTTTTGTCATCTGATCTACTTTCACGAATGGACGAAACCTAGAAATTGTAACATAACACATTATCATGATGTGCGATCAACATAAGACATAACTATACAAAACCATCAAATTCAATGCTAGTAAGGAGTAAAACATTCACAAGTTAACAAGCAATATTGGTAGTGTTTGGTGACGAGCATTTTGGAGCGTTAAGAATATAATGCTTGTTTGGCAACGAGCGTTTAGTTTTTGGATTTTGTTTAAACGCTCATATTCCTTTTTTTTTTGCTAGCCATTGTTTCCGGCCTTTTGGCCGATTAATCCACTAGGTTTAAACCCACCGCCACACAAACTCAAACCGGGTAAAGCCCTCTCTAATAATTTAATGATGATAAAATAATGTATTTAAGGGGGGTTTTTTTAAGCTTAATGTGGGCTTATGAGCTTATTTGATTTCAGGTTATGTTTTATAAGCCTCAATTTTCCGGCTTATTTTGAGACCTATGGGCTTATATGAGTTTATCATATCATAATAAACTCATATAAGCCCACAAGTCTCAAAATAAGCCAGAAAATCGGGGCTTACGTAACATACGCCGAAAAACAAATAAGCTCATAACCCACATATAATCTTAAACAAACACCCCATTAGCTCTACATCATTTCACACTTTACAATCACAACTACACATACATCACCAAATGCTTTTACAAAACATACAAAAACAACGGACGATCACCGAACCTTAAGATGAACTTCGCCAAAAGGCTTCCTATGCGCACCACTAGAATTACTACTCCCCATCCGACTCCTCGCCAATCGCCTAAACGACTCATCACCAATAACCCTCGCCCCTTTCTCAGTCTCCTTACTAACAACAATCTTATCAGGCCCATGAATCTTATAATAACTCAACACACCATCCTGCAACACAAACCATCTAGGCCTCCATCCTTTACCATAATTCACCCACTTATTTAATATCCCCGATATCCCGCTCCCTACGATATCGTTAATCTTGACATCTCGTTGATCATTAAAAGTCACGTGCATATTGTTATTATTAGGGTTAGGGTTATCGTTATTGTTATGATGCACGTGATTTGGTGATGAAGAGGGCATGTTGGTATTGGTGTGATCGGGGACACAACAGAAAGGATGCATATATGTTTATATGTTTGTGTATGTGTTATGTTAGGAGATGATGAGATTAGATGTCATTAGCGGTGAGTGTGTGTTTTTGTGTGTGTGTTTTTGTGTGTGACGTCACGGGGAGGGAGGGGAGGGATGTTTGGGAAAGAATATGCTTGGCTTTGGTGGTGGTGGTGGGGGTGATGGTGGAGGAGACGAAGGATGCAACGAGACCTTTTTTGGACCGACTCACATGCTTGTTTGGCTTTTTTATTCCTTTCTTTTGTTTCAAGTCAAGTTTTCTAACTTTTTTAGATCTTTTTTTTGGGAAATTTTGTAAATTATATATATGAAATGGGATGGATGATGATTATTATACTATTACTATATAACATTCATTAAAGTGTTTTGACAGTTGGCACTGTTTTAAAATCGCCGACTTGGAAGTCAGTTTAAGAGAGTGGGGTGGCTTGGGTGCACTGGTGGAGTCACACTTGAGCGACACGCTTACACACCAAAACGATCGAGTCGTCGCTTATAATGAGTAAAAAAGGGTTAGTGGGTATTCCACTAATCTTATGGTTAGTGGGTTTGCCACTAATCTACCATTCATTTTATGGTGTTGCCATGTATTTTTTGTGATTAATTGCATGTGTTACACCTGTTTTTCATTATCGATATTGTCTAATAAGGTTGGGTGAGAGTTTTGTAGAATCATATGTCTAAAATTATTGTGTTATTCGTTTTTTTTTTTCCATAAATTTTGACAAACAAAGATTTAGCAGAACAGGAGGTGGCAAGGTGTTGATGGATGTGTTTTGAGTCACATGTATGTGGTGTTTTTATGGGATTTTGTTGGTTTTTGTTTGTTTCTTCGTTTGTTTTAGAGAATGTTAAGCTGAGTCTATGTTGTGTGATTTGTGTTTGGTTTACAGATAAGCGATTGATTTATTCAGTACTCTATTAGCAAAAAAGGAGGTTGGAAGTTGCTGTCGGACTTCATTTGAATTGTAGGTATTTTATGTTTTGTTTGTTGGCAGCTTTTAGTTCCTTATTTTACTAGGATTGTAGAAAGTTAACCTGAATACGAGTAGTGTTAATGATGTTTGTTGTAGTGCACAGGAAATCAACTTATTCGTTGTTTAATTAGTTGTTGGAGTTTCGTTGCTAACGGAGGGTATTCATATTCCAGGTGATTTTATATTTTTTGGTTGAATTTGGTTGTTTTTTGCTACTTCCTAATTTGTCTTTTGTTTGTTTTGTAAACTGGTATTTTGCAATGTGAAATAAATTTAGAATATTTACTCCTTGAAGTGCAAGTACAAGTGGTTTTCCTCCTCAAGCATTAGGACTAGACTATGCTATTAGGATTCCATTTCCTTTTCTTTTTCTTGTTAAGATCATTTTCTTAGTTTTAGAGAATTGACCAATGAGTGTATCATTTCTCTTGTTTTATTAAATGAATCTACTTGATTATGTGCCTCTTGGTTATGTGGACATGTTGGTGTGAGTATAAATTGTTTCCTTGGACTTTCATACCATATATTTGTCTTTTACTGCTGCTAACAAGGTGCAGGTACCCGGATCCCTCAGTTTATACCCGGCGGATCCCTTCTGAAAAGGATCTGGCGGATCCGGGCACTCAAAAGACAAAAAGAGAACAAATTAAACTCATTTGCAGAAAATAATACACCTTATACATGTTTTTTAACATTTGTTTTGTAGATTTTCAACTTAGAGTACTTGACGCCCTCAATAAGGGGGCTTTCGTCAAAGCAAAAACATTGCAAAAGTTTGCAATACTCTCGCCTTAGCCTTCCTAATTACTTGACGCCCTCACCAAAGGGGAGCACTCGTCAAGGGGGAGCTAATATGCACTATCTTACATTTCTCATCTCTCTAAACTTCTTTCAAAAAAATTCAACATTCCTTCTCTTCTAAAAATTATTTCTCTTCTACCTCTTTCTAAATATTTTCTAAATTTCTTTCTCTTCTACATTTTCATGTTAGTTTATTTTCGACATTCTTTTTGTTTCAACAAAAAATGGGAGAAAAGAGTAAAAACTCAAATTCAAAATTTTACGAATTTTATTTTTTTACTTAAAATAATTTTATGTTTTGTCATCAACAAAAAGAGGGAGATTGTTAATATAAATAAAATGTAAAAATATTTATTTATATTTTACGATCATCTTATGTTTTGTCGATAACAATCATAAAATTATTTTAACGAAATGAATAAAATACGTAAAGCTTTAAGCAAATAGTTTACTAACATATTTTACTAAACATATAAACCATTAAGCATGTTTAGTTAAATAATTTATATAGAACCAAAACTATTTTTATAAAACACTTACAAGTAACTTTGGTTACTTACATTTTATACAAATACATACAAGTTCAAATGTATCTCGTAATATATATATGTTGGGTAAACCATGATCCATAACCCATGCCCATGACTCATGCCCATGATTCATGCCCATGACCCATGTGCATTTACATCATGCATAACATCATGTTGGGTTAAACCCATGACCCATTGTCTATATAAATTTTATCTAGTTGGGTGTCCATGACCCATGGTGCATTACCCATAACCCATAACCCGGTTTGTAACCCAAGACCCGGACTATTTTCATCAGACAGCCGGATCCCTGGGTTTGTACTAGCCGGATCCCTTTGGGAAGGGATCTGGTGGATCCGGGTCAGTAGGCAGAATTGCCTACAAATAGTGAGTTATTTCTTCTTTGTTGCTCACACCTTTTAGACATATTTTCTCTCTATGTTCTAAGCTCTCTAACCTAAGATCTAAGGATCTTCTATGTAGCTTTTCTCTTTGTGATTCTCTAGGTTCCTCTTAAAGGCGAGATCACGACCTCTTGAAAACTTGCAAGCTCAAGGTCATGAGTTGCTAAGCTTTGTCTCCATCAAGACCACTAAATTAAATCCTCTTGATGTTTCTTCTCTTTCCTCCATTAGTGTGTTGTGTGGTTGAAGGTGTTGGAGTGTATAGGTGCATTCGATATGGGGTGTCGAAGTAAGTTGTGATACTTGGTGTGTTGGGTGTTGGTTCCTCCATTATAATGGAACCCGATATCTAGCCTTGTACCAGATAAAGTGTAGGCGATGAAGGTTTGGTTCTACCTTGTGTGAAGAACCCGATATTTAGCTTTGTACCGGATAAAGTGTAAGCGACGTTGTGAAGGCTTCTCCGCCAGTTAAAGGAGCTTGTGGTGTGTAGTGATTACAAACTCTCGAGTTGGGTACTCGGGGAGTGGAGTAGGGCAAGGAAGGTGTCCTTTTAGCCGAACCACTATAAATACTTGTGTTGTGGTTGTGTATTTCTTTCTCTATCTTGTATAATAGTTTCTATATTCGTATAACTATTAATATCCAACACACACTCAAAATAGATTGACAAAGTCGATCTAAATACTTTAAAAAGAAGTTTTAATTGGTAAAACTATTCAACCCCCCTTCTAGTTTTTTACAAGTTTTAGTTTAACAAAATATTGTCTTGGAAAATGTTATAGTGGAGATGACAAGTGAAATGAATCCAATGCAAGTGACTTCAAATACTTTACTAACGATCACCTAAAATGCATGAGCAAAACGGATCAACTATGAAATAGTTGGTGAGTACACATGTTTTGTACAATACAAAAAACCTTTTTAAAGAAAGTACTCATGGCAAAAGTCTTATCAACCTATCTTGTTGCAAGTCTCGCCTATACATGACTTATAACAGATAGGTTCACACACATTTTCATAATAATGTAAGTCCAAAGATAGTACGTCAACTTAGTCACACACTTTGTTGTAATGAGATGCAAAACGTAACATGTATAATAGTGTCATGCAACAAACGCAACTATATAAATAATGTGCGTTTCGTAGACAGGGGAAAGAGAGGTTGGTAGACCTCAAATAGCGGTATCTGTAACACTTACACTCTGTAGACAGGGGAGCGTACGAACTGTACGTATAATTAGAGTACGAAAGGTATACTAATAGGGGACTAATAATGTGAGAGCGTACGAATGGTACGACATCTTGGGGTACAAACAGTACACCTACATCTCCATACTAGTATCCATACATATTTGACACGAATTGATATTGGCCACGTGTTCTGGAATCAAGTAATTAATGTTTACTTTTATAGCATAATAATCAACTGTTATCAATAGGTTAAGCCTAGTGATGACGTACCCTCCGATCATGTCGAAGGACTCCCCTTCGGCCTTAGTTGAATCTTCATGACGAAGGACCAAGTCAATCTTCCTAAGTCATCGATGGACATGGTTACCAGTTGGGAAGTCGCCAATCGAAGGCCTAAGCCCTTCGGGGTCTGACCTTGGAAACACTAAGACAAAGGAGAACTTGACTTGGTCTTACCCACATTCTCACTATCTCCTTAGCTTTCCCGCCAAGACAGAGAGAGTGGGGATGAAGCCCTAGCGGTTACCACAAATCATAGGATGCCCCCATGATCTCCGAAATATGTGCAAACACTCTCCAAGCTTATTTTTCTACCTATAAATAGGTTGGACGAGTCATTTTAATGGTATGTTCATTCAACACAGCATTTCACATTCTCAACATTACTTACAACACATATTACATACTTACTCGCACGCCGGAGGTGGTACCCCTGTGCAATCAATTAACGAAGTGTCTTCTATTTGTTATTGCAGATTGGCTACAAGTTTGGCGCAAGCATAACACCCCTCAAACCCTTCGATCACCATCGAAGGCCTGGTCGTACGATTTATTGTGCAATCAGTGGCGCCATCCGTGGGACCCGCTACAATTGGTCTCGTTATTCCAAACTTATAACCAGTCAATCACACTCACTACTTTCATGGCATGAATCAAGGAAGAGAAGATACTCCCCCACCGGGATTCTCGACCTTGACACCAATCCCAGTCAACGATCCTAACAACCCTCCCCCTATAACTGCGTCCACTTTCACAACACGATCTCATCCAGAAATAACCCCCAATAACCATGCTTCGACATCAGCCAACCCCGAACCAGTTATCAGTCCTGCGTTCGTTGAAGCTAACCTTGAAGCGCTGGAGTCTTTGTTAAGGGCTCGCAGGAGGCAGACTCGGAACGTAGAAATGCGAAGGGAGTTGGAATACTCTAGTGATGAGTATGATGAAGAGATCGAGATGAAAACTAGGCACTCGGCTCCTGGAGCTACACGCTCAGTGCTGAGGTTAGGGTCTCCTGGAAGTCGAAGGCCAAGCGGAAGATCGGTGGGTTTCGAAAAGGTTCCGGAGAGGGCTCCGACTAGAAGAGAAGGGACAATGGAAGGCTCCAATGGAAGGAGTCATCGAAGGGAGAATACGGAGGTTAACTTACCACCGTTACTGGCAGCCCACCTGGGGAGAACTGAAGCGGGGGTTCCGTTGCAGCTTTCTCACGCATCCGGCGTAGAAGGCAATCCACCTCAAATTAATGGGGGACACTACTACACAAAAGGCTATAAACACATCCAAATAGAGACCGGTTATATAAAACCCTATTCCTATGATAAAAAAAACTAATGGGAATGGAAGGAACTGAGATTGGTTTTCTTGAAAACACTTGTTTTCATAATACAAAATGCATAAAAACTGGTTTTACGAGTAAAAAAGAGTCTTTTTACACACTCAAAGACAATGGGGGGTTGGTTTTCAACACAAAAACTTACGCGGTTCTTTAAAATGAAACGAAAAACCTTAATTCCTTTTGGGTGCTTTATTTCCCTCCCAAGTTTTCATTACCTTTAAAAAACCTTAAACTTTTCCCCTTTCACTTTCACAAACCCTAACCCTCTAGCATTCAATGCCTTTACCACCACCACTTAACCACCATCACACACCACAATTGTCGCACACCATTGCCATTACATGCCACATTCTTGACGGAACCCAGCCAGCAGCAGACTAATCGAATTATGAGGTACCAAATTGCTATAATTGATGTTATTGTTCAATTGACCTTTTTAATATCTCATTAATGTTGTTGTTAAGTTTGATTCTGAAATAAGTTATGGTATGTCCACTCATCTAAAAGTTTGAGGTTGTTATTAGTAATTTGATATAACAAATTAACTAAATTAACTGTTAAAACATATTACTAGATTTTATTAATTATTCCACTGTCTTTAAGTTTTTATATAAAGCCATAAAAGTATCTCAGTGTGAATTTAGACATTTTCACAAGTATAACCAGTTAAAGTCTAGATTTTGGAATGGACTTGTTGAAACTGATTGTTTTTTAAGCTCTGTTTGAGTTTTAAATTTATATGAAACTAAAAAATAGCTTCAATTTCAATATAAAGACAATATAATTAGTTTTAAATGGGTGTTTTGCTGTGATAAATGGGTGTTTTGGATGTGCTATTTGCCGTCATAAATGGGCCATTTGATCAAACTATTTTGCTCTCTCAAATAGGGTGTTTGAACCTGTTGTTTGCTGTAAAAAATAGGGGTTCGAGGACCTGGTTTTTGGAGATTGTTTGTGTTAGCTTATTTTGTCAAAACTGGCCAATTGTAGTGTTTGGATAAGCTAAAAAGTTTAGGCTCGTGGGCTTATTTAAGGGTTTGAATAGGCTAATTAATCTGTATAAGCTAATCCAAACACTTAGCTTATAAGCATATTAATCATAAGCCACATTCATCTTATTGAAAATAGGCTTAAAACAAAACGATAGTCTTACAGAAAGATCCCTTCAATGTTTGATTTAGATGCAACTCCTTGTACAAGACTTTTAGCTGGTGTATGTCTTTTAGTGCATATCTTTCTGTTCACAATGAGCTAAAACATCTACTTTAACTTACTAATTTTTGGCCTTATGTTGCATATTTTAGGAAAATATCCAAGGTGGCGTAGGAGATCAGATATTAAGAAAGGTATCTTGAACTTGATCGACCAAAGTTCACTTGCAGAAAACACCACATTGATGTTATCTATAGTTCTTTAGCTCATGCTTTATAGTTGAGCTGCCTCTCGATATCCTTGATATGTATTTTACGATAATAGCATGCACCTTAATACGTTCCTATTTTTTGTTTTATTATCTTTATATTTACTTTGATTAGTTCATATGTACCAGACAGTTCATCACATAAGCAAAAAACAAACGATTCCCCAGACTTGCAGGAAGGTAGTAGTGTTATGAAGCTCCTCACAAGTGAATCTAAGTACAAGGAGTACATTTGCGGTGAAGAAGCTACGCAAATTTCTCTGACTGAAAAGTATTGCTTAAGACCTCCAATACGTAGAGGCCATCTTAATATTTCTTTACATTATTCCATGAACAGGTAATATCTTATCGTCATAACTTCAGCGTGATGTACAAGTTATGTAAATGATTCATGACAATCATGAAATATGTGATTGTCTTCTCATTTATTTTTCTTTTGTTTTGAGTAGTTGTAAGGTCATATAATATTATGAATACCTTATGAAAAAGTAGGTTACCATACTCTAAAGAAACTATTCACAAAAAAAAGTATTAGCAATACCATGTATGCATGCTGTTATTTCTTTGTACTAGACTATTAGTGTTATACAAACTTCGAAATTATTTTCCTCTCATGGTTGCTAGTAGACAATAAAGCTTTTTGCATTTACTTATTTCTTGCAGGTAGACATACAAGCTATCTGGGACTAGATATTGATTGAGAAACTACCAATTCCTCATAGTGAGAGAAACATGTATTCTGCTCTTATTGTGGTGCCTGAAAGTTCTAAAACATTTGATAATTAAGGTAATTATGTTTTTCATGTTCAGGGCTTGATTTTGCATTTTTGCTGAATAATGCATCTAATATTTATATACATAGTTCAGTACAAGTGCCCACTTTAGTATTTATTGCTACATTTGTCCCATAAAGCTTGTAAAATTTCATCCCTCCTGTAGTTCAATGATAATGTGTGTCTTATAGATCATAGCCTGTAATGCCAATATTTGGTAATAAACGAGTGGGTACACAATTTTAGCTGGAAGGCGTGCCAAGAAAAGGAAAAAATATTAATAAATGGTACATATTCAAATGGTAATTGCTACATGAATCGGGATATAGTATAAAGTGTGTCAATTATGCGAAGGTCATAGAAGTAAATTGCGTAAAAAATGCTAGACTTTCCAGAGATACACGGGGTCTTGATATTGAATGGATATATATTAACATAAGAAATGAAAGTGTTTTCCCTTTTATGCCTTTTTATTCCTAACATCATTCTTTACTCAATATCTTGATTTGTTGTTGTGGTTTAAACAAGATGGATTCTTTTGTCAGAGCAGGATGCAAAATAACTCATATTTTGGCTTGTATTACTTCAAAAATTAAGGAAATATTTTCTAACCTGTTATGAGAATTGCGGTCCAGCTCAGCAGTAGTCCACCAAGTGATATGTCTTTTATATATAAATTAGATTGGATGTTACTTGTCAAGTGTAGATATTGGTTGCATCAGGATAGAAATTTGATAGAAAATATTTGGTTAGTTGAAATTCACTATTAATGTTTGGTTGAAATTATTCGTAATGTAGATGTATTGATTATGTTCCTAGTGTTATCAATAGTGATTATGTTTCAATGTTCTGTACTAAGTAAAATGATTAACGGATAGCCTACAAAGTAAAAAATATAGCTTTTGCTAAAGGTGCATAACCTTCTTTTGGTAATCAAGCAACATGGAACAATATACTCCTTATGTTTGAATGTCTCATTTTGGAAAGAAGTCTGACCAATTACTTTATTACTATACAAGTTTAATATTGCATTACAAGATCTTTGATAAAGACTTTTTTCTTTTATTTGAGTCAACTCATAACATCTGTTTATCATATCAACATTAATTGAATGACATGACACCTATAAATGCAGGAAGGTCTTGGTGCCGTTTTTAGAAATGCATTACCAACAACATGTGTTGTGAATATGGGTGCTCATGTCACGATGATTATTTGCGTCGAGGTGGTCTTGATGTCCTTTCTCTTACTTACATAATTTTTCTAATAAATTTTGGCAGTTGAAATATTACCAGATATACTTGCAAGTTTTATAGAACATAACCCATACCATTAATATTATGCATTTTTCTATCAAATTCATATGGTAATTGAAATTCACATTAATTATGAGTTTCATGTGTTTGTTGATCTTGTCAGGATGGAGTTGCTCTTCCTCATACACATATCACCTTATGTTATGGCGGAGAGGTTCGAATTCCATAATCTAACATTGTTCTTCGTAGCTGGTTAATTTGTAGCTTTGTGTATGTGTATGTGTGTGTGTGTGTGTCAGGGTTGTTTTTTATACTAAATATTACATAATGACTTGTCAATTTATTTTTATCTAGTTATATTTTGGTTGGAATTAATTGTTTAAGCTGCTAAATAGTAGATGTAATATTCTCAGGATGTATCGAGATGCCTTCTATGGACTCAAAGACATCATCAAACATGGCCACCTGTTTGCACAGATGCTCTTGCAAAGCTGATTGATTTGCTGATAAAACAAGAATGAGGAAAGTTATAGGCTCGCTGGACTTGTGGAATCGTAAAAATTATCTTAAATTGTTTTAGAATTAAAATTTGTTTCTATAAATTTTAACTTACACACTTTTGGTTATTTCCTTTTTAGTGTCGTTGGTAGTCTGAGGTGGGAACTCCCGGTTGTAAATCGCTAGCTAGGTAATTGGGAGTGTGGATTTTATGTGATGAAATGGATGCATGACTTTGTTCTAAAATATCAAAACGACAATTTCCGGAACATGGTAAGTGCTTGTTAAATAACTTTGCAATTTGTTTCTTGCACTGAGAATCCATCTTATTTGTTGTATTATTGAAATTTGGTTTAGGAATTTGGTTTATGAATTTGTGTAAGCTTAAAAAAAATAAGTTTTGGATAATTAAGCATGTATAGTAAACCAGATAAGCAGTTTGGTTAAGAAAATCTAACATACCCTCAAAATAGCTTAACTGTTGTATTGAAATGCTATAAACAATTTTTAAGCAATCCTTTTAGTTTAGGAGTAGCAAGTTGCGAAAGGTTGACTCTGATTATCTGGTAACTTCAGATTTAAATACCTCAACTTATTTCATTGTAATGACTTTAAAGCAAAGAAACATTATCAGTTGCAGTTTTTTTTTGCGAAAAATGATTATTTGATTTCGATTATTTCTATAAGATAATCATTCTCAAAGTATAGTGCCGAGCACCCCCTAGGAACATGTTTGTTTGGAATCTTGAATTTATCCAAATCATTAGGATTCTCTACTACGATTTTCTTCTTGAATAACTCACTATTTAACAATAATAGTTTCATCCTCTCTAAAACTTTTTGTTTTTAAGATTCATGATGTTTTTATTTCATTAATTTACATATAGGTACCTTGGAGTGACAAGCGTCCGTTAGAACAGAGTTGAACGCCATCATTGATGCATGGTTTACATTGTGGCGTGATTGATTCCAGATAATTGTGTTTAGTTATGTTTAATTCTAGCATGTTTCTTTATAATTTGTTGAATTATAGTGATTCAATTTGGATTTTGTCTAAGATTTATGTTTTGCTGAGTTGAAGTATTATCTTAATTTATTTTGTTGATTTCAACATTTTTGGTGTTTTTAAATCACTTTGTTTGTTGCATTTATATTTCTTTATTTTGGTGAGTCAAATTGTAGATTATGCAATTTCAAAAAAATTGGAAAATCTCAAAACAATTTTTTTATAAAAAGATTTACAAAAACGGTTTTGATATAAAAACATATCTTTTTACTCTATATAAAGACAGGTTGGATGTTTCTATAAAGATAGGTTGTGGTAGAATCGGTGCCAATGTCCATTAAAAACATGTGTGTTTACTCTAATATGGAGACCGATTCTTAGAAGAAAACCGGTTTCGATGCTTCTAACAGAGACAGGTTGCGTAACCAGTGTCTATATGTTTTGATCATGGAGATACCCCCCTTCAGAGAGTGGTCTCAAAACCATTCTTCATGGACCATTTAGACCGGTTTTTGTGAGATTTTTTGTAGTAGTGGGAGGGAATTTTCCTCCTCATGGTATGTACCCTCCTTTTCAGACTCAATCTTATCCTCACGGGGTTTATCCCCAACTTAATGGGCAGACTAGCAACCCTAGCTTTCCTCAGCCTTGTGGGAGCATACCCTACGGGCAACCTATGGTATACCCTCTGTTCCCTATAGGAAACCATCCGTCCTTTATGCCTACCACTTACCCTCCTTATGCTAACCAAAATCCTGTCGGAGTACCTCCGAACCATAACCCGTACAATGTTGCCCCCACCTACATGCCACCTTACAATTGCCTTTATTCGGAGCCTATGGGTTCCACAACACCCTTTGTAAGATGGATAGAGGACTACCCTCTACCTGACGGGTTGAAAATGCCTGCACACGTTGGCACGTACGATGGAAAGGGGGATCCAGATAATTACTTACATTTGTTCTAAGGGGCCGTTAGAATGCAGAAGTGGGTTATGCCTGTAGCCTGCCACATGTTCACGTATACCCTACGAGACTCCGCTCGTATATGGTGGAATGGGCAGAAAGCAGGTAGCATAGTGAATTTGGATGACCTCAAGGCTAAATTTAGATCACAATTTAGCCAGCATAAGAAGTTCACAAGGACTCATTTGACGGTACACAATATTAAACAAAGGGAAAACGAGAGCACTAGGGCTTTCGTTACAAGATACACAGATGACACCTTGCAGATTATGGGTCTGCACGAAGACCAGCGCATCTCTGGTTTTGTGCATGGCCTACAAAACAGAAGTCTGGTGGAATTCTTATCCACTGAACTTCCCACAACATACAAGAGCTTAATGGAGAAGACATATACATGGATCGAAGCCAAAAAGGTAGCTACTAATGGGGCTCCGATCGAAAACAAGGAAAGTCACAACAAGTTTCCAAAGCACTCTTCATGGGAAGGGTCCAAAAATAGGCATAAAGGCAGAGACATGTTCACTCCCTACAACAAGAACGCCAATCACGGACTCCTGGCGAATCTGTCTAAATCTCCAAGGGAAATACTTGCTATGGAAAGGGCTGCGAAGGCCTTCGAACCTCCCCCTCGTATGACAAGTAAAGGTAGAAGCAGGGATACAACCAAATCTGCTACTTTCACGAAGATTATGGTCACGACACCAACAGCTTTGAGAGCTCAAAAGACAGATATAAGAGGCCGTAAAGTCAGGTCAATTAGGGCATTTGGTGAAGGGTATAAAGAAAGGTAAAGAAAATGTCTCCGACACACAGTTGGGGGAAAACACTACCACTGTGTTCTCGAGTTTGTTTTTGGAGAGAAAGTGAAAGGAAATGAAAGAATCTAGAAAAAATATGTGTTCTCTAGATTTTTGGAAGAAGGAAAAGTGGAGGGAGGGAGTGAAAGGGGATTTGATGTTTTTTTTGGGCAAAATGTCCCGCCCACATTTGGGATGATTGGGAAGGGAACACAATGCTAAACGCTTAAAATGACTAAATTGTCCCTTATTCCTTCAACATATATCACTTTTTTCTTATTTCATTTCCACATCTCTATTAACATTTTCTCTCCTATGAGATAACTCATCTCATCTTCTTCATCTATCATAACTGAATCATCATCTCATCCCAATAAAATCAAGATATCTCAGTCACCCTTATATCACCATCTCCATCTAAACACGTCACCCGTTTTCTTTCATTTAAGATTGAAGACCAGGAAGACTACGGCTTCAAGATTCTATGGAGGGTCTTGGGTAGGTTATTTTTTTTTCTTTGAACGAAATAAAGGAAGAATGAAACATATTTGTTTTATATCTTTCTTTTAAACTTTTGGATATCTAAAAGAAGCTAAGCTTCTAATAGATCAATGATGGGTTATGTTTAGACACTCAAGATCTATAAAGATATGTAAACGTGTAGAACAAACTGAGATCCCTTTTGATTTATTTCTATTTTGTTCGAGTTTTGTTGAGGTTCGGAGATGGCTTGATGTTGTTGTAGCCGTGAGGATGGGATTAGGATAATGATAGTTGGTGTTGTTTGAAAGGGTTGAGTCTAGTTATAGATTTGGATTTGTTTTGGACTTGTGTTTGACTGTGGATGTCCTCGTTGATCATAACAATCAGTTTTTGATTTTTCCTTTTGGTTTAGACTTGTGATGTTATAACTGAAGTCAACAAAAGTGTCTTTGGTATTTTGATTGTGAAGGGATAATTTTTTTACAACTCAAGAAATGATGCTTATGAGTAAAAAAGTTTTCAGGTTATGGTTTATGTATGTAGTTTGACTCATGAGTTATGGTCTGCAAAATGTATTATTTCTTGTTGTGATCATAAGGGGCATAGTTGTCAAATTAGCACTTATGTAGAAGTTCATATACCTTTCATCCCTTCCATTTTGTACAACTCAAGAACACAAGTAAAATTGTAACAATCCCTCATTTGCTGTCCCACCACTTCACACTCATTCCTTTCCCTCTCCTTTCCTTCTATACAGAATCTAAAGAACACAGTGTACACCTGTTGAGGCTCCTATTCTCATGGTCCACAGGGATGAGTCTGGTTTAAAGAGAAAAGTGGCAGAGAAATGATTATGTGGGGTAGGGGACGTAACGTTTCCTTCGATTGCTGGTAGGGTTCTTTCGAATGACCCCGTGGTCATCAAGGTCCTAATATCCAATAGGGAAGTAAACAGAGCCTACTTGGACTGCGGAAGCTCCTGCGAAGTCATATACAAACATTGTTTCCTAAAGCTCAAGTAGGGATGGCAACGGGTCGGATTCGGGGTGGGTTTTAGTGTACCCGTACCCGCACCCGTTTATAATATCCGAACCCGTACCCGCCCCATTACCCGTCGGATACCCGATTAATATTATCCATCGGTTTTTCGGGTTTCCCCGCGGGTATCGGTTATCCCCAATTGAATATTATATGGACAAAATGACGGTATTAAGATTAAGTCACACTAAAATTGATGACGTACCCTCCGATCAGGTCGAAGGACACCCCTTCGACCTCAGTCGAATTTGCATTACGAAGACCCAAGACTTTCTTCAGAAGTCATTGGTGGCATAAATTCATTCATCATTGATATGGTTACCGGGATTCACCACGAAGGCCTATGCCCTTCGGAGTCTTCTCTTGAAGGCACCAAGACAAAGGAGAACCTTGACTTGGTCTTCCCCCACGTTCCCACTATCTCCTTAGCTTCCCCGCCAAGACAGAGAGAGTGGGGATGAAGCCCTAGCGGTTACCACAAATCATGGGACGCCCCCATGATCTCCAAAACGTGTGCTAACACTCTCCAAGCTTATTTTCTCATCTATAAATAGGTTGGACGAGTCATTTCAATGGTATGTTCACTCAACACAGTATTTCACATACTCCATATTACTTACAACACATATCACATACTTACTCTCACGCCGGAGGTGGTTCGCAGGGTCCAACCCCTGCGCAATCACTTAACGAAGTGTCTATTATTTCTTATTGCAGATTGGCTACAAGTTTGGCGCAAGCATATCACCCCTCATACCCTTCGATCACCATCGAAGGCCTGGTCGTACGAATTATTGTACAATCAGTGGCGCCATCCGTGGGACCCGCTACAATTGGTCTCGTTATTCCAAACTTATAACCAGTCAATCACACTCACTAGTTTTACGGCATGAATCAAGGAAGAGAGGATACACCCCCTCCGGGTTTCTCGACCTTGACACCAATCCCAGTCAACGATCCTAACAACCTTCCCAACATAACCGCATCCACCTTTACCACACGATCTCACCCTGAAATAACTCCCAACAACCATGCTTCAACTTCGGCTAACCCTGAACCGGTAATCAGTCCAGCGTTTGTCGAAGCTAACATCGAAGCACTAGAATCTTTACTGAGGGCTCGAAGGAGGCAAGCTCGGAATGTGGAGATGCGAAGAGAGTTGGAATACTCAAGCGATGAGTATGACGAAGAGTTGGAAATGGAGACTAGGCTCCTGGGCTACACGCCAGCTAAGGATAGGGTCTCCGAAAGCATCAAAGGCCGAGTGGAAGGTCGGTTGGTTTTGAAGATTTTCCGAAGAGGGCTCCGACGAGAAGGGAAGGAACAATGGAAGGAATCACCGAAGAGAGACTACGGAGGTTAACTTACCACCACTTTTGGCGGCCCATCTGGGGAGAACTGAGGAAGGGGTTCCGTTGCAGCCTTCTCACGCATCCGGCGTAGAAGGCAATCCATCTCAAATGAATGGGGAAGGAAATCTTCCTCCTCATGGTATGTACCCTCCTTTTCAGGCTCAATCTTACCCCCAAGGGGTCTCTCCCCCACCTAATGGGCAGGCTAGCAACCCTAATTTTACTCAACCATACGGAAGCATGCCCTGTAGGCAACCTATGGTTACCCTTCGTATCCTGTCGGAAGTCACCCACCTTATATACCTACTGCTTACCCTCAATATGTTAACCAAAACTCTGTCGGAAAACCTCCGAACCATATCCCATACAATGCTGTCCCTACTTACATGCCACCTTACAACTGCCTTTATTCGGAGCCTATGGGTTCCACAACACCCTTCGTGTTGTTCCCCATTCACTATAGTTTAAAACAGTTTTAAATGTATAAAACAAGTTAATAGTGAACTATGACTGAAACTAACATAAGTAAAACACACAAAGTAATTTTCAACATCATATTCTTATTAGTAGTAAATCAACAAAGAATACGTTACCCAAGTACTTGCGGTCTTACGGAATAGTACTTGGGATTGAAATGACAAAGTTGGGTGGCTCCTCTCTAAGCTCAGGCTAAGTCTGAGCACAACTCTTAGAGCTCACTGAGCTATCTTAGGAACTAAGTTGTATTTGGAGGAGTGAAAAGATGGCTTGCGTGTATGTGTGTTTTTACAATTTACAAGCTTAAACTTTTCACTCCATCTCTTATGCTATTTATACATGTATGAGCTTTAACTCTTTCCTAAGTGACAAATCTGACATCATACAGAAGACAAAATACTGATGTATTTTGTCTCAGTTTACAAAGACTATTCTAAGTAAAGACAAGGTCGCTTTCCATAACTCAGTTATGACACTGAGCTTGTAAGTTAGCCATTCAGGGAAAGTTGACTTATGTTGATAAGGACTTCTTCTTATCTGATTCAAACTTCTCCTGCCTTGTCCCGCTCTTTCTTCTATTTATCCTTCTGTTCTACTAGTTTGTCTTCAGTGTAAGTAGTTGGAGAGGAGTCTTAGGGATTCAGTAAGTTATTGTCATCACTTACTGAATCCATCATCTTCTTCTTGACTCAATCTTCACCCTTTAAGTTCCGCCTTACTGAGTGGAGAGACTACTTCTACGCCTCGTACTGAGTATCCCGAAGATGACTCACTGAGAGGCTATGCACTCAGTGACCTGATTAGTGTTAAACGGACTAAACACTTGGGCTATTTTCTATTCAAATCCTAGATTAAGGGGTTTGGGTATTTACTGAACCCAACAGTCTCCCCCTATTTGGATATACAAATAGCCTAGGTGGTTGATCAGTGAGCAAATGGCTTCTTCCTACACTGAATGTACTAATGAATACAATAAGGAACACTGAATATTTTAACAAAACATACATCGTTTATTGATCAAGTTACAAAAGGTTCCTATCACTAGTACAAAAGATAAATCAAAATGATGTCAGTTGAGATGGATCCCCAGTGCTTCAAGCTTAGGCTTCTTTTTGAGGAGTGTTTCTTTGTCAGGGTACTCTCTTATCTTGGCATTCAGGTCTTGGCAGAACCTGATGTTCGCTGGGGTTTGGATTTGAGATGCCACTGGTATGTAGCTCAGCATTGCAGCCACACCAACCTGATCAATATCACTCCATCTATGAAAAGCAGGGTTTCCATAGACATCAATGTGGAATAGCCCTCTTTCAGGCTTCTCTATCACTAGACAGTTCACAAATTTCACACCTCCAGGCAGCTCCCTATTGCATTCTAATCCAGGCACTTTGATTTTAGGTTGGAACTCAACTCTCTTCCTTTTGCCAGTGGATGATTGTGGTTGAGATCCTTGAGGTGCAGTTAAGGCGGGCTGAATTCCCAGTTGGGCTGGACAATCCCTCAGCCTTTCATATCTTTTACTGAGCATTTTCATCAGGTCCTTAACCACCGCATTTTTCTTCTTTTCAATAATTGGACCAAGTTCATCGAGTTCAGTGATCCCGAAGTCAGTGAATTTAAGAGGATCATGAACTTCGAAGTGTCTTTATCATCCCTCTCTGTAGACGTTCATGGCCAGAGGTTTGGTATTAGGGATGATTCTAACATCTGTGATCTTTTCAGGAAGCCTTCGGCTTGTCATTGTCCAGTTGTAATGCTCAATTCTGCTTTGACTGAGAGCTTCAGTTTTCTTCTTCTTTTCTTCCAACTGTTTTCTCATTGCAGTCATCTGAGCAGCTTGAGCTTCCTTGAACTTTTGTCCTGCCTGACCCTTTTGGAGCTTGCTTGGATCTAATCCTATGTTTTCAGCTTCTTCGGCGACAACCTTTGCCGTGCTTCTCTGTTTTTTCTCTTCCTCAGCTAGTTTCAATCTTCTTTCTTCTTTAGCAAGATGTTTACTCGGCTGTTGTGGTGTGAGCAGTATTCAGTCGCCGATTTTATAGGGAATCTTCTCAGGCTCAATGGTTTCCATAATGCCTTTGCCTTTGTCCTGGCCCGAGGAAGATGATGCAACCAAGGGTGGTGGTGTTGTTGTTATTGGTGTGATTACTGTCAGTGTTGTTGTTGTTGATGTTGTTGGTGGGATTGATGAGATGGGTGTTGCTGAGACCGGTGGTGATGATGAGATTTGAGCCACCGATGTTGATAGTGTTGGCTCCCCCTCGGTGTGAGAAGGAGGTTCTTCAAGCAATATTCTCCCCTCAACTGTTGCCGAGCTTCAGTGAGGGCAAGAGTTGGAGTTGGTGCCGGGGATCGACTGCTTGACCCTTGAAGGCCTGATAGATTTCAGAGATCATAGCCTTAATGTCCGAAGTGTCACTTTGAATACCAGTGACTTTTGTTTCCAAATTAGCCTGAGAAACTTCCAGAGCTATCATTCGGGCCCAAGATTCCGGCCAGAGATGAGGATGCCTGAGCCAAAGTAGCCACCTGCGTATTCAAAGAGTCCAATGAAGCTTGAAGAGACTGACTGAGGATGGAAGACCCTGAACATTTGTAGACTTGAGCATATTGAGCAATTCAGTGAGGTTTGAGGATTGTTTCAAGTACACCTCAGTAGCCTCCAAAACTTTAGAGTTGAGTGCTGGGTCTTCTTTGACAAACTCCCTGATTTCATCTATCGTGGTACCTACACCCTGAAGATGCCCGAGGAATTTAGCCATGTTTTCATCCAGTCGGTGAATGTTGTCATACATCAGATCCCTGTGCTCATGAACATTTTCATCAAAGCCATGTACTTCAGCTTTTAGATCAGTATAACTCGCAGCAGCCTCAGTGTGTTGTTCCCACAATGTGTCAGTGACCCCAGAATATAACCTTCTTGAAGCTTTGGTGATCCACTAAACGAGTTGTCTTTCGAAGTGGGAGAACATTATCAAATCTTTCAAATTCATCAGTGGAGGAAGAGGAGTCATCATTGTCAGGCTGGACTGGTGATTTAGTATGCTCCTGTGGATCAGGCTGAGGCTCTTGTTCAGCTTGAACCTTAGCGTCCATTTCTTCTCCAGCTAATAAGATTTCATCATCGGCCTCAGCAAGCTCATCTTCAGAAAATAAGATCCCAAGTGACATCAGCAACAGTAACCAGGGTTGGTGATGGGTTCCATATCAGCGGGTGGTGTGTTTCCCTCTCGAGTCTTTGTCCCCGTTGACCCCTGACACCTGGTGGGCGTTTCCCAGTGCCTTCGTTGGAGTCAGGATTGGTTGTGGGTTCCGTATCGGCGGGTTGTTTCTTTCCCTCCGAGTCTTTGTCCCCAGTGACCCCGAGACACCGTGGGCGCTTTCCCAGTGCCTTTAGCGAGTCGTGATAGTTGTATCCCTATCACGGTTGTTTGATTCCCTCGAGTCTTTGGGATCGATCAGTGTGCCCTCGCACAAAGGCTTGGTTTTGCTAATGTCATCACCGGGCGTTATGGAAGGCGCTCCCCTACCACCGGGTTGTATATTTCCCTCTGGATCTTGGGAGTAGTGGTTGTGACCAAGGGCACCGCTGTGATGTATCGTGTCCTTCGTTGTCACAGGGTGGATGTTGCCCGTCAGTGGGTGTCTTTTTAGTCTCGGCCTTTTGTGCCTTTTAGGTTGTGTTCTCAAGCCTCGTGGCCCGGGACTTGGGTTTAGTCTTAGTCCCAGTCTGAGACTTCCCCTTTCTCTTTTTAAGAGCAGGGTTTGGAGACACTGATCCCTCCCGGTTGTTTACAGCAACCATATGGGCCGTCAATTCAATAGGAGTGACAAGGGATGGGTCTTTTTGAAAATTTGATTGGCTCAGAAGCCCTGGTAAAGCACCAAATTTTTCTTCCTGAGGGTAGTTTGAACCCAGTAATACTTGTAAAGCACAAGAGACAAACCTAGGATACGAAACGTATTTCATCCTAGTTTTGCTCTATAGCTTGGTCACGAGATCACTGTAAATGATCTCCCCAATGTCGAAAGTGACCCCATTCATCAAGCAGTATGCCATCATCAACTGAATAGAGTTAACTTGTTCCGTGGATGAGTGGTTCCCGCCGAGGACCTGAATCACAAAAGTGAATAGGATCCTCCAAGCCACAGTAAATGAGCTTTTGGTGACCTGGGGTCTTGTCCAAAAACGTTTGATCTAAACGATTTGTTTTAACCCATCCTTCACCGTGGAGGGTTCGTGATGGGCGACATAAACTCCTTTGTTATAATCCAACCCTGTTGAAGTGTAAAACGTTTTGTAATCCAGGGTGAATTGTTGTTGCCCCCATGAAGACTGAATCGATGAGATATTCCCCGAGAGGTCCGAGGTTGTTCTCATCAGTAGAGGGTGTCGGGTCAAAGGTCTTGGTTGTTGCCCAAAACTCCCTGAGGAGATTTTGGTAAACAATGGAGGGACACTGAATAAAGGCCGTTTTGGTGGGCAATTAAACAAAAATTTCATAATGTCTTTGTAGGCTGGGACAGTTTCAGGGTATTCAAAGTTGCCTATGACATTATTTGTTTTAAATTCAACATTTGTAAGATCCCCTACCCACTGAGAAGCAAACTGGAGAGATTGAGTTCTAGCCATTTCCATTTCAAATATTTTAGGGTTTTGAAAAATATTTTTGACTAGAATAACCCAGGTTTTGTTTTGATCTCTCAAGTTTGTGATGAAGAACTTTTGTAAATGTTTACAAGAAGGGTTTTCCAAAAGGGGTTTTAAGAGTATTTGAGCACACACAAATTTTTTTGAGTTTTAGAAATGATTTTGATAGAGTTTTGTTGCTGAAAAAGATTTGTGAGTGTTTGTTTGTGTTGGAAGAGGGTATTTATAGAGTGGTAAGAGGGGTGATTTATGCATAATTGGGAATATTAAGAGTCGGTTTTTGAAAACGTTTGAATTTCCACATTTAATGCTACCACTCCATTACCCACGAGAAAATCCCGTTTTCAAGGGAATCAGTTGCAGGCACGTAAAAGTGCACCTTTTGCAGAGAAAATATCAATTTGATATTCTTGTGAGAGGAGACATTAAATGCCAAGTGGGATGAATAAGAAGAGAAAGAGAGATATATTCCTATATTAAATTGGCATAGTTACCAACCTAGGACATTTAAGTAACTGATACTTGGATCATTTAGTTACTCATTCAATGCTCTTTGTCAAATGTCAGGGACCCTGAATGAGTCTTACTCATTCAATGAGAGGTTTATTTTGAGTGTTCAGGGAGGATGGACCAATTCGAGAACTTATCGAGATTGGTTTTCAGATACTTGACTTTCAATGTCAAGCATTCCCAATTCAGCTTTCAGTCTCCTTAAGGTAGGTTCATCCAAAGGTTTGGTGAAGATATCACCAGCTTGATATTCATTAGGGATGAAATGAAGTTCTATGTCTCCTTTCATTATGTGATCCCTGATGAAGTGATATCCGATATCAATGTGTTTGGTTCTTTGGTGGAGGACAGGGTTGTTGGAGATTGCAATAGCACTGGTGTTATCACATAAGATGGGCACCATTTTGTAATGGATGTTATAGTCACTAAGTTGACTTTTCATCCATAATACATTGGCACAACATCTTGCTGCAGCTACATATTCATTTCACTGAGGACATAGCCACTGATTGTTGCTTTTAGCACTCCAACAAACCAGTTGCCTCCAAGAAATTGACAGACCCGAGGTACTTTTTGTCCATGTTGTGCCAGCGTAATCGAATCGAGTAGCCCTTGAGATCAAACCCTGAGCATTTTGGATAATAGAGTCCAAGATTTGGGGTTCCCTTCATGTACCTGAGTATTCTTTTGGCTGCAGTGAGATGGGATTCTTTAGGATTGGACTGATATCTTGCTATTAGACAGACTGAGAATTGTATGTCTGGTCTAGTAGTAGTTAGATACATCGCTGATCCAACAATCCCTCTGAAATGAGTTTGATTTATGATTTGCCACGAGATCGGTCCAAGGTTGTTAAGTGGGACCATTGGCGTCTTCACCGAGGCATAGTCGAGATATCTCATATTTCTTCAAGAGATTTCTGGTGTATTTCTCTTGACTGATGGATATTCCTTTATCAGCTTGCCTGATTTGTAGTCCAAGAAAGTATGTGAGTTTCCCCATCATGCTCATTTCAAACTTCTTTGTCATCAGTTTTTCAAACTGTTTGCAGAGTTTGTAGTTTGTTGAGCCAAAGATGATGTCATCAACATACACTTGGACCAATATCACATCCTGTTGAGTTCTATAGACAAACAAGTGTGTTGTCTATCTTTCCTCTCGACAAACTTGTTTTGTATCGTGAAGGCTGAGAGAGTTTCATACCATGCCCTTGGAGCTTGTTTAAGTCCATAAAGTGCTTTGTCAAGCTTGCGACATAGTCGGGAATTCACTACTCTCAAAGCCTGGGGTTGTGAACATACACATCTTCCTTGAGATCACCATTTAAGAATGCACTTTTAACATCCATTTGGTAGACCCTGAAGTTCATGTATGTTGCATAAGCAAGGAAGATCCCGATGGCTTCCATTCTTGCAACAGAGCAAATGTCTCATCATAGTCAATGCCTTCTTGTTGACTGTAACCTTTGGCTACAAGTCCGGCTTTGTTTTTAATGACAGTTGTCGTTTTCATCGCTTTATTTCAAAACCCACTTCATTCCTATGACTACTACATCCTGAGGACATTTGATCAAGGTCATAACTTTGTTTTTGTCAAACTGTTGTAGTTCTTCTTGCATGGCCGAACCCAGCTTGGGTGTTTGGGGGCCTCAATGACACTTTTGGGTTCTATATCCGATAGGTAATCGCATATAGACATTCATTAGCTGAAGTCGTAGTTAGATTAGCGCCATGCTTCTAGTGAGCATGCCCTCAATGGGTTCACCAATGATGTTTACAAGCTCAATGTCCTGAGATCTTGTCCACTTACTTTGTGGTCTGGGATCTGAGCTTGATGATGTCACTAGGAGTTCGGGATGTGAGTTCAGTGCAAGAGCCACAAAATCATTTAGAACATCTGTAGAGATGTCTTGTTCAGGGTGAGTTTCATGAGTTACAGGTTCCTCGATCATTTGAATCGTGTTACCTATCCCAGCAGGGACTGACTGATTATCAATGAACTCACCGATGGTTGGTTGGGGTAGGTTGTGAGGTAAGACATAATATGAGATGTCATGACGCTTGATATGAGGAATTGAATTCAGAGTTGTACTCATTAGGAGGATATCTTGATGAGTTATTAATTCCTATTTCCTCCATCGAGGTGTTGGTGAACTGATGCTTTCAACACTTTCATCAAAGGTGACATGAAAGGTTTCCTCAACTTGTTGTCTCCTTGTGTTAAAAACCCTGAAGGCTTTGGAGATCAATGAGTAGCCTAAGAAGTATCCATCATCAGCTTTTGCATCAAAGTTGCCTAGATGATCCTTGTGGTTATGAATGAACACAGGACATCCAAACACATGAAAATAGCTGATGTCATGAAGTCTACCTTTGAAGATCTCATATGGGGTTTTATTATGTCTTTTGACAATGATTGACCTGTTTTGAGTGTAACAGGCTGTTTTGACCGCTTCACCCGAAATGTTTTGAGAGGGCTGAGCCGTTTAACATAGTTCTAGCAGCCTCAATGAGAGTTCTGTTTTTCCTTTCAGCAACCCCATTTTGTTCTGGGGTGTATGGAGATGAGAAATTTTGAGAAATTCCTTTTTCATCACAGAAACTCTCGAGATCTTGATTTCTAAACTCAGTACCATTGTCAGTTCTGATTTGTTTAACTGTAATGTCATTTTGGTTTTCAATCTTCCTGATAAATTACATTATTGTATCAGCTGCCTGACTCTTCTTGGAAAGAAAGTATACCCAAGTGTATCTTGAGAACTCATCAACAATGACAAGTGTATACTTCTCATGCTAGATTGATCTGGGACTGACAGGTCCAAAGAGATCCATGTGCAGGAGGTGAAGGAAGCTTTTGATGGAGAAATTTTGTTTGGTTTTGAATGATGCTCTGTGGTTGTTTACCCTTTTCACAAAGTGAGCATGGTTTGTCTTTTGCAAAACCAGTGATGGTAAGCCAAGGACCTTGTTTTGTTTTGCCAAGTTGTTGAGGTTTTGAAGTTTAAGTGTGAGAGTCTCTTATGCCACAGCCAATTGATAGTTTCAGTGGCTTTGGCAAAGAGACACGTTCCATCTTGGGAGAGTGTTGACATGTCTTGCACATAAACATCATCTCTCCTAGGAGCTATCAACACAACTTCCTTGTTGGCATTGAAAATGGTACCTTGTTTATCATTGAATTGTACAATGTATTTAGCATCACATAGTTGACTGACACTGATGAGAATGTATTTGAGACCATTGACATAGGCTATTCTAGAGAAAACTATTCCATTGCAGCCATCAACCATAACCTTCGTGGGACATGATGAGTTATCACCAAATACTACCTTGGGCCCTGGTTCCTTTACATACTTGTGTAGATATTCCTTCACACCAGTCATGCTTCTTGAGCATCCACTGTCTAGATGCCAAATAGGCTCCCTGGCATGTCTCTGCACAAGTAGTAAACTGAATTAGTTTCTCTTAGTGACCCACTTACTAGTGGGTTTGGGTCTCAATGTCTCTTTGAAATTTGCAATCGACTCATGGTCAGTGGTTGTGTGCACAGTGCTACCACAGGTTTTGCATTTAGAGGCTGAGGATGACTCGGTGACTCTAGGTTGTTTGGAATTTCTCCTTGCATGAATGACACCGTCATGTTGGGATGTCTCATTAGCTGGATTACCGCAAATATCACAAAGATGTGTTCATGAGACAATCATCCTGATGTTGATCATTAAACCCACAGTGAGGGCACAGAGGAAAAGGTTTTGCTCTATTCTTGGGAGCAGCTTTGGAGGATGAAGCATACTGATGACCAACTTTGTTATAGTTTGCTTGACGACATGTCAGATGGTCTCAGTCCTGTGATCATCCTTTTTGCATCATGCAAAAAGGATTCTATACCGTTGTCGATGGTATGGCTGGTGTAATGACACAACTCACACTTTTGTTTGTTTTGGGAGGTTGACTTAGACTTTGAGGAGTTGGAGGAAGTCGACTTTGTCTCCTTGATTGGTTCAGGGACCTTTTCAATGGATTCCATTTTTCAGTAAGCTTCCTCACAAGTTCGGTCAGTTCTGAATTTGGTCAGCTTTAGTGGGACAGGATATTGAAGTCTCAGTAGGAGTAGACTCTTGTTGAGTTTGTTTTGTTGGTCTTTTCAGGATGGTTCTACCAAGTCCGGACCTTTCTTTTGGTGAGTGAGGATTGAATTTCAGTGGAGTAAGCTCAGAGCTTGGAGCAAAGACCAAGAGGTTTCAGTGGTGGAAGCGGTGCTTGAGATTCTGCTTCAGACTCAGAGAAGTGTTCAGTACTACTCGGGCACATCGTGGAGTCCAAGCATGCTCTTTAGAGCTTGACTTTCATGCTCTAGAATCCTTCCAGAAGCGAAATTTGGAAGCTTACTCGTGATTAACCCGCTCAATCCAATCACTGGAATTAGGACCAGTCAATATATTTGTAATCATGCCACCAGACACAAATGGCTTAGGAGACTGGTCTTTGTTGAGAGAGTCAGGGAGATGATCTTCACCTATGACTCTCTTCTTGCTACTGGGGGCTCCCACAACATCAAAGACCCTGGGATTCTTAGCAGTCCAACTATTAAGAATATCATTTGCCTTTTTAAGTTCATCTTGAAGATTCTGATTTCTTTTAATTAGTTCAGTGTTTTGAATTTGCAAAGTGACAGCTTCAATCTTGGCTTGTTTTAAAATAAGCAATTCATCCCTACACTTATTCAATTCAAAACTTAACTTGTTTGTACTTAGAAAAAGATTCTCTTTGCTCTTCTACAAACTTAAGGTCTACATTTAGATAATTCATATAGGACGCCAATCGAGTCATCATCCATAGAAAGTAAAATGTTTACCTTCTTCATTGTGATGTTGACCCATTCCCCGCTCTGGCATGATTCTTTCCAACAGCTAGCTTGTCCTCTTTGAGAGAGCCATCAGTGCACCGACATGTACCATTTCATCATCGATGAGACCGCTCTTCATCCCGTCAAAGGTTTCAAAGAACGAGGCCTTTGTTTTTGCCCCTGCACGCTTTTAACATTTGTTGTTGTCTCTCGAGGGATGGCCTCAAGCAATGCAAGCTTAGCTTTAGCTTTCTTATACTTGGCTTCATAATCAATGGTTTTGTTATTATCTGATTTATTTTGAAAATTTTGATGAGACTGATACATTTTTGGTTGAAATTTGCTGAAGCCCGAGGACTGATTTGAACCTGATGGTTTATAAGAGGGTTCTGAAATTGTTTTAGAAAAACAGTCTTTTGCAAAATGACCCTTTTGTGGCACTTAAAGCATTCAGTGTCCTCATTTGCTTTAGCACTAGAAAAGCCTTTGTTTCTTTTATAAACCTCGAGAGTTAGCAAGGAGTGCCCTTTCCTCGAAATTCAGTGTTCAGGTCGCTTAGGTACTCCTCACTTGATCTCTCATCAAGCTCATCATCTGAATTTTCTTGAAAATCTTGAACCACATTGTTAGAGAAGAAGGCAGTTGATATGGGTGTGAAGTGGTGGTCGGGACTTCTTAACTTCCTCGAGACTTCTTTAAGTCGTGGTATCGTCTGTTGATGAGGTTTTCCTCATAGACAAATTTCCATAAATTTCAGGAAGCTCAAGATTTTGGATATGATTAGCATTCCTCAGTCCCTGAGAGAAATTCAACCACTTCTCCGGGAGACTGTTGACAAAACCAACATTGATTTCATGTTTGGACAACTTAACACCATCATTTGACAGTTCATTTAAAAGAGTTTTGTACCTGGTGTAAGTTTGAGAGAGAGTTTCTGAGTCCTTAGCCCTGAAGGTGTTATACTCAAGTTTCAGTTCCATTATCCTATTTTCCTTGGTATCAGATGGTCCTTCATGACTATGAACTAGGTCATCCCAGGTTTGCTTAGCTGTACTACAACTTATAACAGACTCCATAATATCGTCAGGAAGACAAGATATTATGATACTTTTGAGTCTTTGGTCCCGGTTGACCACTCTCCTTTCATCCGGTCCACTGAGCTTGGTTTGGGCAACCCTTCAGCAATCTTTGGGACAAATGGACCTTCATTTATACACTTGATATAATAAGGTTCCATCCTAATCAAATAGCAAAGCATTCGCTTTTTCCATTTGTTGAATTTGCCATCTTCAAGTCTAGGGGCAAATTTGAATAAGCTCCACCCTTTTATCGACTAGTTGGGGTACATCAATTTCAGCCATTTAGGATCCTAATTTAAAAACTTTTTTAGAGCGGCCTAAAACAAGTTTTATAATTAGCCTTGCTCTGATACCACTTGTTGTTCCCCGTTCACTATCATTTAAAACAGTTTTAAATGTATAAAACAAGTTAATAGTGAACTATACCAAATTAACATAAGTAAAACACACAAAGTAATTTTCAACATCATATTCTTATTAGAAGTAAATCAACAAAGAATACGTTACCCAAGTACTTGTGGAATAGTACTTGGGATTGAAATGACAAAGTTGGGTAACTCCTCTCTAAGCTCAGCTAAGTCCTGAGCACAACTCTTAGAGCTCACTGAGCTATCTCAAGAACTAAGTTGTATTTGGAGGAGTGAAAAGATGGCTTGCGTGTATGTGTGTTTTTACAATTCACAAGCTTAAACTTTTCACTCCATCTCTTATGCTATTTATACATGTATGAGTTTTAACTCTTTCCTAAGTGACAAATCTGACATCATACGTAAGACAAAATACTGATGTATTTTGTCTCTGCTAAAGACTATTCTAAGTAAAAGACAAGGTCGCTTTCCATAACTCGGTGATGACACCGAGCTTGTAAGTTAGCCATTCAGGGAAAGTTGACTTATGTTGATAAGGACTTCTTCTTATCTGATTCAAACTTCTCCCGCCTTGTCCCGCTCTTTCTTCAGTCTATTTGTTCTTCAGTCTTCTACTTCTTGTCTTCGTAAGTAGTTGGAGAGAGGCTTAGGGATTCAGTGAGTTATTGTCATCACTCACCGAATCCATCATCTTCTTCTTGACTCAGTCTTCACCCTTTAAGTTCGCTACTTATGAGTGGAGAGACTACTTCTACGTCGCATTGAGTATCCCGAAGATGACTCACTGAGAGGCTATGCACTCAGTGACCTGATTAGTGTTAAACGGACTAAACACTTGGGCTATTTTCTATTCAAATCCTAGATTAAGGGGTTTGGGTATTTACTGAACCCAACACTTCGTAAGGTGGATAGAAGACTACCCTTTGCCTGATGGGCTCAAAATGCCCACACATATTGGTACTTATGATCGGAAGGGAGACCCGGATAACTTTTTACACCTGTTCGAAGGGGCTATCAGAATGCAGAAGTGGGTCATGCCCGTTGCTTGCCAGATGTTTACATATACCCCGTTAGACCGCCGCATATGGTGGAACGGGTAAAAACCGGGTAGCATTGTGAATTTGGATGATCTCAAGGCCAAGTTCGATCACACTTCACGCAGAAAAGTTCACAAGAACGCACTTAACAAAGGCACAACATCAAGCGTGAAGGAAAACGAGAGCACCGTGGCTTTCATTACCGATATACCGATGACACCTTACGATATTGGGTCGCACGAAGACCAACGCATCTCAGTTTTGTGCATGGCCTACGTGAAACAATAGTTTGGTGGAATTCCTCTCCATGACCTTCCCGCAACCCTGCAAGGGCTTGGTGAGAAGGTTTACACCGGATCGAAGCCAAAGAAGTATCTACCAACGGGCTCCGGTCGAAAACAAAGAAAGTCATAGCAAAATCCCGAAGCATCCTTCGTGGGAAGGGTCAAAGAACAAACACAAAGGCAGAGACAGGTTTACACCCTACCACAAGAACATCAATCACAGGCTCTTGGCTAATCTGTCCAAATCTCCAAGGGAGATACTTGCTACAGAAAGGGCTACGAAAGCCTTTGATCCTCCTCCTCGTTTGGCAAGTAGGGGAATGATTGTACAATAGATTGCACTACCAGGCTTCGATGATGATCAAAGGTATGATGGGTGTATGTTCCAGCCAAGACTTGTCTTTCAGATGAGAATAAGAAATATGAAACACTACGTTAAGTGATTACGCAGGGGTAGGACCCTGCGAACCACCTCCGGCGTGAGAGTAAGTATGATTTATGGTTGTATAAGTGTGTGTAAGTAAAGAGATGAGTGTGAAATGAGCATACCATAATCCATTGCCCTTCCAACCTATTTATAGTGGAAGAAATAGGGTTAGGGGCACTTCTGCATGAATGTCGGAGATCATGGGGCGTCCCATGATTGTGGGTAACCGCTAGGGCTTAGTGACCCACGTTCTAAAGCTTGGCGGGAAGCCGAAAGAGAGGGAGATCATGGGTTTGACCAAGTCAGGAGGTTCTCCTATCCGTTATTCCTTCGTCAACCATACCCCGAAGGGCTTAGGGCTTCGAATGGCGAATTCCCCGTAGGTAACCTTCATGCTTACGAATGGTTTGACGCCTATGGATATTCTGGAATCCTAACTTGGGCCTTCGAATAGAAGGGCTTCGACACGTCTCGGAGGAGTGTCCGTCGAGCTGTTCGGAGGGTACATCATCAAGCCCCTCAGTCGAAAGTGATGCATATGAGCGAAGAGGCATTGATTTCGACTTCATGCTTCGAAAAAATACCCTGTTGGGTTTATTGATTCGATGATACAAAACAATAAAGAATGAAACATCAAGGACTTAAAGTGACAAAGAAGAAATCTACAAAAAGATGGAGGGACTTGCTTGCAAAAGAAGATTTACTTATTAGTCCTTCGTAGAGATTTGTAAACCCTAATCCTCTAGTAAATAAAGAGGACATGGGGTGTAGGTTTTGATAATTAAGTCTTCCAATATGTAGTCGTGTAAAGGTGTTTGTGTATGTCTAGGCGTCAAGTCCTCTAAGTGGACGCCTAGGATTTGTATAGTTTAGCCTCAAGAATCTCTTGATTCCTGTTACAAGTTAAGTGTAACCGTATTATTCTGATCAAATAATATTTGAGGCTTGAAGTGATTATAATGAAAAACCTTGTGTCAATAACTATGATTTGTTTTATTATTCATTGCGTGTACAAGTTTATTATCATTGTTATTGTTAACCCTAGAGGCTCAAAACGATCTCAAGGAGTCTAACAAACTCCACAATTGGTATCAGATCTCGGGGAGCTCGTTACCTAGGGATTCACAAGGTTTTATTTGTCGAAGAATGGCGAAAGATGGAAAAAATTCGAATCTGGAAATTTTCGTAAAAGCTTCTGCAGCACTGTTTTGAAACGATCATAACTTTTTCGTTAACCGTTGGATCGTGACGAAATTTTTGGTGGACGTTCTCTGTATACCCATCTAACTTTTCACCGGAGGGATCGTCGATCTGAGGTCTCAATCAAAAGATATAAAGTGTCGAAATCTGCTGCTGTGAAAAATTATTTTGGTGACAAAAAGTAATAAAAGGTGAATTTGTTTTATAATCTTGTACTAATTAATTCATGGGATATATTAATTGATCAGACATGAATATGATATATCGTGCCATTAATTATATATTTGATTTCACATATGCCATATTGACTTTTGGATTGATGGACATTAATTCATTTATCATGATATCCTTGTACTGATTTTCGATGATGTTGTCCGGATTAAATTATTAAAGTGATCGTTACTGTTGGACAATGATTGGTGCGCAAGCAAGGTTTATACGACAAGGAAATATTTGATCAAGTTGATTTGTTTTGCGTCTTTTGCATGTGATTCACAAATTACCTCGTACACATATTAATTATCCCTCATCATGGGACGGTGGAGTATTAAATTCATCAAGGTATTTGTGTGTAAAGTAATTTATTGTACTTAAACACTAGCTTCACGATTCCTTCTGTTTATGGTCTGCTGGTATGATTGATTGGATGGAGTTCGAAACGAAGACGTATGTTTTAATTCCTACTGCTACGTAACTAATGCGACCTCATGACCTCATTATTCTATAGTACTGCTGCTACTCATCTGCTGCGGTTGAGATTGATTTTGTTCATGATATGGGAGAGGGATTAAGACGTGACTACAGATTCGATATTACATGATGTTGGATATTACGTTCCTACTGCTCATGTCTCGTTCCACTGCTAGTATCAGTTACCACTGCTTTACTCGTAACCACTGCTGGGCTTCTCGAAAGGTAACCACTGCTAGCTTATATGTTGGAATTATATAACATGACAATCATAAATATAAACAATAAACATCAAGTACACATGCGGAAGCATATAGGAAAGATTAACGAATAATTAATTAACATAAACAAGAATATGCGTACCTTTCTTGATTCTAGCCGAACAAGAATCAAATCCACAAAACTAGCAATTTGGATGAACCCTAATTAGGGTTTATAGGATTATGTGAATTACCCCTTACCGTTTTGTAATTTAATCCAAGAATACTAACAATAATGTGTTAGTACCACTTTCTTGTACACACGTACTATACCGAATAAAAGGAATGCTAGTTTTAATCAAACAAAATAACTTTGTTTTGGAAAAGCTATGAATCGACTCCTAAGAGTGGTAGTTGACCGGTTTTAAGCAAACACACACAAAACTATTTAGGTTTTAGCTTAATGAGTACAAGAGATAAATTACAAACACAATTGGTTTTGTATTTATACCCAAACAAACTTGGTGAACAAGTTTGAGTTGTAGATGGATTGAGTTTCCTTTTCTTGTGGCCGATCGGATGAGGTATCCCACAAGGAATTCCGAAACCTTCCCATTATTTACAACTTAGTCCTTTTCCAAATACATTTAACTAACCGTTAGTCCATTACACTAATTACTTAACGTCCGTTATGTTATTTCATTTAATTAATAAATAAATATAACTATTACATTTAATTATTAACTTTAATTCTCATATGCAAAGTGTGCAATCCGCGGGTCTCGAAGTTCGATCCTAACACACGCCTATTAATTTATTGTCCATTAAACCAACAAATTCCCACTTGGACATATCTTAATAGAGTGATCACATCGGTTAGTGTCTAGCAACACTTCGATGCCTCTAGTACAATTCGAGCAAGGCTCCGGAAAACCTTTTAATGATTTCTCATTATTATTATCCTTTTGTTTCTAATACCATGTTAAATAAAGATATGGAATTAAGTCATTCTTTATTCAACCATTCTGTTTCTCGTTATAAGTGATTGAGCAAGATTACCAAATCTTCTAAACATATTTAGGGGAGATTTTGGGTGTGGCCACACAAACATCTTGTCAACCCTACGAGGGGCCCAGCAGTATTAAACTCCAAAATAAATTTGAAGGAACAAATTCTATCTTGACTACGAGAATAACCCACGAACTTTGCAACACTTCAGGAAACAACCCTTATGACTACCGCCACAGTATAGCGTTAAGTTGTTCCACAGAAGTGCACTACATTCATGACACTTATCTGGTATCTCAAGTCTGAGGATAACTATTCATAATTTACTTAACAACAATATCTATAAAGTAAATTATGTAGTTGGGATAAGTCCTATATTCAATTCATTGAATATCATCTGAAATTGATATGCATTCTCATCAATATACTTTCAAGTATATTCTACCATATCTCTCAAATTTGTCTTAGTTTAACGATACTCCCATATCATTAATTGACAACGGACGATTTAGAATAAATAAATTTATTCACGGATTAAACATGAAAATATAGGATACAATATATTATAAAATCAAACATAGCAAGTACTTGATTTATTATAACAATTGTTTAACATCCTTTATCCAAATACCAAATAGATCAATGCATGAAAATTCCAGTTGATGAATTATGCCTCAAGTAATGACAATCATACTTGTTAACAAGACATAAATCAACCAACTTGATCTATCGTAATTTTGAGAATACTTATTTCAAGAATTCAATTAGTGAAGTCCTTGTATGTGTGCATTCACCAATCCACATAATAATTCATAAAGTGTGTGACATCCTCTATCACCAATTTATGACAATTAAACTTTCAAACATTTTAAAGTCTAAAGTATTCTTATTCTTTTAATGTATAATGCAACTGCGCTCTTAGTAGCACAACTAGTTCACATGGCCATTAACAAGAATGAAATCCTACCATGACTAGTATTGAGTTTCATCTCAATTAAACCAGCATCATTGTATACAAACAACAATATGCTCATTAAAACTCCGTAAACTTTAATACCTTATTGTGTAATGTTTGATGTCTTCCAAACTTTCAAGTTTGAAGCTGATGACAATTTGCACAACAATTGACATATTGTTTATCCGTAGAATCTAGGAGCAATTTCGGTGAGGATGTAATTCTATGAGAATATTTATTACACAAGTTATCTAATAACTTTTAGTTAGATATCAATGTTGTCAAATCATCTATCATTCAAGAATGATACAACAATTTGAATACACTACATGATGTACATGATGAATCTACATGTCAAACTTAGACTTCATTCATGTTCTATCTTGTCAAAAGATATTTATCCATTTCCCAAATGATATATCATGTTTTATTAGAATCATTTATTTTACTGCACATGTTTATTAATAATAAACATATATTCCAAGGTTGTATGTTTTAATTCTTAAATCTTACAAGTGAAGTTTCATTCCAATCTAAGACTTAACATTTAGCTTACAAGGAATGTTACTTCCTATATGTTTATACAACATATAAGATTTAAAACCTTAACATAATACTCCCACTAGCTTTCAGAAATACTTAAAATTTATCTTATTTCAATTATAAATCAAACCTAGGATTTAATAATTAAACATAAGAATAATTTTATAGATGCATGCATTTATCCATTCATGAATTATTGCACTTCGTACACTTCCAAAGATTATACGAATTCAAAAAACCTTTCGATTACTTACCGTCCTCGCTCAAGTAATTTTTCAAGAAAGAGTTTTGATATTCCATTGTCATATTTTGTTAGACAATGAAAACAAGTCACCATCTTTCTCATCTTTATTTCTTTCATCTTCACGCATAGTTTGTGTTTGTGTTTAACGAGTTCTACGCATAACGTGATATAACGTGTTGGGTTTGTGATAAGGTTGATAGATTTAAGGTCCTACATATTTCATATTAATGAAAACAAGTATGACAATTATCATCTTTATATATTTAATGTGTCTAGGAAAGAATATTCAATCACAATTAATTGCTTAAGTATGATTAATAATCTTGTCATAAAACATGCATTAAATATGTGTACAATTTTGTCCATATGATTTCTACATAGAAATTCAATCCACTAGGGTTTTTCATCTCTTTGAAGAAACTCATTTCCATTCTCCAGTCTAACTATTAAGATAAACCAAATTTCCAAAATTGATTATCTTTATGGACATCATCTTTAACATTCATAGTATGAGTAATTTACCCAATTCAATATTTGGTAATCCATCATAATGATTATCAGGTTTACTATAATCCTGAAACTCATATTTCTCAAAGATATAAGTAAAATATCAAAATATCCTTGCGATCTATGAATGAAAATTCCATCATTATGAGGTCTATCATTTACATGTCTAACCTCATCATGATATTTACTAGTGTGTTTTAGAAGATTATGTATCTTGTAATTTTATCTTTCAAGATAAAAAAAACTCCCACTTGCCTTTTGTAATATATAAACTATCTATATATACTTAGCAGTTAGAGCAAAACTACATTGTTCTCTTTTTGGGACATTACAAATACACATTGATAATTCCTGATTTAAGTTTGTTAATAACCTATTCATAAGTAGTTTAACAAATTCAGAATCTTCAATTTTAAAACTTAATGTGATTCATCACATTCCATACTAAAATGGTGTTTTATCAATCTTCTAGGTTGGAGTCATATTGAGTATATTCAATCCATACTCAATTTTCTAACCTTGTTACTTTTTAAGAAAGAAGTTATGGTTATCTTGAATCAAACAAATCAAATATAGTTTGATTCTCCTAACTGAACATGGTATTCATTAGAATTAATATTGTAAGACAATCTAACAATATATAAGATAAACATATTCCTTTTGTCTTACCTATTTACCAACTAAGTCAACTTAATGGTATAATAGACTTTTTAAGCCAATTGCATGCTTTATAACACAAGTACTTTTTAACCAAGTCACTTCATATCTATGTCTCATCAAGAAACATAAATTATTATAATCCCATTTAACGTTATAAATCATTGATAAACTCAATGACTTCTTGTATATGTCTTAATTAAAAACATAACAAGTTAACGTCTTACTTTATTATAAGTCTTAAAAGACTTTATGTTTATGTCTTTACAATGAATCATAAACATGTTTAACTAAAGTAATTATGAACACAACTCTTGGTTTCAATAGTAATTTCAAGTTAATTTATTTACTTCACAATAATGTAGGACTACATTATTTTTTCATTTATGTCATTCCAAAATACATAAATAAACAAGTTGAAGTAGTATTAGATTACTTCATTTAAGTCATTCTAATAATACATAAATATCTAATTTGAAGTAGTCTTATATATCATTTTTACACATGTTCTAAATACTTGTCTAATTTAGAAACTGCAAATATGTCCATGCAAGGTCTAACTTCACATAGAGATTTACTTTGTTGTTACAATCTCGCCAAGTTCTCACATGACGTAAATTGCAACACCAAGTGTTTCTTGAATTAGATATGTACAAGTCAAGGTTGTCAGGATCGGGATCCTACCTAGGATCGTTTTTGGCTTTGCAAGATCGTGATCGTAGGATCGGATCGGGATCTTAAGATCCTATGAAAATGTGTATATTTTTGTATAGGTGTTGTAGTTCTATATATATATCTCGGCATAAGTCTACACTTAGTCAATTTGTATACTATATAACGTTAAAAAATTAAAAGAATGCCCATACTTTAAAGTTTACTTCGTGGTGAACAATAAATAACCGATTTTGTTTATCTGCTTGAAATGTACATACATGAGACTTAATATAAATTAATAAATCATATGTGTGTTGGTAAAAATAGCATGTAGTTGTCGTGAAAATATTGTTAGTCATTATCGTAATAATTTAGTACTTAATTTAGCCAATGCTAACACTAATTTCCTACACAAACTGCACTCTCCACTTTAATGGTCATTTTGAAAAACAATGAATTAAAGTTCAAAAAAAAAAAAGAAAAACAATGAATTAGTGATTGAGATTGGGATTTTTGAATCAAACATGGGGCTTAAATGCTTCACATAGAAGAAAAAGTCAAAAATGGTTTAGCAAGGATCGGATCGTAACCGATCCTACGATCCTGATACGATCCTACGATAACGATCCTACCGATTTACGATCCCGTTCGCGATCCTGATCGTTTTTAAGTGTAGGATCGTAGGATCGATCTCTACATCATGATCGCGATCCTACAACCTTGGTACAAGTTATATTAGAACGTTAGTCTCTTACCTGCGTACAAGAGAATCCTTTAAATCATATACCTATATGTTGTAGCTTGCACACAATATAGATTTCTCCCACTTGTGCATGGAACAACATCATATAGCAGATAAACAACATGACATATGTTTGTTTATGTGACTAATATGATTGTGTCATTGATATTAGCATAACTAGTAGATGTAGAACCACTTCATTGTCTAATAAGGAAACGTACATGACTATCCTTGAAAACATAAGTGTCTACAAGTGGAAAGTAATTATCTTAAGACATTCTAGAGATAATATGGGTTACTACCAATATGACAAAGCTTGTAACCCCACTAATTAGAGATCATTACATTAATTCCTTATTCAATAAGAACAATACTCCCACTGGATTTGACAACATTGTAAGTGTTTCATTAACCAGTGAAAGAAAATAGTGTTCTATTTACTTCCATACACTTTTGATAAAGTCCATACATAACAATTACTTATGTACTAAAAGAGTGTATTCTACTATGTAGATGATGAACTATCCATCAATGCTATTAACTTGAAAAATTGGGCATGCAATTTATTTCTTAATAGTTCTACTATTCCAACAATTGTAAGTAGTACTTTTAAATGGTCAAAACAAAACAACTAGATAAAATATGCTAGTTTGTCTTTTACCAATTATACAGTAATTAGTCTAACTTCTAATTTAATAACTCAGAAATATGCAATTTTCTTAACTATTAAAATTTGCTTACGAGTTATGTATTTAGAATTTAGACAATTCTAATTGTCCTATCATACCTTTCTTCATTCATGAAAAGGAATAGGATTGAATCTCACTCTCTTAGAAAAGAGGACTAGGTTTATTCTTTTAGTAAAGTTGACTCTACCAAAAAAAACCCTTACAGGTGTAGATCAATTTACCAATACAGGAATAACCTTCGTTTATGGTTTAATGTTGCATTAATACATTTAAAGAATTAGCAAAATTCAATTTTAGTATTTTCGATAGTTAAAATTTTCAAGAAAATAAAATACCCAAGGTAATATTCATATAACCATAGAATTTTCTCGAAAACTAGGATCCAAATTATCGTAGTTCCATTACATCAGTTGATCTGCTAGTAACGAAAGCACATAATAGGGTAATCTGTCGAACAATAATTGGCAAACAATTTCCAATTCCTAGATCACTATGGCATTTATATTTTCCAACGCTATTGCAAATATAAACATGTTTCATCCCATCTTATGCCTTGAGTCCAGTTCTCACTTCCTACTCAACTTAAGTGTCTAACTTAAAGAACTGCAAATATTTCCATGTAAGGTCTGACTTTACATAGAGATTTACCTCTCCATCACAATCTAGCCAAGTACTGTCATGACGTAAATTGCAACTTCAAGTGTTCCTTTTAATTAGATGGCACATAACTTAATTTAAAAAGGGTACTAGTTTTGATTTTATGTGGTCAAATCAAATATGTACAAAGATGTCATGCATTCATCTTGTAGCATAATTTTAATAAAAAACTTTTTATTACCAATTTATAAAGATCAAATTATCAAAGTTTTGATTGAGGTATTGGGTTCACCAATCAAGGAATTTAGCGTTAATTATCGCCCATTATACCGTACTTTTGCATAAGTGTAAACACTTAGTGTTTCGGGTAATTACCACCGAAGTGGCGCATGGAATTAAAACTAATTCACCCTTAAGATGAGTTTGTACATTTATGGCTTACTAAGTAGCTCCAATCGAACTCACAGGGGGCAGAGGACCAGGTAAGCGCAAAAGCATAACCTTATACATCCTTTCAGTGTGGCGCACTTCTTTATTAACCCCTTTATAGTTTGTTCTAGTGGGTGAGCCGTTCAACCATTTAGTACGAATCATCAATCAATTAAACTATTGAACACTTAACTCTTCAAAAACAAATCAAATTTCACCATTGTTTAGTCCGTATTATTTTTCTAATCAAAATTACCCTTTGCTTAAAACTGTCTAACATAATAAACAAACGAGTAAACAAATAAAAAATAAACAACTAAAAACAATGCGCACATAATAAACAATTTAATACGTGTAAACAAGTAGCCACATGCAACTTATTCGATAAAACCCTATTAATAATCAATTGCTAGGTTAAATTAATGTATATATTAATTAGGGCTTTCACTCTCCTAATTGAAAGTGAGCCACATACATCGACGAATCGATTGCGTAAACCTATAATTAATGATATACCAAATTGCACATAATTGATTCATTAATGTATATAATTGAAGTTTTCCCCAATTCAAGATTTATCGTAAATAAACATGTGATAAATATATCTTAACAATTAAACAATATACAAGCAACTATCCATGACAAACATGCATGTATTATCATGGATACATCATAACAATTATACAAATAGTCACAAGATCGCATATCAATAATCCCATGTCACATAACAAATTATTCATGAATTAATCACGTAACAAATATATTAATTCTAGGTTTCGATAAGGTTAGCAAACAATTTTCAAACCCTAAAAAAATTTAAGTGAGTCGACTAAAAATTATGGGTATTCCCAAAAAATCAAATCGACCCAAAAAAAAATCCAAAACCCTAGATTAACCATATCAAACAACATACAATTATTCGTTTTTTACGCGTTTAGTAATTAATTACTCATTAAAACCAATGACTCGTGATGCCACTGTTGGAATTATATAACATGAAAATCATAAATATAAACAATAAACATCAAGTACACATGCGGAAGCATATAGGAAAGATTAACGAATAATTAATTAACATAAACAAGAATATGCGTACCTTTCTTGATTCTAGCCGAACAAGAATCAAATCCACAAAACTAGCAATTTGGATGAACCCTAATTAGGGTTTATAGGATTATGTGAATTACCCCTTACCGTTTTGTAATTCAATCCAAGAATACTAACAATAATGTGTAAGTACCACTTTCTTGTACACACCCATTCTATACCGAATAAAAGGAATGCTAGTTTTAATCAAACAAAATAACTTTGTTTTGGAAAAGCTATGAATCGACTCCTAAGAGTGGTAGTTGACCGATTTTAAGCAAACACACACAAAACTATTTAGGTTTTAGCTTAATGAGTACAAGAGATAAATTACAAACACCCTTGGTTTTGTATTTATACCCAAACAAACTTGGTAAACAAGTTTGAGTTGTAGATGGATTGAGTTTCCTTTTCTTGTGGCCGATCGGATGAGGTATCCTACAAGGAATTCCGGAACCTTCCCATTATTTACAACTTAGTCCTTTTCCAAATACATTTAACGACCGTTTGTCCAATACACTAATTACTTAACATCCGTTATGTTATTTCATTTAATTAATAAATAAATATAACTATTACATTTAATTATTAACTTTAATTCTCATACGTAAAGTGTGCAATCCCGTGGTCTTGAGTTCGATCCTAACACACGTCTATTAATTTATTGTCCATTAAACCAACATTATATCGAAACCACTGCTAGCATCAACCGTTTCTTAAAACCACTGGTAGCGTTATTTGAACCACTGCTAGGCTTCGTGTTACCACTACTAGTAGATTTCGTTACTACTTCTGCTACATATCATGATACCACTCGTTACATGATACTACTGCTACGTTAAGAGAAAGTGTAACAGGTTTCTTACTTATGTTGGAAATTGCGAAGTTTTCAAGATATTGATTATGGATTGCATGGAGGCAGGACTATTCGAATGCTATTATTGGTCAAAGATTGCATGATATTTGAAAGTAGCATGTCACATGGGTTGGTGCTAATATCTATCATGGGTTGATGGCACTCTTGTTCTATGATGTATAATTACGTGAATTTAATATGCCATATATCAATGAGTTGCTTGGTGTTATACGATTGATGTATCACATGCATTTAGGATACTGCTATCAACTTATTCAGTTTGGTAAACATGGTCTTGGTTTTCAATGAGAATTAAAGTTCCTTCTAAGTTGAGGGAAGTAGATCTTGTTTTGGTTGTCGGAGGACACACACATAGGTTATTGGTTTACACATACAGGAGATAGTTTTGGATTTTATTTGTTCTTAAAAAGGTTTAAAAAGCTCATTTTGGAGATTTATTGAACAAAGTGATTACGAAGATAATTAATCATAACCTATTTGATATTGTAGTTGAGTTACCTAGATTCGTGATCTTATCATATCTCAAAGTGGGTGTTACACTTTGGAGATAACTTGTTCGTGCTTCAATAATTATGACAACGAATTGATAATAGTAGATGAAGATTTTAGTCAAGGGATTACGGTCTCCCTATACACCAAGATTGGGTATACGTTCAATGTCATCTTTAGTACAAGACATAAGACACAAGATTGGGTTATTCTATTTCTTTATCAAGTTCGTTATATTTGGTTTTCTTCAAAAGTAATCATTACAAGGAGCTTACATATTTGAAGAATCATTTGATGTTCATGTACCACTCAAGGGGAAGTTTTTGATTCTTACCACTATTGATTAGTATTACTACTGATGGTTTAGATTTCTCTTGTTTCAAGTTCATTTTAGTTTCGGAAAACTTCATGGAGGGTAATTTGAGACATTGGAAGGATGAATTGGATGTGTGGTATTGGTTCGTGGTGGTCAAGATCAAGTTTGTATATGTTCTCTATTTGTTGATAACAAAAAGGGGAAGAGATGTTTGAGTGGCATAGCATGGATTAAGGGAAAGACAAAGGAAGACAAGAATGTTTCATTCATGGTGAGATTTAATTATCTCAACTTCTGCTACTTCGTCTAGGGAAGTTCGTACAAGAACCGTGTTTGTTTTGTCATCATCAAATAGGGGAAGATTGTTGGGTTTATTGATTCGATGATACAAAACAATAAAGAATGAAACATCAAGGATTTAAAGTGACAAAGAAGAAATCTACAAAAAGATGGAGGGACTTGCTTGCAAAAGAAGATTTACTTATTAGTCCTTCATAGAGATTTGTAAACCCTAATCCTCTAGTATATAAAGAGGACATGGGGTGTAGGTTTTGATAATTAAGTCTTCCAATATGTAGTCGTGTAAAGGTGTGTGTGTGTGTCTAGGCGTCAAGTCCTCTAAGTGGACGCCTAGGATTTGTATAGTTTAGCCTCAAGAATCTCTTGATTCCTGTTACAAGTTAAGTGTAACCGTATTATTCTGATCAAATAATATTTGAGGCTTGAAGTGATTATAATGAAAAACCTTGTGTCAATAACTATGATTTGTTTTATTATTCCGCTGCGTGTACAAGTTTATTATCATTGTTATTGTTAATCCTAGAGGCTCAAAACGATCTCAAGGAGTCTAACAAACTCCACATACCCTTTCGCTGCTAAGCTTATCAATTAGAAGATAAATATGCTCCTAACTTAGCGCATTTAATGCTAACTAAACTTTTCGACCAAAAGACTTCTTTTTAAAATTTAAAAACAATTTAAATCGGATAAGAGTAATTTTTTGGGACACGTGTGCGGTGCTTAAGAGAAGTGAAAGAGAGTATTTAAAGGGGGGTAGTTGAAACCCTAGCACATTTTACTCTCTCCCTCACTTTCTACACGCAGTAAACTTGATCGCCATAGCTCCAAAAAAGGTAAACATCCCTCGTTTGTATCTTTTTTCTAAAAAATGGATTCCAAGTTTATTATTAAATAGAAAAAATGTACGTAAGCGCACAAGATTTACATGATCATCTAGCCGATTATCCAATTCCATTGGAGTATAAGATCATGTTGCCTAAGTCTAATCAGGGTATATTTGATGCCCTTCAAGGTTTCGTAGGGCTATACATACATGTATTTAGCCCTTCCAACCTTAGGATTCCCGCACCCACTTATATTAGAGTTTATGCAATACTACAAGGTGCATATTTCTAGGTTCAACCCATTTGGTTTAGCCCGACCACATTTATAGTAATGTGTAAAGCATATGGCTATGAACCAACTCTAAAGGTGTTAAGGGGTTTTTTGAATTTGTATCCCGGGGAAACTGGTTAACCTTGGCTAAGAGGCCCGAGGCGAGATGTGCCAACCTGTTTGGGAGAGTATACACCAACATAACAGCTTGGAAAGGCAGTTTCTTTTATGTGCAAAATACTTTTATCCCACCCAACTATCCAGAGCTGTTGAATAAGGAGTATATGTTTGATGCAAAACGATACAATGACCCCTTGCCATATGAGGTGCGAAGGGATCCCTGCTATCAGCGTTTGGCTAGATACCCTGTTGATGTGCAAGTGTTCCTCGAGCCAATCTTATACATGGCTGGGATTGCCCAGAGCTGGGAGGGGTCTCCCAAGAAGCCTGTTATCATATACCATGTACATAGTATGTTTTTCTACTTCTATTTAAGTAGGACCAATGTAGCACTAATATTTATTTTTTCTTGTTTCTTTTTTGAAGAGATGTCATTCAGGAACTTTATGTACAAAGATTTGGATGAAGACTTGAGCTTCATGCCCGCTGAGAAGGCCGAAGAGTCTTACGGTGTTGGCTTTCCTTCCACATCCGTCAACAACAATGAGGTGGATACTCCAAAGCCGGAGCCTATTGCATCAGCACCCTCGCAACTTGCGCTGGAGGGTCCTTCTCAACTTGTTGAGAATGTTGCAGACTCGGACGATCCTGCGGAGGAGGATGTCCAGGTTGTAGGTTCCACCGGGATAGTGACGAGGTTGAAAATCAAAAAGGAACAAATGGCAAGGCGGTTCAGTCAACTAACAAAAGGAAGAATCCCTACGCCTCCGGATCTAGCCGTGAAGCGAAAGAGTCTTTGAAGGTAGAAAGTTTGTGAAGTCAGCCTTTGAGTTACTAGATGAATCAGTGGAGGTGCATGGTAAGCAGTTCCTCCTTATAAAACATGTGAAATGATAATTGTCAAAATTAACTTAGCCCTTATACATTGTATTGGTTGCAGCCTTCCAAAACGAAAGAGCTTCCCAATGCTTTGGCTTGTCACCAGATTGTGGATCATGTCACCCCCCTCAATGGAAAGGTGTGCTGGACAATATGTCCATTGAAAGGGTTTGTGATATGCATGACAATGGTGTAGCGAAAAAGCGTATTGGATAATCACTTAAATGGCAGAACCAGAGAGTTGCTTAGGGTTGTGACCAAGGCTAGACAGGAGATGGATGTCATGTTGGAAAGGGAAAACATAGGGATCGAGGTATGCAAAGTTGGAGGCCAAGTGTGATGAGATTGAGAAGGACCTTGAGAAGAATCCTCTCGTTCAAGACCTTCGTCAAAAGGTTGCAGAGTTGACAACTGAAATTGTCCGACTTAAAGTGGAAGAGGGTAGGATAGTGACTCTCGTTGGTCAAAATGCTGTGCTTGAAGCGAAGTGTGCTGGTTTAGAGAGTGAGAGGTCTAGGATTGGAGAGGTGGAAGTGAAATTAAGGGAGGAGATTGATGGCTTGCAAATGAGATACAAGATGTTTGCAAAGGATCGTATGCGGAGGTTGTGTCTAAGGTGGTGCCATATATAGCCATGGAACTTTATCATAGTGATGAATTGGGAGCACAAATGTGGAAGGTCATAAAATCAGCTATTTTTCATGGGAGGTGTTTAGCTTTGGAGGAGGTGCTAAAAACAGGAAAGCCCGTGACCTCTCCAAAATTGAATGCTACCGTCCCACATCAAAAACCGAGTATGATGAGGCAGAAATGCATTTGCAACAACAGAGTACTCCTTCCTAACTAAAGCTACCAAAGATCCTATGGCACCACTAGAATACCTCCTTTCCAAGAAGCCCCGCAAGCTCAAGCCTACGACTCCTACCAAGAAAACAGTATCTACCAAGCCTACCCCAGTTCAACCATCTCCAACTCCCTCCCCCAAGAAGCAGGAATGAAGGCTGCCATGTCGGCAGTAATTTGGTTTCAAGGGTGGCATGTACCCTTTAAGACAATTTGTGTTATTTGACAATGCTTGTCTGGTTCTCTAAACAATTTGAATATTTGCGATGTATGGCCTTGGGCCAAAGACAACGTAATTGGGGCTTAGGGTCCTTATGCAGGTACAAGGGCACTAGCCCTTATTTTCAATGGTATAGTGTGGGGGAGTACCTCTACACACTTAGATATTATTTATGTTTGTCTTCTCTTACGCTATTTTTCCGACGCTTAACTTTTACATCCTAAGGTTAAACAACCTCATTGTGTGTAAATTTCAACACCAAGAGTATAATGACCAAATTTGATCATTGACAGAGGTCGCGACCCACTCTATCTCAAAACCTTTAGGTAGTATGACTTTGTATATATTTTCACAAGTGCCATAAACTACAAGGAGAGTTAATGTGAATGTTTTAGTAGGCTTAAATTATGAGGCGTTTATTACACCTTATGCCCTTTTATTCGACATTGAAACTCATAATCGACTTGGTTGAACAAATCTTTGTGTTTAAGAAATGAAGCAAGAGATTTGTGGGAAATGTCTTATTTATCATTGAATTGGTAGAGAGGATTACATCATTCTTGAAATAAAAACTATGACAACTACCAATAATGTTTGCTTTTCCTTGAGAAGCTTCTAATTACAAGAATGAAAAAGTAAAAGTACTTCTTAAACATAGAACTTTCGAAGGTTCGTACCATTCCATGTCCTATCGATGGGTTCTCCGAGAAGAGTGGCCAATTTGTAGGCTCCGTTGTCGTAGGCCTCAACTACCATGTAAGGTCCTTCCCAAGTAGGTCCCAGCTTTCCCTGGTATTACGCTTGCTTGCATTGTTGAGGCGTAGTACATATTCCCAGGCTTGAAGGTGGAAGGCCTGACCCTTTTGTTATAGTAGCCTTCGATCTTATGCTTGTGTATGGCTTCTCGGATGGAGGTCGTCTCTCTTCTTTCTTCTAGTAGATCCGGTTCTCCCTCGATCCTTTCATCATTTCGAGGCATCATACGTTGCCACACGCTCGTGTGTACACTTAGTTCGAAGGGATGACCGCTTCGTTCGTATGTTAGGTGAAGGGGTTTCACCATTGCTTGACTTAGGGTGTGTTCGATGGGCCTATAGTACTTGAGGGAGTTCATCTACCCATCCATGGTGGGTTCGTCCCACTTTTTCGATCCCTTTGACGATGTCTCTATTTGTAACCTCCACCTGTCCGTTACCTTGTGGATGGTAGACGGATGTCCAAGACTGCTTAATGTTGAGCCCTTGACGGAAGTCATAGAAGACTCCTTCAAATGGCTTTCCATTGTCAGATATGATTATGTGGGGCATTCCGAATCTGCACACAATGTGCTCCCACATAAACTTCTCTATCTGTCTCCCTGTAATGGAGGCTAAAGGTTTAGCTTCTACCCACTTAGTAAAGTAATCATTGCCACCAGCAAAAATTTGACTCCTCCAGGAGCCATAGGCATAGGTCCTACGATGTCAATACCCCATTGGGAGAAGGGCCATGCAGATGTCACACTTGTCATGTCCTGCTCGCATCTTAGGAACGTTTGAGTGTATCGACAAGCTTCACATTTGAGAATGATTTCGCGCATCCCTGCATCGAAGGCCATTAATAGCCGAACTTCATTATTTTCGAGACAACTGAGCGGGGTCCTGCATGGAGGCCGCAGGATCCTTCGTGGACTTCAGCGACAATGCTCGCAGCCTGCTTGGGTCCCACACATCGTAAATAAGGTGATAGAAATGACCTTCTATATAGGGTTTCCCCTATTAGTCGGTACTGTGGGGACTTAACCCGAATTTTCCTTGCTAGCTTGGGATCTTCAGGGAGAAGACCGCTTATCAAATATTCCCTGATGGGAGTCATCCATGTATCTCCTTCTTCGTGAACCAGTGCGTCAACTTCCTTGCGAATGATGGACCTTTCAGGTAAGACTTCGACAAGTACTTCTTTGGTGAGATGAGCGAAGGCCATAGAGGATAGCTTGCTCAGTGCATGCCTTCTTGTTCGATTCCTACGAACATGTTTGATGGTGTAGGAGTAAGCTCTCAGATCTCCTTTGTTTTTCCAAGTTTGTTTGATGACGGGTTGCCTTGCTTCATAAGAGTCATTACTTGGTTCGCTACCAATTGGGAGTCTACGAAAACAAAGGAGAGCTTTGACTTCCATATCTTTAGCTAATCAAAGGCCTGCTAGCAGGGCTTCGTACTCCGCTTCATTGTTTGTGGCTTCAAACTCAAAACGAATAGCATTCGTATGCCTTCCCGTCCGTGGCTGACCAACATTAGACTGATCCGAACCATCGTAGCTGGATGCTCCGTCTGTATAAAGTTTCCAGTCATCCTATACTTGAGTGAGTTTAGCTTTGGGCTCTTCCTTTTCGTCTGGCTGGCTCGCTAAAGGTGTCTCGCCAAGAAGTCTGCGAGAATTTGCCCTTTAATAGAGTTTCGACCCTTGAACTCTATTTCGTGCTCTCCAAGTTCAATAGCCCATTTAACCACTCTCCCCAACTTTTCAGGCTTTGACAAAATCTGTTTGAGTGGCTTGTCGGTTAAGACTGTAATCGGATGGGCCTAGAAATAGCGCCGGAGCCTCCTTGCTGCGTAGATTAGGGCTAGTATTAACTTCTCCAATGTTGGATAGTTGATCTCTGCCCCCTGCAGGACCCTGCTGACAAAGTAGATGGGGATCTGTCGTTTGTCTCATTCTGCCATAAGGACTGCGCTAATACTCTCCATTGAGGATGCTAAGTACATGAACAACACCTCGCCTTTGATTGGGGTTGTAAGTGTTGGAAGGATTTCGATGAACTCCTTCATCTTCGGAAAAGGCGCTTCTGATCCCGACTCCACTAAAAGTCTTCTTATCAACGCATCCTTTGAGTGTTTTGAAGAATGGTAGGGACCTATCAGCCCCCTTCGACAAAAATCGACTTAGAGCAGCCAGCTTTCCATTGAGACTTTGCGCATCTTTTAGACACTTAGGAGCTTGGAGATCTGTAATTGCCTTGACTTTGGAGGGATTAGCCTTTATCCCCTGCTTAGTAATCAAATGCCCTAGGAACTGCCCCTCTTCGACACCGAAGGAGCATTTCTTAGGGTTCAACTTCATGTTGATCGCCTGGAGCTGGTCGAAGGTTTCTTACACATCGAGAAGTAGGTCCTCCTCCATCTTGCTTTTGATAACCATGTCGTCAACGTATGCTTCGAGATTTTTGCCTATTTGCTTGTTGAAGGCTTTATCTACGAGATGTTGGTATGTTGCCCTTGCATTCTTCAATCCGAAGGGCATCTTTCTATAACAGTAGACACCTTTGCTTGTGTAGAAGGCTGTCTTTTCTTCGTCCTCATTTGCCATCTGGATCTGATGATACCCTTTGTAGGCATCTAAGAAGCATTTTAGCCGGAAGGCTGCCAAGGATTCTACCTTCGATCAATTTTTGGTAGGGGTAACAATCAGCCGGGCATGCTTTGTTGATGTCGTGAAGTCAACGCACATGCGCCACCATCCGTGCTCTTTTGACCATTACATGGGTTGGCTACCCAAGTTTGGTATTTAACTTCCCTTAGGATGTGCGCTTGTGAGAGTTCATTAACTTCTTTGCAGTCGCAACGTTTCTTTCGGGGCTAGGCTCCTCCTTTTCTGTTTTATTGGCTCAATGTGTTTGTACTCATTGAGTTTATGCTCCGTTTCGAAGGACTGTCCGTCTATCAGCAATGTTCTTGGTACCCCTGTCATGTCAGAATATTTCCAAGAAAAGATATCAAGGTTAGTCCACACAGCTTCGGAGCTTCGCCTTGAAATTCGCCGAGAGTTGTTTTCCTATTACCACCGTTTGTTCAGGGTAGCTAGGGTTAACTACAACTTGCTCTTCCGCATCTGTGCAGCTTAGAATTGCTATCAGAGGCTCCTCCGATTCTTCTTTGATCCTTTTGACACCATATACACCCTTATCCGTCCCATAATTAGAGTGAATGTTCCTACTCCGAAGGGTTTGGAACTTAATAGCAGCATGTATGGTGGAAACAACAATGCCCATCTTTTGCATAGTGTTTCTCCTATTAACAAATTATAAGGAGAATCGACCGACTATGACGAAGGTGAGTGTCTCCGTGTGGGATAAGGGGCCTTCGCCTATGGTGATTTCCAACGGTACTTCTCCTAGGGGCCATGAGTGTTCATCGGAGAACCCTACCAGTGGTGTTTTCGAGTCCACCCCTTTGTGAGCGTATGGATGACTTGAGCTTTAGGAAACAATGCTCATAAATGATCTCACATGAGCTTCAACAATCCATATACGCTCTATTTACCTCCCTGTTTGAGACTCGCACCTTGATGACCACGGGTCACGAAGGGGTGCCTAGGATGGAAGGGAAGGTTATTTCTCCTACGCTCCCGCTCCCCATCTGCTTCCTTCCGTTTAAAGGTTGGATCATGCCTGTGCACCATTAGTATCGGAGCCTATGTAGGGGTAGCCTCCTTCTTGTTTCCCTTCCATTCACCCGGTTGGGTATCGAGAACTTGTCTTTTCCCTTCTTGATGCCCTTAACCGGGTGTGCTAATTGTCCGGATCGTCGCCGCCTCTTAGATCGCTTCTTTAGCTCTCTGCAGTTGTTTGTGTCGTGTCCATGGTCTTCATGGAAATGGCAGATGCCACTTGGACATGTCCCCGGCTTTGCTTCATCGCTGACATCCAGGTGGTGGATCGAAGGACTTTGCGGCTTTTTCGCTAGAATCTCCCTGGGAGATTTGACCAAGTTCGCCAAGAGTCCATGGTTCGAACCTTTGTTTTATGGAGTGAAGCGATCTCTGTTCTTCTTCTTATACTTGGATCCTTCCCAGGAGGACCATCGGGAGAACTTGTCACAAGCTTTATTTTGTTCTATCGGAGCCCCGTTTGCTGCTACTTCTTTAGACTCTATCCAAGTGTAAGTCTTCTCCATCAGTGCCTTATAAGTGGTGGGAAGATCGGTGGACAGGAATTCTACCAAGCTTCGAGTCCAAAGGCCATGTACAAAACCGAGATCCTCCTCGATCTTCGTCGGCCCGTGAATTTGCAAAGTTTCATCGGTGTACCTAAGCTTGAAGGCCCTCGTGCTTCGTTGTCCCTGCTTGATGGTGTGCACGGCTAGATGGGTCTTGGTGTACTTCTTCTGTTGGCTAAAGTGTGATCAGAACTTAGCCTTAAGGTCGTCTAGACTTACAATGCTTCCCAACTTCTGTCCATTCCACCATATTCTCGCGGAGTCTCTGAGCGTGTAAGTGAACATGTGGCATCCTACGGGCATAACCCACTTTTGCATCTTGATAGCGCCTTCGAACAAGTGTAGGAAGTTATCAGGGTCGCCTTTTCCATCGTAGGTGCCTATGTGAGTGGGCATCTTTACACCATCGGGTAGAGGGTAGTATTCGATCCACTTCACGAAGGGTGTACAAGCTCCAGAGGCTTCGGTGTAGTATGGGTTGTATGGAGGTGGATAAACATGTGTAGGGTTATATGGGTTAGGAAATGGCTGTGTGTAGGCAGGGTAAACCGTAGAAGGTTGGTACGAAGGATTTACACCCATCGACTGTGTAGGAACATGCCCATAGGGCATTTGCTGGTAACTCTGGTTGGCGAGAGAACCATTCGGAGGGTAGGTGTTATAGGTTTGAGTAGGTAGGTAGGGGTTCATTCCGGAGGGGTAATGAGATTCATACCAAGTATGGAGGAGGGCCTCTGACACTCGAAACATACGAGGGGGGTATCGGAGCCCCTATCCCTTCTCTTCCTAAGTGGGCAGCTAGGAGAGGGGGTAGGTTTACCCCTCCGTTCCCTACCGGGTTGCTTCCTCCGTTAGAGTTCTCGCTCCTTCTTTCTCCTTGCATTCTTTCCCTTCTTCCCGGATCTCCACCGGGACCTTCTTCAAAACCCACAATCCTTCCATTAGGCCTTCTGATGGAAGGAGAACAATTTCGTAGGGCCGAGCGCCCCCTGCTAACCGGTCGAGACCTCTCCTCTATCTCAATCTCTTCGTCATACTCCTCACTAGAGTATTCCAGCTCTCTTCTCATTTCAGTGTTGGGGTGCTCGCTTATGAGCCCTTAATAAAGACTCTAAGGTTTTAAAGTTTCCTCAACGAAAGCGCGGGCTAATACCGGAATAGGGTTAGCGGATGTTGAGGCGTGATGTACGGGAGTGGTTTCCAAACGAGATCGTGTGGTGAAGGTTGAGGCCGTTATGGGGCGAGATTATCGGTGTTAGTTGTGCTTTGAGAGGGACCGGGTAGAAAACCCTGGTTGTCACACCCCCAATTACATTTTGCTTTGGCATGAATGGAATTCACGGGATTGACCGTCATAGCATCACAATCACAGGTATATTGAACGACCTAAAGTGTCGTTTGGAAAATACATCGTTTGATTTAATAAAACAATGAGAGTTTACAAAGTAGGTCCCAAATGAAAATCAACTTGTGCGGAAATAAGTTTGTTACAAGTCACACGATGTTTTAAAGTACTAAAAACCCAGTGAGACGCGCCGTCACCACTCCATGATGTGTCCAAATGCATGCCATGAAGTGAATGCCTTGAGAAACCGAGATAAAAACATGCTAAAAGTGTCAACACAAAGGTTGAGTGAGTTCATAGAGTTTGTTTTGAAATGTAAAGCCTTTCGAAATCGTTTATGCAGCAACTGCATTGTAAATCGCTGAAATGTAAAGATTTTCAAAATCGTTTATGTAGCAAAGGCATTGTAAATCCACTCGCCCAAGTCCCCCATACAAAACTTGCAACCTGTGTGTTCACAACCCATTGCCAGAATATGCATAGTTAATGTTCAAGTGCATGATGTCAAATGAATTCACATAATAGTGCATGGCTCAATCTATCGAAATCGTTTATGTAAAGAAAGGCATTGTGAATCCACTCAGCCCAAGTCCGCCCATACAAAACTTGCAACCTGTGTGTTCACAACCCATTGCCAAAGTGTATATAGTTTATGTTTATACCAAGACCATTAGCTCAACTAATATACCAAGACCGTTAGACCAATGAATATACCAAGACCGTTAGACCAATGAATATGCCAAGTCCGTTAGACCAAAGAATATACCAAGTCCGTTAGACCAAAGAATATACCAAGTCCGTTAGCCCATGATTGTACCCATTACATGAATAATAATATGGAAGTTCTAAGTGTGGCAAAACTGTACACTACGCATGACTAAGCATTGATTCAGTTAAACATATAGTTTCAAATAATCATGATAGATATGAAAATAATCGAGCATGTATCTCCCCCAAAACATTTATGAAAACAAGTAAAAGTAGGGGCTATGGAACTCACTTGGTGAAATGATGCGAAGACAAAAGTGAGTACACCGAGATGTAATGTGATACGTAAATCTTGACCTATGATGAACGATATGACATGTAATGAGTTGCAACGTAATGTTATGCATGCACTTGATATGTTATTTATACCATTTACGAATTTTGAAAATATTACTCGACGTCGAAAAATACTCTTTTGTCGCCTTGACCAAACAAAAATCACTTTACATGTTTATACGTCAAAATGTCATCCTACAATGGTTTTATAATGAATTTTAGAGAAATTACCACTTTTCGTCGCAAAACAATGTCGTCGGAAAAATCATGAATTTACCAAAAATGGCTTTGGAAAAAAATAGTCGAACAGTGTACGCCGATCGTTAGAGAACGAACTCGACTGTTTTGGAAAGTTTGTATCGATATCTAAAAGTTTCAGTTCAGAGTTTTCGTCCAAAAGGTCTCGGACATAAAGATAATAAGGGTTAAAGATGGTGGTTTTTGGCTAATAGTGTGCAGAAAAATTAGTTACGGCAAGTTTAAGAAAAAGTGCATATCTTTGTCGTTTCAAACCGCTTTCTAATATAATATGTCCTTAGCTTCATTATCGAAGTAAACTAATATATTTTGAGAAGTCGAAATAATTTGTGAAGCTTAAGGCTCGTTTTTGACTCGGACAAAATAATTACATGTTGCTGAAATTTCTGAAAATAATATATTTCGTGCGTCAAACTTGTAAAATTCATAACTTCTTCGTTATAAGTCCGCTTTCATCCGCTCAAGCGCCACGGATTCGCTTTTAAAGTATATTTTCTAAAAATCAAGGCCAAAGTTTCGTACCAACTGCTGGTTTTTCCAGAAAATCGAAACAAGGACAGAACATAATTTATAGTTATCGAAAATAGTTTTTCTCCGACAAAACCTATTCTAATCCCTTCAAATCAACTCCAAAGCTAATCTAATCCTACCATACACCTTCTTAGGGTGTCATGGGTTCCTAATCACCATCAAGACCAAAGAATACCATGGGAGTAATTATAGGATGACCATATGTATATATAACTCTAAAATCATGTAATAAATGGTATAAATCACATATCATGCATATAAGCTCCAAAAATGAAGAGAAACATATGAAATTGAAAAGGAAACATGAAAATGAATAAAACATGCTTACAAGTGAAAATGAAGAGGTGTAAGTAACAAGGATTACCTAAATACTCTAGATTTTTATTTCAAAATCTTAGAAGAGTATAACTAGATTGTAAATAACACTTGTGCTTGAAATTATTTTGATCCCTTTGGAGCTCTCTTGGGGCCGGTTCTTGATGAAGCAAAAGAGAGAAAATGAAAAACTTGTATTATGATAGTGAATGAAAAATGAGTGACAAGTAGATGTATTATTGAGTACAAGATCTAGTTATTAATGAAAATCTACCCACTTTGACAATCCCTCCCCCTTGGGCCGGTTTTAGGGGGATGTTGTCCTCAAAAATATCTTTTTTTTTTTTTTTTTTTTTTATTTTACTTGTATATAATTTGTAAGAAAGTGTAGTAAAAGTGTAAGAAAATGTACAAGTATAGGAAATTGGAAATTTTTGGTACAATTAAGTTTTTAATAGATCAAAATGGTGTGTATTGAGATGATAAAAATTATAAAAATACTTTCCTTGTGAAATTCGGGTGATAAAATAATTATCGTCAAATTTTTAAGAAAACGACGTAACAATTTAATTTTTAACGATTAAGTTACCAAATAAATTTGAAACACTAGGAAAACTAAAAATATAGTTTTTATAAACTAAATGAAAGTTTAAAAATACCCTGGATCATTTTTGAAAGTACGATTAAATGTTAAAATAAAAACTCACGATAAAGATTTTAAACATAAAAACGCTGCTAGAATATGAAATGAAATGTCGTGAATGAATGAATGATATGCACATGATGTCAATGAAATGTAGACTACTCATAGTCCATATGAAATGTATGTGATGTCATGATCATGAATTACCGCTAAACCTCAAGGTTCGCGCGAATTTGAAACAAGTAAACCAAGTTTACTAAAAATGTTGTAATAATGAGACATGAATCGTGGTGAGAAATGAACTCAGAAAGTACGGGTTGTCACATTTAGCCCATTCAAAAGGAATTCAATTCCCACGAATTCAGCAGTGTTAGTCTGTCGGGTTTCGGGTTTGATGTGGCAAACTTTCCCATTCTGAGAGCAAAACCCTCAAAAGACTTTTTGGTAACCGATTTTACTTAATCTCACAACTCATCAAACAAGAACTGTCATGAGATTAGGCTAAATCGGTTTGGGTAACAACTTGTTTCTAGCTTGATCTTTGCAACTCATCAAACAAGAACTGCCACGGATCAAAGCTGAAACAAGTGGTTTGAAGAAAATCTTTTGAAAATTTGGCTCGATTACGGAATTGCTTACACATATAAGACTACTACTCCCTTCATTGCATGATTCTTCCTGAATTAGACATAGGTGATTAGGCTATGTATAATTTAGAGTAACTATGCAATGCTTGGACTAATCGACTCATATGTTGTTTGGTGTTGAGTCAACCGATGTTAAAATTGTGATGAACATCGAGGAGAGAAGACATGGAGAAGTGTCGTTAAAATGATAGTTGAAGTAGAAAGAATTAAAATCCTCGTAAATGATAACAAATCGGAAAGAAAGTAAAGTACGATAGATGAGAATATTTTTACAAAGTGGTTTATCAAACGTAAATACATCTTAGGTTATAAAGATTGAAGTATGATGGAAAACATAAACTTAGTAATGCGACATAATACATAAGGAGAAATAAGACTGCGTGAGTTCCCGAACTTCTTCAGCCTTACGCGTGTCGGATATCTTGACGAGCTCCTTCTAACATATATACATTCTCATGAGCACCTTCGACTTGTTGACCTTGGTTTTGAGGACATTGATTCCGATAGTGTCCTTGCTCCCCCTCAAGACCGTAACATGTAACCATGACCTTGCCTCTACAATTCGGCAAGGTGTCCCGGCTTGTTGACACTTGTAGCACTTAGCGGACAAAGACCGTGTGATGATACTTACATCGATTACATAGTGGGTAAGTTCCAAAGATAACCTCGCCTTCTATTGGTGCGGCAACATATACCGCGCTGGGTTTCTTTGCCTCTTTTCTTCGCTTGTTGATGATGGTTAGTGTTGTGGTTGTGGTTGTTGTTGTTATAATCTCCTTGGTCGTCTTCCCATTTCCTTTTGTTGTTGTTGAGTTGGTTATTGCCGTTGTTGTTGTTGTTGTTTTGGTTGGTGTTTGTGTACTTGCCTCTCTTCACTACCTGGGCCATGAGCTTTTGAGTCAATTGAATAGCTTCCTCAATCGTTAGGTCGAGGAAGAAGTCACGTCACCTTGAATAATTTCAGGGAAGTCCATCAATGAAAGCCTCCGTGCTTCTCATTATCCGAAACCATAGATGGACATAACACGCCAATTCTTGGAATTCGAATGTAAGTGTCAATATCATACCCAATAGTTTCTAGTTCATAGAACTCCGTCTCCAACTTTTTCACTTCCGTTCGAGGACAAAACTTCTTAGTCACCAAACTCTTGAATTGCTCCCAAGTAAGCTTGAAAGCATTCTCCACTCCAATCGGTTGAGCATATGAATTCCACCAAGACAATGCTCCATCAAGTAAAGTACTGTAAGCAAATTTGACCTTACTATCATCCGGACAGTTACAAAGCAAAAACACAGATTCCAACTTTTCAAACCATCGTACCATTGCTGTAGCTCCTTCCGTCCCTCTAAACTTGGTGGGTTCACCACTTTTGAAGTCTTTGTACGAACATTTCTTAACTCCGGATCCTCCCAGGCATTTCCGATAGAAGCAAGACTGTAGCCTTGGCGGCTGAAATGCCACGGCCTCAAGAGTAGCTTGTGCCACCATTGTTTCCCTTTCGACTCTTAGAGCATTAGCAATGCTATCATTTACCAACTTTTGTATTGTCGCTAGTCATTTCGCGTAGCTTTCTTCGTGCCATATCTTCTTCAAAACAAGAGGAAATGTGAGACGTAGCAAAATCCGATGTTAATAATAAGCGCTTCAAAGAAATGTGATAAGAAACGATAAGTTTGAAGTTATTTTTCAAAATGATCGACGGTTCCTCGAAAAAGATGGGTTATGAGGTGTTGTAAGTGCTTCAATGTATGATGGTTTAGAGACTTAGTGTGTGAATAAAGTGTAACTCGACATGTTAGCGGTGAAACAAAGGAGTGAGAGCGACAGCTCCCTAACTAAAAGTTTATTTCGGCATTCGTCGTATATCGATGATGAATCACCGATATAAAAATTGTGATAGGGAATGACAAGGAATTCTCCACGTTAGAGTATGGGAAAAAGATAATGGAATGAGCATTTAAGGGCATCCATGTGACAATCGATGTGAAATGAAAGTGAATAACCTCAAAATGTACGTATAAATCGCACGCCAGTGAACATACGCATTATGATGAAATGATGAGATGCTATGGTGATGTAGTTATAGTCTAGGGTCAATGATGCAACCTAGTTCTCTATCTTGGAAATCAAGCTCGATGCCAATCACACACCCCCAAATTACACTGCTTTAAAAATGTAAATGGAATTCCTCGGGGATTGATCGTCATAGCATCACAATCACAAGTTATATTGAATCCACCTAAAGTGTCGCTTTGGAAAATACATCGTTTGATTTAATAAAACAATCCGAGTTTACAAAGTAGGTCCCAAATGAAAATCAACTTGTGCGGAAATAAGTTTGTTACAAGTCACACGATGTTTTAAAGTACTAAAACCAAGTGAGACGCTGCCGTCACCACGACTCCATGATGTGTCCAAATGCATGCCATGAAGTGAATGCCTTAGAAACCTGAGATAAAAACATGCTAAAAGTGTCAACACAAAGGTTGAGTGAGTTCATAGAGTTTGTTTTGAAATGTAAAGCCTTTTAAAATCGTTTATGCAAAGAATCGCTTTATTGTAAATCGTTGAAATGTAAAGACGTTCAAAATCGTTTATGTAGCAAAGGCATTGTAAATCCACTCGCCCAAGTCCCCGCCCATACAAAACTTGCAACCTGTGTGTTCACAACCCATTGCCGTAATATGCATAGTTAATGTTCAAGTGCATGATGTCAAATAAATTCACATAATAGTGCATGGCTCAATGTATAAAATCGTTTATCACGGCAAAGAAAGGCATTGTGAATCCACTCAGCTCCAAGTCCCGCCCATACAAAACTTGCAACTTTTGTGTTCACAACCCATTGCCAAAGTGTATATAGTTTATGTTTATACCAAGACCATTAGCTCAACGAATATACCAAGACCGCTAGACCAATGAATATACCAAGACCGTTAGACCAATGAATATGCCAAGTCCGTTAGACCAAAGAATATACCAAGTCCGTTAGACCAAAGAATATACCAAGTCCGTTAGCCCATGATTGTACCCAAGACATGAATATAATATGGAAGTTCTAAGTGTGGCAAAGCTATATTACGATGACTAAGCATTGATTCGCTTAAACATATAGTTTCAAATAATCATGATAGATATGAAAATAATCGAGCATGTATCTCCCCCAAAACATTTATGAAAACAAGTAAGCGAGGGCTATGGAACTCACTTGGTGAAATGATCACGCTTAAGACAAAAGTGAGTACACCGAGATGTAATGTGATCGCTAATCTTGACCTATTATCAATGATATGATATGTCATGAGTTGCAATGTAATGTTATGCATGCACTTGATATGTTATTTATACCATTTACGAGTTTTGAAAATATTACTCGTCGCCGAAAAATACTCTTTTGACGCCTTGACCAAACAAAAATCACTTTACATGTTTTTACGCCAAAATGTCATCCTACAATGGTTTTATAATGATTTTTGGAGAAATTACCACTTTCGTCATGCAAAACAATGTCGCCGGAAAAATCATGAATTTAACAAAAATGGCTTTGGAAAAAATAGTAAGTGAAAAAAGGGTCGTCGATCGCTAGAGAACTAACTCGACTGCTTTTGGAAAGTTTGTATCGACATCTAAAAGTTTGGATTCGAGTTTTCGTCCAAAAGGTCTCGAACATAAAGATAATAAGGGTTAAAGATGGTGGTTTTGGCTAATAGTGTGCAGAAAATTAGTTACGGCAAGTTTATGAAAAATTGCATATCTTTGTCGCTTTCAAACCGCTTTTCATACGTATAATATGTCCTTAGCCAGAAGTAAACTAATATATTTTTGAGAAGTCGAAATAATTTGTGAAGCTTAAGGCTCGTTTTTGACTCGGACAAAATAATTACATGTTGCTGAAATTTCTGAAAATAATATATTGTGATCAAACTTGTAAAATTCATAACTTCTTCGTTATAAGTCCGTTCATCGCATTTCAAAGCTGCCAATGGATTCGCTTTTAAAGTATATTTTCTAAAAATCAAGGCCAAAGTTTCGTACCAACTGCTGGTTTTTCCAGAAAATCGAAACAAGGACAGAACATAATTTATAGTTATCGAAAATAGTTTTTCTCGGACAAAACCTATTCTAATCCCTTCAAATCAACTCCAAAGCTAATCTAATCCTACCATACACCTTCTTAGGGTGTCATGGGTTCCTAATCACCATCAAGACCAAAGAATACCATGGGAGTAATTATAGGATGACCATATGTATATATAACTCTAAAATCATGTAATAAATGGTATAAATCACATATCATGCATATAAGCTCCAAAATGAAGAGAAACATATGAAATTGAAAAGGAAACATGAAAATGAATAAACACTGCCTTGAAGAGGTGTAAGTAAAAGGATTACCTAAATACTCTAGATTTTACTTTAAAATCAGAAGAGTATAACTAGATTGTAAATAACACTTGTGCTTGAAATTATTTTGATCCCTTTGGAGCTCTCTTGGGGCCGGTTCTTGATGAAGCAAAAGAGATGAACTTGTATTATGATAGTGAATGAAAAATGAGTGACAAGTAGATGTATTATTGAGTACAAGATCTAGTTATTAATGAAAATCTACCCACTTTGACAATCCCTCCCCTTGGGCGGTTTGGGGATGTTGTCCTCAAAATATCTTTTTTTTTTTTTTTTTTATTTTCTTGTATATAATTTGTAAGAAAGTGTAGTAAAAGTGTAAGAGAAAGTATAGAAATTGGAAATTTTTTTCATTAAGTTTTAAAAATCAAAATGGTGTGTATTGAGATGATAAAAATTATAAAAATACTTTCCTTGTGAAATTCGGGTGATAAAATAATTATCGTCAAATTTTTAAAAGCTTGACGTAACAATTTAATTTTTAACGATTAAGTTACCAAATAAATTTGAAACACTAGGAAAACTAAAAATATAGTTTTTATAAACTAAATGTGAGTTTAAAATACCTGGATCATTTTTGAAAGTAGCAGTTAAATGTTAAAATAAAAACTCATGCGATAAAGATTTTAAACATAAAATCAGCGTAGAATATGAAATGAAATATGAAATGAATGAATGAATGATATACACATGATGTCAATAAATGTAGACTACTCATAGTCCATATAAGAAATATACGCGATGTCATGATCATGAATTAGCCGCTAAACCTCAAGGTGCAATTTGAAACAAGTAAACCAAGTTTACTAAAAATGTTGTAATAATGAGACATGAATGTGTGAGAAATGACACGAAATGCGGGTTGTCACACCTGGTGGGTGTATCTTCCCTTCTGGTTCCATGCGGAAAGGTAGCGTCCCGGTTAAGGTTTTAAAATCGGGTGATTACTGGGACTAATAGTAGTGGTCCCGCGGATGACGCCACTGATTGTACAATAGATTACTACGAGGATTCGATGATGATCAAAGTTATGAGGGTGTATATTCCGGCCAAGACTTGTCTTTCACCGAGAATAAGAAATATGAAACACTACGTTAAGTGATTAGCGGTAGGATACAAACCACCTCGTGAGGTAAGTATGAGTTATGGTTGTATAAGTGTGTGTAAGTAAAGAGATGAGTGTGAAAATAGCATACCATAATCCATTGCCCGTCCAACCTATTTATAGTGGAAGAAATAGGGTTAGGGGCACTACACGTTCGGAGATCATGGGGTGTCCCATGATTGTGGGTAACGCTTAGGGCTTAGTGACCGCGTTCTCAAGCTTGCGGGGAAGCGGGGAAGAGAGGAGATTAGGTTTGACCAAGTCGGGGAGGTGCTCCTATACATTATTCCTTATCGACCATACCACGAAGGGTTTAGGCTTGAATAAATTCCGGTAACCTACGTTGCTTACTGAGATGGTTTGGCCTTCTGGATATTCGGAATCCTAACTTGGGCCTTGAATAGAAGGGCTTGGACCGTCTTGGAGGAGTGTTGCCGTCTTTGAGGGGAGATACATCGGGGAAGAAGCGGGGATACTTTCTTGCCTATTTCCATGGCGATTCTGACACGAACACCTTTTAATACAAATAAGCGGTAAAAGCGTTTATTTATATTTTCACGATCTTCTAATGTTTTATGATAACAAGCGTAAAATCATTTTATGAGAAACAAATAAAATATGTAAATGGTTTAAGCCAATAGTTTTCTAACACACTTACGTTTTCACATAAAACACTAAAACAAGTATAAGTGATTTTATGATTTAGTAATACATATGTACAACAACTAGTGTTTACATATTGGGTAAATATATACATAACTAGTATGAATTATAATGGGTAATATAAATGGGTAGAAACTTAAGTATTTGACCCATTGACCAAATACATTGAATGTAGTTGGGTACAACCCAAAATCCATGACCCATACCCATGGAGCATGACCCATAACCCATTGCATGACATCATGCTTAAGTCATATATGGATATTATCCATGATCCATGGTTTTAACCCATAACCCATGGACTACATTGAACCTACTTGATATCCATGACCCATGACCCAAAACCCATGGGCAAAGGGGCGTCTCTGGATCCCGGTTAATACAACTGGGCCGGATCCTGGGGAGGGATGTGGGATCCGAAAGCGTGCTATTTTCGCTATAAATAGTGAGCCATTTCTTCATTGTTTCTCAACCCTTTCTCACATAGTTTCTCTTTGAGTTATAAACTCTCCTAAATCAAAGTGATCTTTCTATGTAGTTTGTCTTTTGTTTTTTGTGATTCTCTAGGTTCCTCTTAAAGGCCAGATCACCATCTTTTGAAGACGAGCAAGCTCAAGTCCATGAGTTGCCATGCTTTGTTATCATCAAGACTCTTGGTTCTCTTGTTGATAGTTCTCTTCTTTCTATAAGAAAGGTGTAGTATTGAAGACATTAGTGAAAGATGTCTAAGGGGCAAGACATTAAATTGAAGGGTGTCAGCGTCCGTATTGAAAGCACTAGTGAAGGTGCTTAGAAGTCAAGGCTAAAGGCATTAGTGAAGGGTGTCTAGAAGTCCAGTCGGCATTTAGTGAAGAATGCCTAGGTCATTATAAATGAGTGATGCAATCGTTATACATATAGCGATTGTTTATATTCAAGGATGGTGATATCCTTGATGGTGTTGTAATAAGGAGTTGGTCTCCTTTGGGATTAGGTGTTGTGTAGTGTTGGGTAGTAGTTCCTCCATAGTAATGGAACTAGGTACCGCCTAGTACCTAATAAAGGGTGGCGGCGTTGTGATAGGATTAGTTCTCCTTGGGTGAAAGAACTTCGGTGGTTAGCCTTAGGATAAAGGGTGGCGGCGTTGTGTTAGGTGTGGTTCACCTTGGTGTGAAAAGAACTTCGGTATTTAGCTTTGTTGCGAAAAGGTGTAGCGGCGTTGTGAAGGCTTCTCCATAAGGAGTTGGTGTAGTGTTTACGAACTCTCAGAAGTGTGACTCGGGGAGTAGAGTAGGGCAAGGAAGGTGTCCTTGTAGCCGAACCACTATAAATACTAGATGCGTGGTTTTGTGATTCTTACTCTTTATCTTTCATTGCACTTTTATAGATCTATCTATCAACATCCAATATACACATCTAAATGGATTGACATAATGATCTAAATATTTCATAGAAGTTTTAATTGGTAAAACTATTCAAGCCCGCTTCTAGTTTTGAGACACCAACAACTGCGGAGAGAGCTCGAAACATATAGAAGAGGCCGTGAAGTTCGGTCAATTGGGACATTTAGTGAAGGGCATAAAGAAAGGAAAAGAAAAGGTCTTTGACACACGATTGGGGAAAAGACACCACACTGTCGAAACACCCATCCTCATGGTTTACGTGATTACGTTTAAAAGGAAAGTAGCGGAGGAAGCATTATGCGAGGTAAGAGATGTCACCTTCCCTTGATCACATGCAAAGTTCTCTCAAATGACCCGTGGTCATCAAAGTATTGATCTCCAACGAGAAGAAATATGAGCCTACCTAGATGGTGGCTCTCCGGTGATCTCTGAACATTGTTTTCTAAAACTTAAGCCTTAAAGGTCTAAGAGTATTCGAAGGTACCCTTGGTAGGGTTCTGGGAACACTCATGGCCCTTGGGAGAAGTCCTCTAGAGGTTCTGATTGGAGAAGGAAGGCTAAAGAATAGAAACCACGGTTTTAGTGATGTAAAAATTAAATCTCCTATAACAGGTAATAGGGAAACATTAATCTCAGAAAATGGGCATCGTTGTCTCCACCATACATGCAGCAATCAAATTCCAAACACCATTTGGTATTGGAGCGGTTTTCTCGGCTACAACATGAAGCCTATGGAAGTAGGCAAAGGGTCAAACAAATTAGGGAGGAGCCTCAGAAGATATTCTCAAATTTGCCATCCATCTCTTTATTCACGATCTCACTTACTGATCGGTGGTAATTGGAAGCGACTCCTTCCCCTTTAAGGCTGAATTGGAAAAGGTACTAGGGCTAATGCAGATGTCTTCGCATGGACTTACTGGACATGAGCGGGGTCCTAGAACACTCACCATAGATGGAAGCCTTACTTGCGAACACAAGCTTAATGAGTTCAAGCACATTGAACCTATCAAGCAAAAGCGTCAAAGCCTTGCTCTAGAAAATCTGCCGCAATGAAAAAATTGGATGAGCTGCATTATCAAACACAGGTAGCCAATCCGGTGATGGTTAGAAGCATGGCGGAGGGTGGCGGATGTGTGTAGATTTCACGGATATCAACGCCTGCGAAAGAATGCTATCCTCTACCGAAAATGATTGGAAAGTGTAATCTTTATCGGGTTTGATTGAAATGTTTTACGGACGCTTACAGGGCTACCATCAAATCAGGTAAGTGTGCGCCGAAATACCTGAGGAAAAGGCATTTATTGTTACAAAAAGATGCCTTTCGGCTTGAAAAATCACGAGGTGCTCGTACCAGCGTTTAGTGGACAAAGCCTTCCACAAGCGGATGAAATATCGAAGCATATGGCGATATGGTTATCAAGTAGAGCGGAGAGAACATTCTCTCGACATAAAGGAAACCGACCGAAGCTTAGCCATCAACATGAAGTTAAATCCCAAGAAATGTTCCGCCCGGTGGAAGGACAATTTTTGGGACATTTATTCCTGGGGTATTAAGGCCAATCCTTGAAGTTTAAGGCCATCGCGGACTTGCGGCCTCCGTCCCTAAAGGATGTGCAGCCAAGCGGAAAGCTAGTAGCCCTCGGTGATTCTTATCGAAGGATGCAGATAGATCTTTGCCATTTTCAAGACACTCAAAGGATGCGGATAAGCGGCGTTTCAATGGGTAGCGAGGCATTTTTTACCTTTTCAACTCAGGAGTTCATGGCTATTCTACCCACACTTACGCTGATCAAAGAAGTGTTGTTTATGTACATCGCGGACCTCCTTGAAAGCATACGGTCTTTATTCTTGTGAGGAAAACAAGTCCTATCTACTTCTTAGCGGGGGTTCTCTGAAACAGGCTAAATTATCGAGAGTTGGAAGAAGTTAATCTTGGCTTTGGTTCGTCAAGGCGGCCCGAGAGGTACCCAAGCTCATTCCGCCATCGACAAGCCTATGGCGGATACTTTCAAAGCGAAAAATAGGATAGCTAAGTGGGCTATTGAGCTGGCGAACATAAAATTGAGTACAAGCATAGAAACTTCGGTCAAAAGGGCAAATATTGGCAGACTTCTTGGCGAAACACCCTCGAACAAAGTAGGACAAAAAGTTCTTTGAAAGAAGCACATTGGAAATGGTAGAACAGTGGAAGCTTTATACGGTGGGCCTCTAGCTCACGGTTCTACATTAGTCTAATGCTTGTGACCACGAAGAAGGAGTATACTTATGCACTCCGTTTTAATTGATGCACTAACAATGAGGCAGATGCAAAGCCTTGCTAGCGAGGCCTTGGCGGTTAAGGACATGGAGGTAGAAGACTTGGCTATTTTGTTGACTCTGGCGGTGGCTAATCGGATAAAGGGCTCCTCTGAGCTGAGACAACACGTGATCAAGCAATACTTGGATAAGGACAAAGAAATGCTTTCGAAGGGTTTACATCCTTGAGGCATGTTGAAGAAACCAAAACAAGAAGCGGATGCGCTTAGTAAAGCGGCATCAATGGCATTTGCTCATTTAACTAAGGAGGTTACGATTGAAGTCTTTGTGAATGGTCCATCGTCGAAGGAGGTGTCACGGCGTAATCTGGAGGAAGACTCAAATTGGATGACTCCAATTAGAGTATCTAATAAGCCGCATCATTGGAGGATGGAAATTAGCTCGAAGGTCGCATCAAAGCACATAATACTGAATCATGGGGAACTACCTATACCGAAGGTCCTTTTTGTCTCCATGGCTTCGTTGTGTGGGACCTAGGCAAGCCACCAACATCATTCAAGAAGTGCCGCGAAGGATCACGTGGGCTCCACGCGAGGACCTCGCTCATTAGTTTCTAAGATCATCGAGGATTGGATATTATTGGCCTTGATGCACATGGACGATAGAAATCATCGGAAGTGTGAAGCCTTTCAAGTTCACTCAAGGGTGCCAGGCTACCAAAACAAGATATGACCTGCATGGCGTCCATGGCCTTTCAACTAATGGGGATAGACATTGTAGGCCTCTACCAATTGCTCGAGGGAGTAAAGTTCTTGGTAAGTAGCCATCGATTACTTCCGCGAAATGGGTGGAAGCTAAGCCTTTGGCATCCATCAAAGGAAGGCACATGGAAAAGTTTGTGTGGGAACACATTATTTCTTTGGTTGGATACCCCACATCATCATCTCGGATAATGGGAAGCAATTTGCGAAGGGTATTGATGTTTTGCTAAAGCACCATAAAACAATCTTTCACTTAGTCTACCATCCCTCAAAGGTAGCGGGCAGAGTGGAAGTTACTAACAAGGACATCATCAAGGCATAGAATGAAGGCTGCGATACTGATCACCCGGTTGGGTAGATGAGCTACCTCAAGTACTCTAGGCTCTGAAGCACACAAGTCAAGTCATGGGAAACACCTTTTAGCTTGACATATGCACCGGAAGGCATCATCCATTGGAAGTAAGTGTCGAAGCAGAAAGGGTCATGAACAGCGGTGAACTTGATGAAAGAGTCTATAGCACCTAGACCTACTCAAAGCGAAGGGAAATAGCCTCAATGGGGAGGCTATTCATAAACAAAAGATTGAAAGGTACTTGTGAGTTAGGCCTTGACCTTCAAGCCGAGGGAATATGTCCTCCGACTCAGCGGTACAAAGTAAAGTGAGTACGGGGGTAAGCTAGGGCCTACATGGGAAGGACCTTCACGTTGTTAAGGCATATGCTTAGCAGAGCCTACTTGGAAACCTTGGATGGAGGCGGTATTGATAGAACTTGGAATGGCACTACCGCCGTAAGTTCTACATTATGAAACTTACAATGTCCAAGGACATTTTAATTTACTTTCAATCAAAGTATTTGCATTCTTCTCACTTGGGAAAAGAAGCATTAATGGTAGGCGTCTAGTATTCATTTCTTAAAATGATGTAATCCTCCTACCCCTTAATGATATAGCATTTCTCTCAAATATCTTGTTTTACGTTCAATACAACAAAGATTTTCCACCAAGTAAGCTTTTATAAGTTTCAATGTCGAAGGGATGTACAAAAGACTAACAATACGTCTTGCTCATATGCATAACATCCATCTCAACTTCACATTAACTTTCATATATGGCCAAAAGGTATTTTAAGCCTTTATTTGCCCAAAGGATTAAGATGGAGTGGTTAAGCAACCCTGCAATGTGATCAAATTATCGATTGCTATATTCTTGGTGAAGTAATTACACACAATGAGGCTATTCATCTTCCATACGCCTTAGGTTATAAAAATTTTGCGTGCAAATAAAGCGTAAAGAGAAAGAATCACACATAGCAAAATATAGGCCCTAGTGGCCTCGATGTGAATATTAATGACTAGTTTAACTAGTCCCAGCAGGTATAGCCTTAGCGATCAAAACAAACAAACCATTGTCTTAGGCGAAGCCTATACCACGCATCAAATGTTAATTGTTTCATCGGGGCATATAGCACGGAAAGAACTCTGGACAAATTGTTTTGAAAACATGGTACATACCACCCTAGGGATCAAATTACTACCACATGGTAGCCTTCATCAAACTTTGGAATGGGTCGGTCGGTGGGAACACAGGATGGAACCTTGGGAGGTGTGTGTCTTCTTCGAAGGGGATGGAGGCTGGACCTTCCTTGGCTTCTTGGCGGCGGGTCCTCAATAGAGGCGGCTGGGTCCTGACCGCCGACAGGAAGGGGAACCCAGGCGGTTAAGGCATTGCACGCATCATCATATTCCTTCTCATGAGTTGCCACAGTAGTATGGAACATTTTCGGCTTCTTTAGTTCCTTTATGCATGACTATCTCCTCCAAAGTGGTACACTTACCATGAAATATGGTGCATTCACGATTCCCAATCACAATCCCCACATCATCACTATGGTAGAGTTCCAAGGCAATGTATGGGATGACTTTGGTCACCAAGTCCACCCTATCCTTCTTGAGCATCTTCAACCCGAGAGGTTTAACCCATCTAGCCTCACAGAGTTTGATCTCTTGGTCAACCGGCTTAACTCTCTCTTCTTCAAGGCCTCCACATTTTGGATGTAGAATGGATATTTGCTCTTTGTAGCCTATGACCTTGAGCCGAGAGTTAACTAGCGCATTGACTTCAGCTTCTTTGCTAGTTGACCCTTGAGCTTTCCACATGACTCGAGATCTTGCACCAAGGGGTTCTTTCAAAGTCCTCCATTGCTTCTTCACATTTCTCTGCTGAGTCTGCATACTTGATCCTAGCCTTCTCCACGGCAAGCATGACATCCATTTCTTCTAGAGCTTTGGTGGCAATAGCGGTAGCTCCCTTGTCCAGTGTTGATTTGGTTATCCAACATGCATTATGCGAGATAACTCTTGCCATGAAGTCATGAGAGCCTTTCCATGGACATGTTGTCCATCACCCCTTCCAGTGGGTGGGGGTCACATGCTCTGGCGGATGACAAGCTAGGGAGAGGAAAGCTCCTTTGTATTGGGAAGTCTGCCATATGTAAACCTATTATATTATTACTTGCATCTAATCCTTTGGAAAAAACCTTACCATGGATATCATCTCCGCTAGGCCCTTGACGGTTGGAAACACCACGGCCTTACCACAGGCACTCTTTTTGCGGGTAGTTGAGAGGTAGGAAGGGAGAAAGCTTTCTCTCTTGATCACGAGATTTAGCGACCTTTCTGCTGGTACCTTTCACACTTGAGGACTCTCTCACCAATGTCACGAGGAGAGGTCCTCGATGGCCAGCTGTCCTTGGTTCAGCTAGATGCCAACATCTATGGGTTTCCTTTGAAGAAGTAGGGAACTTTATGTTCGATTGAAGTAAGG